>CM060678.1:202630899-203115899 GCA_030686995.1 Artemisia argyi
ATCATCATAACTCCACATTAAATTTAGGGACTGAATCTTATAGTATTATGGATACTTAGTGTGTACACACCAATTTTAGTGGTGTACAAATCACCTCCCATTTTCTAAACATTTGTTCATTAGGAGATCTCATTTATACACACTAGAAGGTCTCGCCTGAAGTTATTTTCTACACGAGAGAATGTGTTTTTTGTTAGTCGATATATATCCATTAGAGTCCTTGTCTATCTTCGAGATTTATCATTAGAGTCCTTATCTATCTTCTTTGTAATGTATTTATATACCCATTGATATCAATAGTAATATAACGATTCATCCATTATTCTACATGGTATCACAGCCAAAATTCGATCCATATAAACCCTAAATTTTTCTGTCGCTTCTACAACACTTTTCTGGTTTCTATTGATCGGTTAGTGACAGTTTAGCAACAGATTAGTGACAGAAAAAGTGTCGCTAATCACTTCAGTGACAAATTCTGCAACAGTTTTGTGACACTTTTGTGACAGTTTAGAAACAGATCAGTGACAAAAAAAAAAGTCAATCGTTGGTTTTTAGTTTGATAACCAGTCGACTAGGTGTTGGTGTTCTTTAACAGTCGATCGTTGGTGTTGTGTTTGATCACCAGTCGACTCATCGTTGTTTACTTCCTTATCACGTTACTGTTTCATTCCTCTTCAATTAATCCTTCACAAATATCTCATAGCCCACGTCACCATGACTGGATCCAATCCCCCAACCACCTGTTATTCTCTTATCCGATAAACTCATGACTATCAACAACATACCCACCCTTATTCCGGTCAAGTTGGATGTCGAGGAGATGAATTACTCAAATTGGACTTACTTTCTTAAGCATCTCTGCAAAGGATACTCTATCTTGGATCATCTCCTGGGGCAAGTCTTCGGATGATGCATCCTCAAGTGCTCCACCCGATGCTGACTGGTTAAAGATTGACACTATTGTCCTCTCATGGATTTTCATCACTTGTCTCCTACACTCCAACAACGTCTCGTAATGAGGATCCTCAAACGGCCAAGGAAGCATGGGACATGCTTGCTTCAATATTCAATGACAATAAGCGCTCTCGCTCTATTGCATTAAAGGCCGAACTCCGTGCTATAAAACTTGGTGATCTAAGCATTGATGCTTATTTTAGAAACATTGAGAACATGGCCATGATTTATCTAGTTAGGGTCTCCTATTAGCAATGATGATGTTGTTACATTCGCCTTGGAAGGGTTACCTGCCAAGTATGATAGCTTCTCTACTATCATTGCTCCTCGTGAAGTTTTTCCGGATCTTAAACGGTGCGGTCAATGCTCACAACGGAGGAGATGCGTTTAAATACTCGTGAATAGATAGTCTTGTTGATTCTAGCTCTTCTTCACCGATGGTTTTGTTGGCTAACTCGACTTCAAATATGCGGCGTACTCCTAATCTATGAAAAGGTACACAAACCGTGTTTTCTTTATGCTCAGGTTTTGTCGGTTTGGTGTCCATTGTAAGTTCCTTCATGATGGTATCCATAATAATCCTTCAAAAACGCCCATCCACTACTAATGTCCTACGGGGTCCCCTTTGTCATCCAATGATTTAGTAACCCTTCAAACTCTCTTAGCTAAATTGGGCATTCAAGGTACTACGCATGGGGTAAGCTAATCATTGACCAATAATCCTACCACTGTTCAAAGTTTTAGTGATAATAAGCCCATTGCATGTTTTGCTTCACCACCAGGCTTGGTAATCCAGCCCAGTTTAACACCTACGGGGGGGGGGGGGGGGGGGGGGGGGGGGGGGGCTCCATTTGTAGCAGGGGGTTCACAGTGGCTAGGGGTCATATTAGTTCCCAACAGGGGGTCCGTTTGTGGCAGCCGGTTCACATCAGGGGGGTTCGTTTTTGGCAGCAGTCCACAGCAGGGGTGTTCGTTTTTGCAGCAGGTCCACACAGGGGGGTTCTTTTGTTCAGTTTCCATTGCCATGGGTCCACATCAGGGGGGTTCATTTTTGCAGCAGGTCCACAGCAGGGGGGTCGTTTGTTCAGTTTCCATTGCTAGGGGGTTCACAGCAGGGTCCGTCTCATTTGACTGGGGGTTCGCATCCAGTTACTAATAATTCGAATAGTTCACAGCAGGGTCAAGAAACTATTTTACCTCACGCTTTTACTACTGACACTCTTCAAGCTCCCGCCGATGGTAACTGGAATATGGACACAGGTGCGTCCTCTCATATTAATGATGATATCAATTGTCTAGATGATGTTTTTAATTCGTAGCATTTATCCCTCTGTTGCGGTTGGTGATGGGCATTCTATTCCTGTCATTAACTCTGGCCATAGAATTTTACAACTCCTACGCGTCCTCTTCATTTAAATAATGTTTTAAATTACTCCTAATATTGTAAAAAAATTGATTTCTGTTCGTCAATTTGTTCGTGATAATTATTGTACAGTGAGTTTGACCCTTTTGGTTTTCTGTTAAGGAGTTTCAAACGCGTCGGGTGTTGCTCCGCCTGTGATAGCAATGGAGATCTTTATCCAGTCACTCAAACCTTCAACCATTCCGCATGCTTTTCTAGCGAGTCAGTATACGTGGCATCAACGACTTGGACATCCAGGAAGTGAAGTGCTACGTCGTGTCCTTTCAAGCAGTTTTATTTCATGTAATAAAGAGAAGTCTCCCGTACTTTGTCATGCTTGTTAGCTTGGCAAAACACGTGAAACTTCCATTTGTTAGTTCTAATAGTTTAGTACATTCGTCATTTGATATTGTACACTCGGACTTGTGGACTTCCCCAATTCGAGTCTTTCTGGTTTCAAAGATTATGTCTTGTTTTTTTGATCATTACTCTCAGTTTGTTTGGGTTTATTCTTTAGTTAATAAATCTGATGTTTTGTCTAAATTTAATTTGTTTCGTAGTTTTGTCATACTCAATTTAAGTGTGAAATTAAATCTTTTCAGTGTGACCACGGTGGGGAATTTGATAACCAACATTTTCATAAGCTTTTTTCAGAAAATGGAATTCAATTTAGATTTTCTTGTCCTCGCACTTCTCAACAAAATGGAAATCCCGAAAGGATGATTCGAACCATCAATAACCTTATCCGTACTTTGTTATTTCAAGCGAATCTTTCTCCTAATTATTGGGCTGAGGCTCTAATATGTCTGTTTATCTTTAAATATATTACCCTCACAAGCTGATGCGTGGGAATCGCAACAGGCTTTACCTCTCGAGGGATCTCGAGAAGCTTACAACCCCCACCAGGCAGTGTACCTGATCGTTGTAGTATAGTATAGTGACAACTACCGGGGGATTGATCGTTCAGCTTAGGAATAGTGTCGCTAGGATTAGAAAGCCTAATACTAGTTCTAAAGGTGAGGGATGATTATTTTTGTATTTTTATTTTTTTATGGAAAGCAAGTAAAAATCTCGGGTTTTGGAAGAGTGGGCGGAATTAGTTGCTATTCAACTAACCCAAAACTAAGATGCAATCAAAATAAAATAATAAAAATGAAAATAAACTAATTATACTAAGGTTGTGAGCAGTAATTGGAGAAAATGTGTTTACTTAGATTTCATTACTCCCTAGATATCTTTTACACGTTAATTACTTGTTATAATTGTATGGATGACGGATCGTATTCCTTAATACCATTCATGGGGTGGCATACATAACTCCCCAATTCTATGAGCTCTTATCTCCTCCTACACCATGCCCAGCACAACTATAGGGATTGTAAACAGTGGCTCATGCATTAAATACAACCAATAAAGACCTAGTACGCCTCGGTTCATGTTTCTTAAGATGTTCAAGCATGTTACCATTTGGAGATCTGCCAGTTTTCTTAAGTCTAACATATAAATCATTCATCCAAACCAAGAATAAACAAGTAATCAACACATAATCAATATCTAGGTTTTATTAGATCTAAGCAAACACAAAAGAGATCTAGCCTAGCATAATGGAATTGAGACAAGAACAAGATATAGATAACCAACACATAGACATATTGATTGAATTAGAAGAACACTTATCTCAATTACAATGCAAGGTATCAAGGGTTTGGAACCTTTGAAAAACCTGTAAAAGTTGCACCAAAATCGTCTTTAGGGTTTCTCCAAAACTTCTCTCTTTTTTAATGTGAAAAACTAGAAAACTATATATAGGAAAATAGAGTTGACGGTGTCAAGAACAAATGTGTGACGCCGTCATCTCGCCGCCAAATACTTCCTCGGACGGCCTTGATCTACTTCTGACGCCGTCAAGGCCTAGGCCGTCACACAAATTACTCTTGACGCCCTGTGTGTGACGCCGTCATCAACTACGGATTTTAATTCTTGAGGTTTGACGCCGTCATGAATTTACTCTTGACGCCGTCACCTACTGTTCCCAGCATGGAAAATTGAGACTTTGCCGTTTTCTTCACTTTTATGCTCCAAAAACGTCCAAAATGGCTTCTTTTCCAGAATTCACTCTCCAAGTACCTAAAATCACAAAAGGAACGATTTAGGGCAATATTTGATCAAATAAAGTCGGATTCGGGCTTAAATGACCCCCTAAAAACGGACCATTTTTCGCCTCATCATATACCCTTACACTTGAGATTTGCTTGTCCTCAAGCAAATGCGTTTTTATTCTACTCAAAAGACAAGTTAGGGGTCATTTAACACTAATATAAAAGTAATTACAACAAATAATCGTTCCACTAAAGACCAATAGACAAGCACGGAGGTCATACACAAGCACCTCACAAATAGTGTTTAGATACTCACATCTCTCGGGTGTAATAAAGTATAAATTACAATATGGAAACGGAAGATATCTCTCACTACCTGTCATAGCAAAATAGATTACCATAGGCTTGGGAAAGGATCAAACCTCCATCACATGGCGTAAGCACCTAGGATAAACTATCAAAGAGGTCTTTTAAAGGGTTGTAACGTTAGGTATAGGGATATGAATTACACGGTTTTGTTGGATAAAGGAAGTTTTACTGGTGGCGAGTTAACAATCTTGGTTAATTACATGTACAAGATGGCGTTGCTAAGCCAAGACTAGACTCGACTTAAGCTAAAAAAGGAAAAATAACAAAAACATAAAATGAATCATAGAATGAAAAGGGATGGTAGTCCGTATGTTTTTTCTTTTTTTCCTTTTTCTATTTTTTTTTCTTTTTCTTGATTTTTTCGATTTTTTTTTTTTTTTTTTTTTTTTTTTTTTTTTTTTTGCATACACTCTTACCCTACCATCCAAAATAATACATCATAGGGGATTAAGCATTCCCCTTACACTTGAATTTTTACATACTTTACATTAAACTAGTCTAATGACTCGAATTAAGAAAATCAAAACACTTGGAGCACTTTTAAGATTAACGCACATATGGGGGTAATAATATTATGTTCTTTCCCATTACTCCATAAAATAAGTACTTACCCATGAGTCCCAATCGTCCCAAAACAATATGTACAAGGATATGACTCGACTTAGCAACCATGTAATCAATTAAAAAGTTAACTTAGGGTTTAACAAATAACAATAATGCACTAAAGATGAGCGCATACACGGAAGGCTAAGGCGATTTGGGTGTACATTTAAGTGGGGTGTAACAAATTCTTCATTTAAGTAAAATGCTTAAAGTTAGAAACGAAAAGATAGGCTCGGAGGGGTGTACTAGGGGTTTCGTGTACTAAAAATGAGTACAACGCTAAGGGTGTGGGAAAAATTAGCTGACTTAACTAGTCAAGTAGTATGACTTAAATGGTCAAGTAATTATGATACGGGTTTAACACAAGGGTAATCCTAATGCCTCTTATCATGTAGTAAATCCTACCACACGAATGTAGTCTCACTAGCGGTCTCGGGATGCATCACTAATGCAAGTTCTAGAATCTAAATGCTACCGGTACACTCATAAGCACTAATAATAAATGCTTTTCCTATCAAATCTAAAGGCGAACCTCACATTTTTGGGTGGAAAATTTTTCTGAATATACGGTTATGTGCTAGTCATACAATCTCCTATCCATGAGACGCTTGCTATGGCTAAAGTTTCACTCCTAAATGTTGTAAAAAATTTTAAATTTGGCGCTAAAATTACACTAACAAGTATTTCTCATAGTTTTATTGCACATCTACTATCAAACAAAACAAACTCAAGCGAAAGTGCATATGTAAGGTATCATCTTTTTACCCTCCCCTTACACTTAAGATGAACATTGTCCCCAATGTTCAAGTAAAGAATGTAAAAGTGAAAAAGTAAAGAGAATGAAATCAAATACTCCCCTGATTCGCTCGGTATGGATTATAGGTTGGCCAGGTTAGATCTTCCTCCAAGAAAACGAACAATCAAAGCTTCCCTTCCAGAATATAAATCATCTTCTTGTCATACATAACCTGTAAAGCCTGACAAAATAGACAAGACAACCTCGCGTAAAATCGGCGGCATCCTATATAAGTTTCTAAGTCCTAGAAAACAACGTAAGATATAATGCTTGTGGAATGAAGTTTGCAGATCTCCTGGAGATTATAAAACTTAATAATTCACAAAAACCATAAGACTCCGTTAGAAAAAACAAAACCGGTAAAATTTCCAGATTTTAACTCCTGACGCCGTCAAGAGTAAACTCATGACGCCGTCAGAATGGACCTGCAGAAATTCTTATGTTAAGTTTCCAGAAAATTTCTAGAAAAACTTGGTTCTACTTCCTGGAAAATCCTGCAAAACTTCATTATGACTCAATACAAGCATTTGACTCTAACAAATACGAATATACATGTTCATTTAATATTGTGGAGAATCATGATCGGGTTGTTTCTTAAAAACATATTTGGGGTTTCCCCTTACACTTATCTTTTGCAAAAATACTTTTAGGTTGGAGTTAAGACTAGGCCAAACAACATAGTAAAGTATTTTCACATTTTAATTTAGAGATATGATCAACCAACAATAAAAATAAAATATGCATACGGAAGCAAATAACAATCAAACAAATAAAATCACACAAAACATGGGTTGCCTCCCAAGAAGCGCTTTTCTTTATTTACGAGTCTTGTAGCTAGACTCAAAGTCATGGGTTACTACGTGATCTCATCATTCGAAATGATATACCCCATGTTGTTGCGATCATTACTATTATGGTGGTAGTGCCTCAATCGATCTATACCCGCAATCACCATTCCACCTAATTTGCTTCTCAATTTAGCTACCCCATCTTGGCTCAATCCTTCGATTGTGAATGGCCCATACCACCAAGGACTTGGTTTATCGGGTGGTATTGTTGTTTCCAAGTGTCTCAAGAGCACCAAGTTCCCTTCCTCAAATGGTGTATGATTTTTTTCGTGTCGAGTATGTTCGAGTTCAATCGGAACCTTATTGCTTTTTCTTCTTTCATCCTTAGCTTTCTTATAGCTTTTGATTCTTGCCTCCCATGCAAGAATCTTATTCTGAACACGAATGGGTGTCGTGCCAATGTTGTTTTTAATCATTCTCCAACTCAAATTCTCATGCCCACTTCGCGGGGCCATGGGGAAGCTAATCTTTCTTTTTCCAGATTTAAGCTCAATCTTCCTGCCTTCATACTTAATGACAGCCCTAACGGTGGTGAGGAATGGTGCCCCAAGTATTATTGGCATGCATCCATCCCCTTTATCATCAATGATCATAAAATCAACGGGGTACATGAATCCTGCAACATTAACTAATACATCTTCTGCGATTCCTAGGGGGTATACGTACGAGTGTCCAACAAGAGATAACCTAACATGAGTAGGTGCTGGCATTTTTGACATTAGTTGGATGTAAATAGTTAGGGGCATAAGATTTACTTCCGATCCTTGGTCGGCGAAAGCACTAAGATGTTTCAAGTCCCCGATGCTCGTTGGTATTTCAAAATTCCCACATGCTACCTGCTTAGTAGCCACTTTCTGTACCAATAACCTCTCGAATACTGATCCTCCAGGAAGCGTATCATGCTCATCTTCCTCTTCTTCCTCTTTCTCAGGAAACTGTCCGGAGGATTGGTTACGCCCATCACCCTTAATCCAATTTGTTATGGTGTTTTTGTTTATATCATGTTTCAGGTAGTAACTCAAAGGTTGGGACTCTGGTGATTTTTCTAAGGTCTGTTTAGCAGGAGTTTTTACCTTCTCGTTATCTTTATGGACAATGGTGATGAAGTTAACAAATTGGGTGGTGGGAGTGGCGCTCTCTTTCCTTAGTAGCATTCGTTCGGGGGTTCTCTGATTGGTATACTCCTCCAATAGACTCAACATCTCATTCATTTTCTCCTGCATTTCTTTTTTTTGCTTATAAACTGCTTCTTCGAATCTAGCAAGCCGATCTGAGTGAGTTGCCATATATTCTCTCATCCTAGCCTCAAACTCCGAGCTAAGTTCCTTGGGAGGGGAACAAGGTGGGGTGCACCTCTGAAAAGTCTCGACATGTTCTCTAGAAGGTGACTCAGATAATGGTGCCGAAGTTGGTCTTGAGACAGAATTGACAGTGGCTTGTCTAGGACTTAAAGGTCTCCTTTGCCTTTCATCAAAATAGTCAACTTTTGCCTCAAGTTTGCATAGGAGTTCATCGAGGATTTCGGTGGTTCCTCCAGATGTCGAGACTGCATTGATGGCCGCTTCTATCGTATGTTTAAATTCCCAAATCTCATGATTATCAACAGCGAGCTCTTCGATAATTGCCCAAGATTCCTCGGCGTTCTTATCACGCAATTTACCTCCCGCGGCCTTGTCGATGGTGCGCTTAGTGTGATAGTCAACATGGTCGTAGAAAATCTGGACTAATAACCAAAGGTTTATGCCATGATGAGGGATCTTGTGGAGGAGATCCTTAAAACGGGCCCAAGCCTCGTAGAAAGTTTCACCCCGCTGTTGCTCAAACATCAAAATGTCCCTTCTAAGCATTGCAGTCTTTTCCGGCGGAAAGAATTGGGTAAGGAAGCGATTGGCGAGATTGTCCCATGTGGTGATGGATCCCGCGGGTAAACGCTCAAGCCATTGACTAGCTTGATCCCGTAGAGAGAATTGGAATAGGCGTAAACGGGTAGTCTCTCTAGTTTCAACACCTAGGTCTATGGAATCTACGATTTTGAGAAAGTCCTTAAGATGTTGGTTTGGATCTTCGGAACGAAGTCCATGGAATGCACATCCGCTTTGCACCAACCGGATGGTGTCGGATCGCAAGGGGGTCACATTGTCTCCGGTGAGCTCAATGGTGTTTCGGTAGCCTTTGTGGCTAGGTCGGGAATACTCTCCTAAGGTTCGGGGCCTAAGGGATTCTAGTGGTGGGTTTTGTTGTGGTGGGATGACGGGTTCAAAGATGTTACCACCTTCCATGATGTCGGATGGTAAAGAGTTACGAACAAAGGCATGAAGAAATAAGATAGACTAAAGAAGACCTAAAAATAAAAAATAAAATCTTACTAGAAAGGAATCTAGCAAGTAGACCTAATAAAAAGAAATCCTAACCTAGACAATAACTATTCCCCGGGCTGCGGCGCCAAAAACTTGATGCGTGGGAATCGCAACAGGCTTTACCTCTCGAGGGATCTCGAGAAGCTTACAACCCCCACCAGGCAGTGTACCTGATCGTTGTAGTATAGTATAGTGACAAGTACCGGGGGATTGATCGTTCAGCTTAGGAATAGTGTCGCTAGGATTAGAAAGCCTAAATACTAGTTCTAAAGGTGAGGGATGATTATTTTTGTATTTTTATTTTTTTATGGAAAGCAAGTAAAAATCTTGGGTTTTGGAAGAGTGGGCGGAATTAGTTGCTATTCAACTAACCCAAAACTAAGATGCAATCAAAATAAAATAATAAAAATGAAAATAAACTAATTATACTAAGGTTGTGAGCAGTAATTGGAGAAAATGTGTTTATTTAGATTTCATTACTCCCTAGATATCTTTTACACGTTAATTACTTGTTATAATTGTATGGATGACGGATCGTATTCCTTAATACCATTCATGGGGTGGCATACATAACTCCCCAATTCTATGAGCTCTTATCTCCTCCTACACCATGCCCAGCACAACTATAGGGATTGTAAACAGTGGCTCATGCATTAAATACAACCAATAAAGACCTAGTACGCCTCGGTTCATGTTTCTTAAGACGTTCAAGCATGTTACCATTTGGAGATCTGCCAGTTTTCTTAAGCCTAACATATAAATCATTCATCCAAAACAAGAATAAACAAGTAATCAACACATAATCAATATCTAGGTTTCATTAGATCTAAGCAAACACAAAAGAGATCTAGCCTAGCATAATGGAATTGAGACAAGAACAAGATATAGACAACCAATACATAGACATATTGATTGAATTAGAAGAACACTTATCTCAATTACAATGCAAGGTATCAAGGGTTTGGAACCCTTGAAAAACCTGTAAAAGTTGCACCAAAATCGTCTTTAGGGTTTCTCCAAAACTTCTCTCTTTTTTAATGTGAAAAACTAGAAAACTATATATAGGAAAATAGGGATGACGGCGTCAAGAACAAATGTGTGACGCCGTCATCTCGCCGCCAAATACTTCCTCGGACGGCCTTGATCTACTTCTGACGCTGTCAAGGCCTAGGCCGTCACACAAATTACTCTTGACGCCCTGTGTGTGACGCCGTCATCAACTACGGATTTTAATTCTTGAGGTTTGACGCCGTCATGAATTTACTCTTGACGCCGTCACCTACTGTTCCCAGCATGGAAAATTGAGACTTTGCCGTTTTCTTCACTTTTATGCTCCAAAAACGTCCAAAATGGCTTCTTTTCCAGAATTCACTCTCCAAGTACCTAAAATCACAAAAGGAACGATTTAGGGCAATATTTGATCAAATAAAGTCGGATTCGGGCTTAAATGACCCCCTAAAAACGGACAATTTTTCGCCTCATCACAAGCCATTGACAATGAAGTCCCATTTACTCGTCTTTTTGGACTCACACCTGACTATAGTCTTTTGCGTACCTTCGGGTGTCTTTGTTATCCTCATGTTGATACTCATCACAAACTTGGAGCTTGCGCTACACCTTCTCTTTTCTTAGGTCATGCCACCAATCATCGTGGTTACCGTTGTTTAGACTTGAACACCAATAAAATCATTATTTCCCGCCATGTTACCTTTGATGAGACAGTTTTCCCGTTTGCCACAAAAACATCTCCTACCCCCACTACCACTACCAGTTCTTCTTATGAATTTTTGGATGACTCATCTAATGTCATTTCTAATATTCTAAGATTATCTCCCACCACAACAACTACCACTCATACACCTGATGCACCTGTTGAGCCTCTCAGTCCATCTCCTGCACCTACACCAACTCCTCAAATGCCACAAACACCTGATTCACCTATACCACAAATGCCACAAACACCTGATCCTCCAATTCCACAGTCCACCGGTTCGATTCACCCCATGGTCACACGTGCTCGTGTCGGGATTACTCGTCCCAATCCTCGTTATGTTGGTCATGTGTCTACGATTTCTCCTTTACCTCGGTCTCCTAGTGATGCGTTTCGTAATCCAAATTGGAAAAATACTATGTGTGATGAGCATGATGCACTTATTAAAAACAAAACTTGGATTCTTGTACCAAAACCCACAGATGCGAATGTTATCCGTAGTATGTGGCTGTTTCGTCACAAGTATTTAGCCGATGGCACTCTTAGTCGATACAAGGCTCGTCTTGTGGCCAATGGTAGTAATCAGATAGAGGGTGTGGATGTTGATGAGACTTTTAGCCCGGTTGTTAAACCCGGCACTATTCAGACGGTTCTTAGTTTAGCTATTTCTCGACATTGGCCAGTACATCAGCTGGATGTCAAGAATGCTTTTTTACATGGGGATTTGGCAGAAACAATTTATATGTATCAGCCGCCTGGGTTTCGTGATCCTGTTCATCCTGATTATGTATGTTTATTGCAGCGTTCGCTGTATGGTCTTAAGCAGGCTCCTCGGGCATGGTTTCTGCGATTTGCAAATTTCATCACTACTGTTGGCTTTTCTCCTAGCCGTTGTGACTCTTCGTTATTTATTTATAAACAAGGTGATGATACTGGATTTTTGTTACTATACGTGGATGATATTGTGCTCACTGCTTCGTCTAATGGTTTATTACAGCAGCTAATTGCTTCATTACATAAGGAGTTTGCTATGACAGATTTGGGTGCTCTTAATTATTTCTTGGGTGTTTCAGTTACTCGTGACTCTTTTGGTATGTTTTTGTCATAGCGCAAGTATGCTATGGAGATATTGGAGCGTGCACATATGGTTGGTTGTAACCCTTCTCGAACTCCTGTTGACACAGAGTCTAAATTGGGTGATGATGATGATCCGGTTTCTGATCCTAAGTTATATCGGAGCCTTAATTTTTACCAAAGGCTTACCATATGCTTTATTTCAGGAGTTTAGGTCCAGTTTGAGTGTCCGGTGTCCTCCCGCTCCAACTGCGGGGGAGTGTTAGTCGATATATATATCCATTAGAGTCCTTGTCTATCTTCGATATATATCCATTAGAGTCCTTATCTATCATCTTTGTAATGGTATTTATATACCCATTGATATCAATAATAACATAACGATTCATCCATTATTCTACATTTTTCTTGTACGTTTTTTCTAGCCTGAAGCGTTTTTATGATACTCCAGTGAATGGCTGCACAATGATTTAGTTAGTTGTGGAGTCTGATGGTCATCGAAATGACGGTGTGAGGTGTCAACTCTTGAAATAGTTGTTTGAGGCTGTACTCCCTCAATCCCATATAGGTAAGATGCTAAATTAAGTTTACTGTTTTTTCTTTGTTTTTCTTGTGTTTTCTTTACAATGCCTAGCTATCTCAAATCTTATAAAACGTTTACCATGCAGTTGTGTACAACGGCGACGGTGTATATATCGTCTATTTGTGTGTATGTGAGATGTGGACTAAATAAGAGTTAAAGTTAGTGGATAAAAGTGTAGTAAAGTGGTTATTATAGTACATTACATTTTATAAATAAAGGTATTTTGGTCTAACAACGTACAATACTTATTTTTTTAGCTTTTGAGCAAAATGTGCTTTCACTTTATATGTAATATAAATAAAGGTTTGCATCTTCGATGTAACTTCCACTTATAAAGGAAATCAGAGATCGCAACACAACAACTGTTAGCACAAGTATACGATACAGAAAGCAAGAACAATATTGACAACATAAAACAAAAGCTGCCAAAAAACACGCAATATTTTATTGAAGAAATCTAACTCAAAAACTTCAATTACAATGTGAATCCTTACCACTCATGATATATATAGACCAATCAAAATCTAACACAAAAACTTCAATTACAATGTGAATCCTACCCCTTGTGGTAAATACAGACAAACCAATACACGTTAGACTACAACTAACATTATTAGATAAGGACTATTAGAATAACTTAGACGAGTTGGACTAGCACTCCAACTGGTAATCTGGTGTAATCTGTTCCACACATTCATGTCATAATCAGACTTCGGGAATTCTTCAACAACTTATTACCCACTCCGCCCTACAAAAAAATATTCACCTTACAATTTGTATTTGTACCATAAAAAATGTTGAGCTTACTATATTCAATGTATACATGAAAGCTTGACAAGTGATAAAAATTGCAATAGCTAGTATGTGATGTGGCACACTCTGTGAAATCTTAATTCTATAAAGTAAAACATACATTTCAAAGCATGACGGAATCAGATTATTTTTTTTTGGTAAAGGGCCTTCCTCCTGGTAAAATATATTATTCCAAAAAAATCAGTTAAGTACAATAGAATGTGACTGAAATACCACGTTAGCCTCAACCAACCGCTTGAATAACCACTAAATCATTCATGACAGGCATAAATGATCCAACTAGCTACACACAACTAGGAAAAAAATCATCAACCTTTATGCTAAACAAAGGAAAAGCAAACTATCCACGTTTAATGTCATGGATGACAACAACCTTTAATTGGGTCGTGGATAGACCACAATCATCAAAGTAATCATTATCATAATCATTGTAGCCATATGTACAATATTTCCATTGCTCCAAAAGACCCCTCTCATTCCCTCCACTACCGAAATAGTTAGTCTCGTTAGGATATTCCAGAATTTCATCATCATCGCTATCAGAAACAACCACATTAAATACCTTAGAGAATGGGTTACCCACCTTAGTTGAAAAAGTACACGTAGAGAGGAAGAAATACTAGGCTTAGTAGCCGCATCCTGCTCCTTCTCTTTAAAATCAACCTCTTTAAGAGGTTTACCATCATTATCCACACGAGTAACGTTTCCTCAATAATTAGCTTTTCAGTTTAATTTTGGAAAACATTAAATCAGATTGATTTGCATAAAAGAAAGAAACAAAAAAGTACGCATGGCTTTAGGAGTTTTATTTATTTGTTTGTTTGTTTATATTTTGAACCAATGTATGATAAATTTTTAATGTATGATAAATTTGCAAACATAGGCTATGTTTGGTGACACGTAGCAGTAGTAGTAAACAGTAAGCAGTAGGGAGTAGCAGTAGCAATAAGTAGTAAGCAGTAGTTGTTTATCTAAAAAAAAACGTGTTTGGTAACGTAGCTGTAGTAGTAATTATAAAGGGTAAAATTACGAAAAGGGTCATATACACATTAAAATAAAATAAATGATTAAACAAATGAGGGTACATCTGTAATTTCATAAGCCAACTGCTTGGAGCAGTTCTGGAATGCTTATTCAAGAAGCATTTAGATTGGAGCGGTAACACAATATTCAAATGCTTGGATGAGGTGTTGCCAAACAAGCTTATGCTTATGCTTACCGCTTATTGCTTGTCGCTCCTAAATACTTCCAAATGCTTGTTGCCAAACATGACCATAGTAGATTCAAAATAAATTTTAATTTTTTTGAAACAACACCTTGTTATAATTAATAAATCATGACTATCATATAAACAGGTAAACCCATATGCGTAAGCGTAGGAATATCTATAACATATAAAATATTAACATAAATTAAATAGGAACGTACCTTTTAGTGATTCTAGTAAAACAAGAATCAAACTTTAATCTTGAACAATATGATGAACCCTAATTAGGGTTTATGTGGATCAATGAATAACCACCTACCTTTTTGTTATTCAATCCCTTGATAATAACTATAGTGAGTTATTACCCCGTTCTTGTACACACAAACTACTAACGAATTAAAGGTTATGCTAGTAAACAAAACACAAGAATATTCTTAATGAAAAATTTTGATCCAAAACCCTAGAGGGTGTTTGGACGATCGGCCAAGAAGAGAAAAACTTTTTAGGGTTTTTTGTGTGTGCACAAAAGGTGTAAAAGTTTCTACCCTAGGTTTGCTTTTATACTAAATGTAAATTAAACTTCGGGAGCAAGTTAGGTTTGGGTTGGGTTTCCCCTTCCCTTTGTTCGACCGGCCATACCCACCCAAGGGGTGTTCCGGAACCTTCTTGTCACCTAATTACATTCTAGTCCCTTCCATTTGTCCGTTAGTCAATTTCGTTAAGTACTAACGACCGTTAGCCATTTCTTGCGTTTAAATAATTATATATACAACATTTAATATATATCAATTATTATACTTTAATTCTTGTTTGTAATGTGTGCAATCCTGAGACATCATTATCTTGTTTGTAACGAATCTCATAAGAACGTGTCTAATTTTAGGAGATTAGAATGCAGCAAAAAGAAGGAAAATGTTGACCTTTCAGTCCCTATGAAAGTAGTGGAAGAGGTGAACATGAGGTTTGAGCATACACTCTATGGATATTTTCTTGGTCATCGTCTTGCTTTTCCTGTTGTGGATTATTTTGTTCGCAATGCGTGGGCTAAGTATGGGTTACAAAAGGTAATGATGAACGCTAAGGGGTTCTTCTTCTTCAAGTTTACTTCGAAGAAAGGTGTTGATGATGTGCTTGATAATGGTCCATGGTTGATCCGTAATGTTCCTATTATTCTTAAACCTTGGACTTTGAACACCAATTTGTTGAAAGAGGATTTAACTCACATTCCGGTGTGGGTTAAATTTCATGATGTTCCTTTAGCGATGTTTTCTGATGATGGTCTTAGCTTGCTTGCTACTTTGATTGGGACTCCCAAGAGATTGGATGCCTTTACTAGTCAGATGTGCAAAGAATCTTGGGGTAGGAGTAGTTTTGCTAGATGTATGATTGAAGTGAAGTCGGATGAGGTACTTAGGGACAGCCTTACTGTTGAGATTCCTTTACTTGATGGTTCGGGTTCGACTATTGAGAAGATCCGTGTGGAATATGAGTGGAAACCGCCTCGCTGTGATAAATGCAAGGTGTTTGGACATGTTTTGGTGGATTGTCCTAAGGGTGTGATACCGACTGCTCAACCTTCTAAGAATGTTAATGATGGTTTTCAGAATGTTAACAATAAGAAGAAGGGTAAGCAAGCTGCCTCGAATACGGGTCGCGGAGGTTTTACTAAACCTGTTGTGGGTAAGCATTTTGAATATCAGCCAAAGAAGACTCCTACTGTGCCCAAGAAAGTTAATGATGGTAAGAAGAAGACTTCTGATGTGGCTAGTACGAGTGGAACTACGATCTCTACATCTAATCAATTTGATGCGCTTAATATGGATGATACGGATACGTTTGGTATTCCTACTTATGACACCTGCATGGATGTGGATACTGGCAGTTCAATGGAAGTTAATGTGGATAAGTCGGTTAAGACTGGTGCTACATCACAAGAACCACTTGTGAGTGATTCAATGGGAACTAAGGAAGTTGGTTCTACTCCTTTAGTTGATAAAATTAGTAAGTTTGAAAAGATTCTTATTGAAGGGAAAGGTACTCTTGTGGATGATGATGGTCATCCTGTTCCATCTGCCTCTGTCACTAAGAGGGCTAACCCATTTTCCAAGGTGGGTGAGGTTGTGGTTTCTGATAGTGAGGAGGAGGAGGTTCTTAACACGTTCGACGAATCTGCGAATCTTTTTGGTAGAAGTCAAGAGCGTGAAGATGAGTTTGATGACTATGATGATTACTCGAAGCAAATTCATGATCTTCCAGGGGAATTGGATGCTCTTAATGCCATTTATGGCTTTAATCTCCAAGGTCGTAGGAAGTAGTTTTTGTCCGAGTTTTTTCTATATGATGAGGTAGTGGTTTGTTTTCTTGTCTAGAAAATAGGAAGTATCTTGTTATGTAAGCTTTTCGCCTATGTAACGGGCTGAGATATGGGATTCACTCATATCCGTTGTTCTTAAATGTTTTTTGGAGTAATATATTTACCGGGTCTTTTGACCTTTTACCCAAAAAAAAAATCCTGAGGCATCGAGTTCGATTCTAGACATACGTTTATTAATATTTATCTACAAACTCCAACACACCTTTGTTTTTTTATACAATTTTATCCAACTTTTTAGTTCCTTTTTTTGTCAAAATTGTAATCATATAACTTTTATCATTAGATGATTTTTCAATGATTATGTCTTTTGCTAATAAAGCACTTTATAAAATTTGAAAGTGATATTAATAATTACACATCCTTTTAACCATACAACAATCCCGTCTTATATGAGAAAAGTTTTGCAAAAGTTTTTGAATCAGCGCCAATAATATAAATGTACCTCAAAACAAGAATACTTTTCTACTAATTAACTTTTTAAGATAGAAATCCATTTATGTTGAAATCAACATGTCTGATAAGTCATGTTGGCCTGTTACAAAAAAGATAGACAAAAATGAGCACTTTTAATCAAATCTTAGAACCCTCATGTGTATTTCCTCTCACAAAATAACACAACATGATTATCATGTTAACATGTGAGGATTTTAATCTCAATTTTCATGATTAGAGCCAACGCTGTGACACATAAAAGAAAGTTTTGGATATTTGGTCCATTAAAAAAAAAAAAAAAAGAATTACAAAAATAACTTTAACCATATTTACAGTTTTATATTGAGAAATTGTTGGTTTAAGTTTTACTTGAGATTTTGACGTAGCACTATTTGATGAGTAGGTGTGTTGGTTTCTTCCTCTATTACTGAAAGAAAAATAAATAGTTACTGGCCCATTATTTGGTATTTTGTTTTTGAAAAATTTAATATGGATACCATATTCGCTGATAATCATTATTGTGTGTATTTAATAAAACAAATGTTATATCAGTGTGGCCAGATATAACCATTACGATTTAACTTGATCTTAAATTAATTTGTAAATTTGGTGTATTAATGCTCATGGTTTGTTGAATATCATGAACTCATCAACTTATCAGAATTTATTCCCTGAAATCTGTTAGACAATGCGTTGGAATACGTATCACTAGAGTAGTTTATTTTCCATCTTACATGCAACATGGAACTATGTGATATTTCTCAATGGTAATTCTTTATTGCCTATAGTGCACATATATTTTTTTTTAAATGTCTCAAAACAATACTTCATATTTTTAAGTAAGAAAAAGAAAATTTAGTGATACAATATTTTATTTGAGTGGTTGAGGTTTATAGTGCTCTTACTTTTATTAAACTGTATCAATTTTGTCTTCTGACAATAATTTTGAGATTAAGGGAGTATATCATATCTAAGGATGTTTACTTCCATATTTACTACCACGCCGTCCCAATTTCATTATCTATCTTTACTTTTATAGTTTTACTATGTTATAAAATAAATATCCGTTACTAAAAATAATTGTTGGATTTGTTTAATTTACCATGTTACCCTTAGTCCAAATTGATATTTACAAAAATAAAAGAAAGCATTAATTAACTGTCAAAGGGTATAACAGTATTTTTTTTCTTTTTACTTTCGTCAAAATTAAAGCAGTAATTTTGCACAATGTAAAGACGAATGTACAGATACATAGGGTTTGGCACATCGTAATAAGAGTAGGAATGGAAAAGAACATTACGACGGAATAAGAAAATTATGTTTGTTTTTAATTACGGAATGCAATCACTCATTACATAAAAACCATCATTTTCATTCCATAGAGGCTACCTCCTTTTCTTTCATTACGTCCGTAATGTAATCAAAATTACATAAAAGCCCACCATTAATTAACCATATTAAATACACTTCTTATTAACTATGACCATTTTTGTCTTTTTCTTATCGATTGCATTCCGTCCTATTATACTAACCAAACATTATTAATAAGGGTAATGAATTATTACATTACATCATTTATTCTATTACGTCGCTTATTCCATTCATTTAACATTTCATTACGTCATACCAAACGAACCCATACAGTTGGGTACTAATTCAATTTCTTCAGTTGAAAACATTGCAAGTTATTTTGTGAAATGTGGTTATTAGAATGTAGAGTTAGGATCGAATGAGAATAGTGAGAAGAAATCAGAACCACACATTTTAGATGCACCTACAAGAGTAGATGCATATCTCTTTAGAATTCTTTTTTTTATTTGAAATGTGTGGCTAAAAATCCTTCTCATTTTTCTCATTTTAGATTTTTTTTTTCTTACGGGATCCCTTCCCTTACCAAGATGTTTATCTAGCGAGATTTGAACCCGATTTTATTTATGACATTCTCGAACCACTTTACCATTGTGTACCTTAGAGATGGTTATTTTCTTTATATTAAGTTATGTTCGTCTTCATCAAATTAAATTATGAGAATGTTATTTTATCTAATATAATAAAATATTGTCTATAAGTGATTAAATGTTGGGCATTATACTAATCGACCAGATTTACATGTTTAGTCATTTTATGAAATGCAAAATACACAATCTCTTATGACAAAGAAAGTTAATATGTGCATTAATTCTTTTTCCATCTTCATGTAAAATCACAGTATGATATTCTAAAAGAAGAGCGCAAAAAGGGTAAGAACATGAAAGAAAAAGATCTCAAACCAAATCATAGATAGCTAATCAGTGACCGTTCAACCTAGAAATTATTATGAAAAACTTCATGATATAGAACATGCCCAACCGTGCTTGCCCTTAGTTGAGTCGTGCAGCTTAATAAAATTCCGCTGTTAAAAAAAAATTATTCAATAGAACGGAGGAATGAAACTCAATAATGATGTATGTTATTCCCGTAAAATCGCTATGGCTTATTAACCACACGAACGTGTCTCTTAATCAATGTCATGTTAAGTTACGCGCTATTGCTTATTAACCACACGAACGCGTCTCTTAATCAATGTCATGTTAAGTTACGCGGTGTCATAGTATGCTAGGTGTTCTCATGGGGTAGTTTTTCGAGTGTTGTTTTACTCTTGTTATTTATATCTTCTAACTTCTTGGTAGTTTTATATATTAAATATATACTGGTATGTTGTTGAAAAAATCACACGTATATAACATACATATGCAAACATACATAATAATGATAGTAGCTAGATATGAAAATGAGTAGCTTAAAAGAGTAAAGTCTCTGTGGGAAATACAACTACAAATATACTGTGAAAATTTATTGCATGAGTTTTTTTTCTTCTTTTTTTCATCATACACCATAATCATGCAGTTCAACATACCCAGTGTAAAAAAAGTGTGAACATAATACTAAACCCTCTACAATATCTTTCTTTTCTCACAAAGGTGGCTTTTAATAATCGTGGTAACCAAGTTTATACGATATTTGAGTAGTTGTGAATTCAAGTCTCAGTTTTTTAAATATACCCATTTGTTGATACCAAATAACTAAAGAAAAATATGTTTCTTACACACTCTCTCTGAAAGCAATAAAAGCTTAAATCCTCCATTAAATGCAATTTCATATCCTCTCAATACCTTCTGCATTAACTCCTCCTTATTTGGCTGTCATCTATTCAATTCTCCAACCTCTTCTTTTCCTTCATATCTTTCTCTCTCTCTCTAAAATTTCTTCACAATAAATCAGGCAATTATCACTCAGATTTTGCCTGAAACCCACTCTTTTTGCTATCTTAAAAGTGGTTTTTCCATTAGCATTCACCAGATCTTTCACAAAGAAAGAGATAACTAGTAAGTTTTTTAAACCATCTTCTTCATTTTTGTGTGTTACAAGACACACAACACAAGCACCTGCATCATTTGTTATCTACCATGGATGTTGTTTGAAAGAGAAAGCAGTGTGTTATGATAGAAAAAAATATTTTGGTTGTTTTGTTTACATTATTTTATGTTGAACAAACTGTTTTATTAAATCTGGCTAAATTTTCTCACATTTGATCTTCACATAGCCTACTTATTTTGTATAGACAGATCGGTTGAACTTGTTGTAATCTCCCTTTAGTTTAGTGTTTTGCTAGAGTCTTATTTTTATTTATTTATTTATTTATTTATTTATCTATTCATTCATATTTTTTGATTTTCTAAAACATGTGTTAGACGTTTCATTTTCACCATCTTTTATCTTGATATAGAGTTTTCATTTCTTTGGCAAAACAGTAATATATAAATAAAACCAGTAACCAAAGAAGTATACCTAACAAAACAACTCTTTTTTTAGAGAGAGAAAGAGACAGGAGATTGAGTTTGTGTTTGTTTTATAAAATTGATAAGTCATTAAAAGGTTGACTTTTGTTCAAAGAATAAATATATCTATGTCGTTTGTGTTTATGAGTGCAAATTATTAGTTAATACTTATAAGCATATGTTCCTCTCTCTTCTTTAATTCAGTCTATTAGCTCTTTTTAATCAGGTAAATTAAATGAATGAGACTTGCAACAATCTTTATCTCTAACAACTTGAATACCTTTAATAGATCATAGAGTTTTTGTTACAAGGAATTTGTTAAATCAATTATAAGATATATATTTATAATTCTTCTTTCTGTATTTATAAGGGAAGAGATGTTTCAGCCAAACATGTTTGAGAATCTTCATCATCAACAACATCTTGGTGATATGGGTCATAAACCACCAGAAAATCATCTTGATATGCTTGGAGATGATGAACATGATAGCAAATCTGGGACCGATATCATGGAAGGTGCTTCGGGTGATGATCAAGATCCTAATCAACCTCCAAACAAGAAGAAACGCTACCATCGCCATACTCAACATCAAATCCAAGAAATGGAAGCGTAAGATATTTATTTGAGTTGCTCTTTTTGTTATTTTATTCTTTGATGGTTTGACTGATAGGTGAGACTTGAATCTAGCTGAAACATATATGTGCTATAACAAGGCAGAAAGTTTACGATTGGGGCGAAAGTTTTACAATTGTGTAAATCATTTCATTAGAGTGAAACGATAATAATATATTTTTTTAACCATTTCTATTAACTACCAAAGTTGGTTAGACTGTTTTCATGACCGTAAATGTACTATATTGTTGTAACTTTCTAATGTTTGTTTCTCTAGCTCCTTGCTAGTATTATAATAAATTTTTTGTCGTTAAAAAATAAGAGTTTAGCTTCAAATCAAAGCTTTTTTTGACTTTTATAGTTTTCATCACTTATAGGTTTTTCAAGGAGTGCCCTCATCCTGATGATAAGCAAAGAAAGGAGCTTGGAAGGAGACTATCCTTAGAGCCATTACAAGTGAAGTTTTGGTTCCAGAACAAACGAACTCAAATGAAGGTAACTTGCAAAAACCTACACATTTGTACTTGTATGTACTTGCATGGTATAATTAATGTGGGAATAATATATGATTTCGGATCACTTCATTCATTGTAATTCGGATCCTAATCAGAGTCAAACGATTAATAAGGTATGAAATGATGTTGTTTCACATGTCCGGGAAAGTTACTGAATATTAATTTCCATGTTATTCACATGTATAACTGCGTCTCGTATATGTTCTTTCCATATTGTTAACACGGAGGTATTTTCATGTATAAGTCTTAATAAGGATTCTTTGTATTAGTGATCCTATATATTAAGCATAATCAAATCGGTAAGTTAAATGAAATGAGCTAATTGACACAAGAGGTGTGTTTGAGTCTAGTGATCCTATATCGAGAAAAATTGGGTTTTTACGAGTATATACAAGTTCAACTGTAATACTCAAATTTACTTTGTTTAGTTGTATAGTTGTGTGGTGAGTAAATACTATTCATCCATTAATTGTTCGTTAATTGGTTTAAGTTTAAAATGTAATTAGTTGAAACTGAACTATAATTACAGTTTCATGCATGGTCAGAAACCAGTGACCATATAATAAATAAGTCACGACAGCCTAAATTGTGCCTTTTCATGTATCTTTTCATAATTAGGCGCAGCACGAACGCTATGATAACACACAGCTGAGGAATGAAAATGATAAACTGCGAGCAGAAAACATACGGTACAAGGAAGCTCTCGCCAATGCGGTATGTCCAAGCTGTGGTGGACCGCCTGCTATTGGGGAAATGTCTTTTGACGAACAACAATTGAGGGTTGAAAATCTTCGTCTACGAGAAGAAGTATGTTAAATTATACCATAAGAAACAATATACTCTCCACATAATATGGGGGGTGTGTATAACTATAATTTTTCTAATGTAAATTTTCTTTTTGGATTTTGACAGATCGATAGGATATCTGGAATTGCTGCCAAGTATGTTGGCAAGCAAGCAATCACTTTCCCTGATGTTTCGTCTCATGGACCATCTCATTCCTTAGACTTACCCGTGGCTAATTTCATCCCGCAACAAGGAATGATAGGAGAAATGTATGGGGCGAGTGACCTACTCCGGTCCATGTCTGGAACTACTGAGGCTGAAAAGCCTATTATTATCGAGCTTGCTGTTACAGCCATGGAAGAATTAATCAGGATGGCTCAGATTGGCGAACCCTTGTGGGTTCCATCTCCAGATAACCCAGCTCATGAGACCTTAAATGAAGATGAATACATTCGGTCATTTCCCAGAGGCATTGGACCAAGACCGACTGGACTAAAATCTGAAGCTTCAAGGAATTCCAATGTTGTCATCATGAATCATATGAATCTTGTGGAAATTCTAATGGATGTGGTAAGTGTTTGCTGAATATATTTTATTTTTTAATAAGCATTCTTATGAATAGTGAAGTCAATAATATAGCATTAATTTTTCAGAATCAATGGTCAAGTGTGTTTTGTGGAATTGTTTCAAGAGCTATGACTACCGAAGTACTTTCAACCGGAGTGGCTGGAAATTACAATGGAGCTCTTCAATTGGTAAGGGGATCAATCAAATTATAATATCTTGCAGAGTGCTGATTTGTATCTATATTTGTCTAAACATTCACTACGGTTGATTTTTTCTAGATGACAGCTGAGTATCAGGTCCCTTCACCACTCGTTCCAACACGAGAAAACTGCTTTGTTAGGTATTGTAAACAACATGGTGAAGGGATGTGGGTCGTGGTTGATGTATCATTGGATAGTGTGCGGTCATCATCGATATCAAGATATAGAAGAAGGCCATCTGGCTGTTTGATTCAAGAAATGCCCAATGGGTACTCAAGGGTACACCTAGCTTCACATCATATCAAAACTTTATTATCGTGTTGATAAATTCAAATGAGAATGTACTTGGTTTTCATGAATTTCGTGCATAATTTTATCTCTAGGTCACGTGGATTGAACATATTGAAGTTGAGAATGGCGACGTTAACAATATGTACAAGGTGCTAGTTAACTCTGGTCTAGCGTTTGGTGCAAAAAGATGGGTAGCAACGTTAGAGAGGCAATGTGAACGGATTGCAAGTGCAATGGCTAGCAATATTCCATCAGGAGAAGTCGGAGGTAAGTATATCCTTACTAAATACTTAATCACATTTTATTAATTCATATTATTTGTAGCACGACCTGTTATAGTTTGAGTAGCTAGATAAACTAATCATCTTTCTATATATGCTTGACAGTTATAGCGACTCCAGAAGGAAGAAAGAGTATGCTGAAGTTAGCTGAGAGGATGGTATTGAGCTTCTGTAGTGGGGTTGGTGCTTCAACAGCCCACACATGGACTACTTTATCTGGCAGTGGGGCAGATGATGTTCGAGTAATGACCCGAAAGAGTATGGATGATCCAGGCAGACCTCCTGGTATTGTGCTAAGTGCTGCTACTTCATTTTGGTTACCAATTCCACCAAAACAGGTTTTCAATTTTCTTCGAGATGAGAATTCTAGGAGCGAGGTAACAAATTTATTCATATAAAACCTTATAAAACATTACTCTACAAAATTCTGAAGTTAATCGTCATTTTTGTGTTATATATCCAGTGGGACATTCTTTCAAATTGTGGGCATGTTCAAGAAATGGCACACATTGCCAACGGTCGTGATCCAGGGAACTGTGTTTCCCTTCTACGTGTCAACGTAAGTTCTAAAGTTACAATAGAACTTAATTGATGTCCCTCATATAACTTTTCCTTATATAGTTTCAACTTGTTTACACTGTAGAGTGCAAATTCAAGCCAGAGCAACATGCTAATACTTCAAGAGACTTCAAGTGATGCCACAGGATCATATATAATATATGCACCAGTAGATATTGCGTCAATGAATGTTGTGTTAAGTGGGGGTGATCCAGCTTATGTTGCGTTGCTACCATCTGGTTTTGCAATTCTTCCTGATGGACAAGGACAGTATGAAGGCGAGGTTGGAACAACTGGTGGATCGTTACTCACTGTCGCATTCCAGATTTTAGTTGATTCGGTTCCTACTGCAAAAATATCACTAGGATCAGTGGCAACAGTTAATACTCTTATCAAGTGCACAGTTGAAAGGATAAAATGTGCAGTAGGTGCTAATGATCTATGAGCAATATCATGGCGTTTTAAAAGGTAAAGCAGTTGTTAACTTCCCTTTATTACATTCAATTTGTTGCAAAACATGCATTCCTAATTTTTTCTTAACTACAAAATTTGAAGAGGGGTTACCACACCATCTAGCCTCTCCCTAGTTTCATTTAGGGATGACAATGGGCGAGAAAAAACCCACAACCTGCGGGTACCCACCATAAATGGGTGGGTAAACGGGTCAATTTTCACCCATGGGTGGGTCGTGGGTGAAAATCTTTACCCATCAGTGGGTGGCGGGTGGGTGACGGGTAAGGCATACCCATCGCGGGTAAACCCATGACACCCATTTAAAATACCCACGGGTTTACCCGTCAAAATACCCGTAGGTGTACCCATAAACCCATGTTAAAATTAATTATACTGATTAAAATATTTATGATGTTGCATGTATACATTTATCAGTTACTACCAAGTCTAAAAGAAAACACATTAACCTAAAAGTTTGTTTAAGTTTCTAGACTAAAAAGAGAGTATGAAAGATCAAATAACCAAAGTTATATCAAATTGATTGGTTTCTTATTACACAGTTTCATAGTTAGTTTTCATATCATCGTTTTGTAATTTTGTTGCATAACACTAACCCATGGGCAACAAATACCCGCGGGCAAGGGCATGGGTATAAATTTGTACCCATTGGTGGGTGACGGGTGGGTGATGGGTGAGAAAAAAACTACGTGGGTGGGTGACGGGTTAGAGGTACCCGTGCCCATTGCCCACGGGTGCCATCCCTAGTTTCATTGAAGCTGTTTGTAGTTAAATGATTAAAACGGTTTGTTCTAAATCTTTGAATTTGTGTACATTGCAGTTCAGTCAATGGAAGAGGGAAAATAACTTGGCAGGCAACGATTTCTCTTTATCTTTGCAGCAGATGAAAGAAGTCAAGAACGAACCTTCGAAGATCCTGGAACTTATGGGGATAGTATGTCAATCTGATGCAACATCAGGAAGCCATTTCCACCGTTTCATGGGTTATAGGTTCGGGTATTGACTTTGCATATCTTGAAGATATATGAGTAAGCATTGACCTTGTCAAGTGAATTCTGGTTAAACTTCCAAATATTTTGTTTTGCTTTCGGATATCGTATGGGATTTTTAGTTGTATGTGTGTTTTGAGCCAGACTTCAATTGGTAGCTTGCTTGAAGCAACTGGCAACAACTTTTATGCGCTGTTGTAGTTTTTTTGGTCCGATGTTAAGCTATTCCCTTGGCTCGGGTTTATCTTAGGAAATAAAACTCAGTCTTTTACTTCATTATTATTTGATGTTTGCTTAATTGTTTCCATATTCTCATAGAAATAGGTTCTAAGCTGAAAAAATCTCATGTAACAAATATCTTCGCAAATTCACTAACAGTTAACACGTACTATTCAAAGGTTCAAACTGGGTTAACTGACAGAAACAATGGGCTCAGTAGTTTCTAAGATCCAGAAAATGAATCCAAAAAAAAATATGATCATTAATGATGGGACATACATGTATCACAATATTTATAGCATCGGTAGCTCCGTTAACAAACCTATAATTAGGAACAACACAGTTTCTTTAAGCAGGGCTCATTTACAAGTAGTATTCCCTAAAGTTAAGGTTACTTCAATTCTATTTTTTCTATCATCAAATGTAACTTTCTATTTGTTCTATACTTGATATGATACACATGTTGCGACCATCCATCTATGACTACGGTGGTGTACTATTGATTAAGATGGTGGCAGCGTCGTTATACCCGGTGCCGTTGCAGTTAACCACAACCTTGGTGCCATGTGACAACGTAGGGCAAAGATTTTCAAGATATGCATGCCAAAGCATGAGAAGCCTCCAATGCTGGAATTATCCCTTCCAGACGACATAGTCTTTTGTATGCTGCATTAATTTGTTTCATAAACATTTAGATTCAAGACATATAATTATCGATGTTATAAGCCTTATTTAAACTTATATAAAAACTCGAGAATTATACTTTCTCGACTTGAAGACCTGATATGTAGTTCGTAAAAAGAAAATTGCCATCAAAAGTGGTGACAGGGTCAATTATGATAAATTTACGAGCTAATGCTCATAACTTTTAATGAAACTAGGTGCGCTATTTAAAAATTCTTTTTGCTAATATGTAAGAGCAAGTCTAGTGATTAATTCGCTACCATTTTTATGCATTAACGTTTGTTCTTTGCTTACCATCAATTGCTTCTAAAATTGGTACTCCTACGATGCTTGATTCTTATATTAATACCATGTCTTTGGAGTCATTGGGGCGTAGTATTTATGCAAGAGCTATGATTGAAATAAATGAATCCAATGAATTTCGTCACAATTTAGTGTTGGCTGTTCCTAGACTCGTAGGGGAAGGGTATACAAATGAAACTATTCACATTGAATATGAGTGGGAACCATCTCGGTGTAGTACTTGTTTGCTCTATGGTCATTCAAATGATGATTGTCGTAAAGCCGCTCCAAAATGTGTGGTGAATGAGATTGGTAAAAGCAAAGATATCAATTCGGGGGTATCTAAGAAGTTGTCTAATGATGGATTTACTCTTGTGAAGCGGAAAGGTGGTAATGCTAAGATATTCAATGCTATTCAAATGAACAAATTTGAGTATCGACCGGTTGCTCATAAGGATACCAAGACGTCTCCTACTAAAGATAACACAAAAGAGGCTTCTACATCTAGACAACCAAAGAAGGCTGCGAAAGTGTCGAACACTTCAACCAACAGAGCGTCTCCTTCTAAACAATCTCTGAAGATCGTAATGTTGTTAATACTTCTAATGCATTTGTTCAACCAATTGGTAATTCCAATACACCTATTGTTGATTTTGATGAAGGTGCTACTGTTAATGTAGCATCTAGTGGTAATGCTGCTACTAATATTGATGGAGGACACGTGGAAAACAATGATAACATCCCTAGTTCGTCCAAATGTTGCTCCTTCTTCAAAGGGCACACCTGACATGGTTAAAGATGAAAAAAGGTTGGTAATCCATTCTCTAAGGCTAAGAATTTGGTTATTCCGGATGGTGATAGTGATGATGATGAAGTTCTTGAGGACTACAATGAAACCACAAGTTTTATGGCATTTAATGGTTCTAAAAGTGGCAGTGGAGTGGGCATGAAGTGCCTAATAAACACTAGAAGGAGGACACCAATGACCAAAACTTTATAATCACGATGAGTTTGATGATTGTGGTCTGACTGATGCACAATTGAAGTTTGCAAATGTATATGACATTAGTCTCCGTGGTCAGCTTAGATATATTGTTCTTTTTTATTTTGCATAAGTATGACATGTCATTTCTTATGCTATATGTCTGAAGCACTATATGCACTTTTGTTTGCCTTTTTGGGCTGAGGTGTGGGACTCACCCACATCCGTTGTACTAATTTTTTTAGTAATAAAATACTCTTTATGAATCTAGTTTGTATAGAGAAACACTCTTTGGTTAAATTATTAGATGGTACTTACCCATCTAGTTTGTATAGACAAACACCTACTTCACCAGAGTGTAATTCACCGAAGTGTAAAGTTAACAAAGGTCTAAAATGTTGATTTTTTGCTCAATTTACTATCAAGAAATGCAAGAGACATATTTGTAACCTTTTACCAGTTCAAATTTTTATTTGATCTGCAGAGATTTAATCTTTTAGATTTGCACATTCTTAGTTGGAAATTGGTTTTCAGAAAATTTCATTTTACCAATTTTCTTATTAAACATTATATTTTTTAAAGCTTTTAGTTTAGGTTAATATAATTTGTTAAATAGTTTACAAAAGAAATATAACTTACTTCTTTGCAAAAATATATGTCTCGAAAGATTTCATTGCAAAATTTAGTAATTAAATACTACAAGTTGAGCCTATAGAAAATATAGGCACCTGAGCTCCGAACAAATCCATTATTTGCACATTTGATGTTTTTGCAACATATCTTTGGTTCCCTTGAAAATAGTACAATCTAGAGACAACTTAGCACACACTGCAGCTGCTGCAATACCATGGCGGCAAGCGCTAGTTGTTGTTATAACTCATTTCCGTCCCATATGTTTGGCCAAAATCGCTTATGCAACGACATTGTTCATCTTATATGATCCACAGTGGCTCATATCCTCTCTTTTGAGATATATACCAGGCCCTTCCCCATTGATATTCTTGTAATGATCCGTGTTACTTTTGGCATAATTCAGTTGCTAGCTCTATCTACGTTCATATTCCGGAATCAAACCACTTTTCAGGGTCAAGCTATCCCTAAAACAAAGGCTCAAATGGAACAAAATGTCTCTGAAAATCTAAAGCCGAACACACCCTCTTTAGTGGTATAGATTGAGCTTGCAAAGTTTGGTCATAAACACTAAAAAAAAGACCCGACAGAGACTCCATTGTATGGCCGCAAAGAAACCACTTTACAAATCTTGATTCTCACCCACTTGGAGGATCCTGGTGACATTTATCATCTAGGTTCTAGGTGGCAAAAAATCATCTACTTATTAGTTGAATTACAATCAACAAATGATAGCTTATGGTCTCATCACAGATTCACAGGGACTAAGCTGAACATATGGAAAGTCATGTATGATGACCTAGTAAGCAAACTATCATCATGGGGCAGGTCAAAAACCATGTCTTATCCTAAATTATTATTCCTGATGATAGAAAACTTACTTGGTGGAGAGTATACTCAAAAGTCTAAAAAAGGGATCAAACATTTTGTCATGGGTTAAACAAAATACCCTCCTACCATCCTAGAAAATGAAGGTGCTGTTACGGCTCACATACTCAGTTTAATAGGTAAAGAAATCAAAGACGGTAACTAAGTTCAAGACACAATCCTTTGAGGTTTCTGAGCCACGAGCACAACTTGTCAAAAAGGTCAAGACAAAGAAAAACCCATCTCTGTCTGTCCAGATTGAACCAGAAAAACCAAGGTTAAAAAACCTAGGAAACAGACCACCATCTTGATGATATCAAATAATATATTTTATGGGCATCATTTATCTTATGTTATTGACTTATTTTATATTATTTTATGAGAGAATTGATACTTAATCGCTTACTTTTATACTCCTTCCGTCCCAAAATTATAGTACTCTGACAAAAAATACATAGTTTAATAAAAGTACATTTATTATAGCTTTCTCTTTCTTACTTTTTGACAGAATGATAATTTTGCCCTTAGGTAGTTAATTAAATTCTTCTTTAAGGTATGTAATAATAATTTTAAACAAGGCTAATATAGTAAACTTGGTTAAACTTCCTTATCTATTTTAGTAGTGGACAATTAAATTGGGACATCCCAAAAAGGAAACGTGGACAATAAAATTGGGACGGAGGGAGTAATTCTCAGTTATAAACAAGCATTTTGTAAAAGTTAGCTATTTTGGACGGAAATTGGAGCAAAATGGATCAAGTTGGAGAAGTCTACTGAATTGAAGGAAGATATGCCGTATCAATCTAGACAGATACGCCGTACAATAATACATAGATGAATATGAAGACCATTGCCTGACTTTGAAGCATACACCGCATGGATTCATCCCATGCGCCGTATATGAAACCTTGGTCAACGAAGAAGATCTGACTTATTTTACTCCATATGTGCCGCATGACAATCCTGATATGCGGCGTATCAATCTCAAGACTTCACCAAGATAATCCAAGATTCTGAAGAACATGCGCTGCATAAAGACTGAAGGTACGCCGTATCTAAAGGCGGTGTACGAATATTCATGAATATTATAATCTTGGACCCCACGCGAAGTTACCAAGATGCGCCGTATCAACCAAGTTGATATGTCGTATCGACCCTGCTGACAGAAATTATAAATACCCCATTCGATAGCCAAACTCGGGTACAACACAAAACCCTAAAGAGGCGAATACAGACGATTTGGCAGCACAAAACCCCACCTAAAAGAAGAATTCAGAGAAGTAAGAAGGCCCTGCTAGTACTTTAATTCATAGGAAAACTCGTTTATATGTATTAGCAATCTCTTAATGGTTGAGTTAGTGTCTTTTTCACTATTTGACCGGACTTAATATTTTCCAGCTATTATAAAGAGTATTTGATGTTTATTTGGTTTCTTTATGCATGTGCTTTGATTACATATTAGGAGCTATCGCACCTTGTCGACGTAGGCTCGCTCAATTACTTCATTAGCATCGTTAGATAGTTAATGTAAGCCTGTAAAAGGGATAAATAATACATAGACTTAGTAATCATTAAGAGTTTACTCACTTGTAACAAAGATTCCACTGAGAGAGAATAGATTTTAGCACTCATCTTATACAGCTAAGCAATTAAACATGCGACAAGTTTTCCTACTATTGGCTTAACGTGTTATCTGTGTTTGTATTCTATCTGTGTACGTGCTTGCCATTTGCTTATTCAATTCTATAGTTTTTAATTACCGTTAATTAATCTACTCAATCGTGCCAGTCTCTCAGACTGAACCCCCTTGCATTAGATTAGGATATTAGGATAAACTTAGGAATTAAAATACTGATAGACATCTAGGAGTTAATGTTTCACTCTTAGTGTTCGACACTCTACTTACCAACTAGTTACATTGATCGGGTACACTGCTCGTTAGTGTGTTATAGGATAAGTCGGCTAAATATAAATTTAAAATTTAATAAATATAATCTATTATACAATGATATACGCACACATCACATCTCTTTCCCCAAAAAGAGTGATGATGAACCAAAAGGCCCAACAATTGTAGAGTTCTCCCAGGCCAAGGACATAATGGACCCAAACCAGATGCATTTTGCTTCCCTTGAAGCACTAGGCATTCAAAAAAGGGCACTGTAAGCAACCTCCATGAAAAGTTCCGTAGGAAGTAGAGGTGAAGAGAAAGACAACCCCCGATCTACTAGAGAGTCTTTTTCATATTCTGCACAATCTACTCCTTCCTTACACTCTTAGTCTCCCCATAGGGACGATGGTTCAGGGTTTCTCCAGCCTGAAACTGACTTACCAATTCCTGGGATTGAGGGTCACGCTATTGAGGAATTTGAAGTTTACTTAGTTCTTTGAGGCCCTTTATTATAACATTCAAAAGATCCTAATTAATGAAGGTACTAGATTTTGATTATGATGATAACGATGCTCAGGCTTACACTCTACCTGATGAGGAGGATGAGATTGCTCTCATTGAGAGGAAATAATGGATGCCGAGGAACCTGTCCAAAGTCCTCAAATTTCTAAAGAAGGAAATGCCAAAGGACAAACTTCTCCTCAAAGCTCTAAAGCTAAGTAAAGTAAAAATCTTTAGCCTGGTCCACTAGCAAAAGATTGTGTTCTTAACTAGTAGTTCATTAGCCTTAGCAACTATTTCAAGGGAGAAGCCAATTGAGACCACTCCTACACCCGTCCCTAAACATGAATTGGTCTCTCACTTTGTTGAAAGTCCAAAATCATCAAGCCTGACAAAACATTCAAGCAATGGTCGTATTTTAGAATCCCTCCTCGACACCTGAGGGGGAGAAGACAATGGGTTTAAAAACCCAATGCCCATCTCCTCAATCAGGATTACACCTATTGAAGACATTTCTACATCCTTTTCTGCCTAACTAACTAAAGACATAAAAGGCAAAAAGAAAATGTTTGGAGCTGAAGACAACATGATCTTTGAGCTTCAAGAAAATGAACTTCAATTCCTTGAACTCAATCTCATTCAACCATTAGCTTTAGTTCATATACATCAAGTTTAATCTTCATCAGCTACTGCTACTGCTACTGCTACTGGTTTAATAACATATCAACTTGAGAGGGGAAGAAAAAGAAATACAAAAGAGTGGAGTAGCTTCAAGAGAAGAAATCATCGGGGTTGCAAATGAAGAGGATCAAGAATCTGCACAACCATTAAGTCTGGCAAAGAATTCAAAGAGCTCCAGCTTCAGTAACTGAATGCTGCTAAAGAAAGACAAAAGGCAAAGGCTAAGAAAAGGATAAAGCTATGGGAAGATTATGAAATAAAAATGTAGTATCTCAGAAAGTATGAACCAATCACTGGTATCAAAATCATTCCCAACACAAAATCGATGAGTGTACGCATCATCAGGAACATTGACGAATCCAACTTTGAATTTCTCACTGAATTCGAATGGATATTATTTGGTGTTAAGGAATGCGAAATGATGCTTGCCATCCTAAAGAAGAAAAAAGGGGGAAAATGTTGTAGAATTGCTTAAATCAATTGGCAAAATATTTGATGATCTCATAAAATAAGAAAAAATTCTAGGCATTGATACGAGAAAACCTCTGAGTCTTCAAGATCCTACCAAAACCTCTTTTCTTTTGATTAAAATGAAAAGAACTGGGGAAACTGAACCCGAACAATACATTGTTGGCATCCACTACAATAGAACTCCTCCTGAAGGATTTCCATTCAGGGAAAACCAAGTAATTGAATCCCGTGAATATGGTATTTTTTACAGATGTTTTTGGTGATCTTGCATTTCAGAGAGTCTCTGAGTTTCATCTGGTGGACACCTCAACTCTTTTCCTTTACAAGATTGTTGCATTATCATAGAAGAACCTTAAAGCTAAAAAATGGCACAACTTTTGGATTAGGAAATTGATCAAAAAGAAGAAGAACAGACACATCCTTCTCTCAAAGAAAGTAAAGTTGGAAATTATGGGACTTCCTGAAGAAGAAAAATATTTATGGTCTTCTGTAATTTTTAATCTTTTGATGTTTACCTTGTAATAGGTGAATAATAAATGAAGTCTTTTGCATCATTTATAAGCCTATTATATTATCTCAATCGTAAGAAGAAGTTGTTTTGCTCACTTACACAGAAAATCACTTAGACTATATTTATATCTAAATAGGAGGTGATTGTTGGGCTAATTAAGTGACCACTAATCTTCTTCTAGGATTTCAATAGAAAATGCTCTAAGTGTAAACAAAGTCCTTGAATAGAAAGAAGCATTCAGGGAGTCATCTACTTACTGAGTGAAGTACCTGAAGCAAGAAGAAGATGATAGAGTCTGTAAGTAATGACAATAATTCACTGATGCCTGAAGATCTCCTTAGGTCATGTTTGGCAAAAATAGATGTTTCTGGTGCTGGTGCTGGTGCTGGTGCTGGTGCTGGTGCTGAAAAGATTAAAATTGTAGTTTTTTTTAGTGGTGTCGGTGTTATTATTGAAAAAGATTAAAATCAGTTAATTTTAAAAAAATAATCTCCATAATCTTTTAAAAGCCTGTTTTAGGAACTTACTTTTCTAAAATAATTCGCTAGTTTGCCAAACAAATATTATTTTTTGACCAAAGCTTATTCTCCAAATATATATATATATATATATATATATATATATATATATATATATATATATATATATATATATATATATATATATATATATATATATATATATATATATATATATAAATCTTAAGCCTCCGTAATCTTGCATAATCTCTCGCTTCAAACATGCCATTAACAAATCTAAGACATCCTGAAACTTAGATACTTAGGAAAAGTATCTAAGGTCACTGAAATATAGGTCGAGAACTTTCTTGGAAAGATAAGTATAAAGCACTTATCAAAAAGTCAAGATGGTACTAGAGTTTGTAAAAAAGGATAAACAATTGTCAACACACGTGGGTTTTCATTTTTTAGCCGAGACTAAATACAACCACAAACACCACCTGTGGTGGTGTGTTCGAATGCAAACAAACACCCTCTTAGGTTCACTTTAAACCGAATCGAGTAAATACCAATTAAGCTCATAAACTTATAACATAAATCAAATAAGCCAAACACCCTCTTGGGTGTGTATGGTGAACTAAAACAAAAACCAATCAACTTCTAACAAGCTCAAAACACACATCACCCTCTCGGGTTAGTTCTGAATCGAAATAGAATAAACACCAAATAAGCTTCATCTTACAATAATCAATATCAATAACAAGCTTGACTCGTGGTTAATCGGGTCTGACGCGACCCGTTTGCAAAAATCCGATCAGACAATCACCACTTTAATTGATTTTTAACCACACGAATTTATCAAAACGTTTTTATTGTTGTTTTAATCCACGAAAACTATATGAAATGATTATATAGTCGGTTAATACAAAAGAAAATAGCCAAGATAGATGTGTCAACATACCCAAAAAGAAAATAGCCACGATTATATAGTCGGTTAAACCTTTATAACCTTCACTATACCCAAGATCACAACTTGTACTAATCTTCCAAAATCTCCATAGAAATGATAAGTTTTGATGGTGAAACAAACCAAGAACTAGTTAGGTACTTATGGTCTTCAACTTGTGCACTAGATTCTTAGCCAAATATCAAAATAGAATGAATGTTTGTGTGGTGTGAAGTCACGGCAGGAACAAGAAAAAGGATGTAATCCAAATGATAAGTATTATCTTATCTATTATTAGAAGAATGATAAGAGAGAACAGCTGACTTTGAGTTTTGGTTCAATTGAAACTCAAAAGAGGGAAGGATGTGAGATATGAGAAGAAAGATAAAGATGGGTGGAGGGATAATTTAATTTTGGGGAAAATTTTAGGCGGACTCGTGAAAAGTTGAAATGAAAAGTTGAGAGGGAATTTTTTTTTTTGGAAAAAGTAAGTGTGTGATATGTAAAATGTTTAATTAGTGTGATCATATATAGCATTTGGTCACTGTATTTAAGTGTGTGACATATATTTGTCACTTTTAAATAATGTGTGACAAACTTGAGTATATGATTTAGCCACATACACAATTACTTAATGTGACCATATATGGATTTTGGTCACACTGTTCAATTGTGTGACGTATATTTGTCACATACGTATATATATATAATGTGACTTATGTTTCAAACTTATTTGTATCCGTCACACGTCCCAAATTATATGTGACTAAATAATCAAAACAAAAATTTACAAGATACCTCTAGTCACGAAAATATTTGAATGTGTGACTGTAGCCTCAGTTGGAAAGACGAAATTGTCACACAAGTCGGATCAAGTGTGGCTGTTTATTTTATTCTGGTACATTTAGTCACATAAAAAAGTTACTGTGTGGCCGTTCGAAAAACAGCATGTGTGACTAAAACCCATTTTTGTACTAGTGGAAGGGTCAATCGGATGAAGTGGAACCAGTTTGCTAATAGCAAAAGCCAAGATCTTGGGCTCCCCGCTATGAATAGACCTCTGACGAAGTTCAACCTCGGAAGCAGGATCCTTCAGCCTGAGCAAAGCTCTTGGGCTTACCTCTTAAAGTATAGGGAGGACAACAACGACAAAAAGGATGAATGAGTACAAAATACATACAAATAATAATAATAATAATAGTAATAATAGTAATAATAGTAATAATAATAATAATAATAATAGTAATAATAGTAATAATAATAATAATAATAATAATAATAATAATAATAATAATAATAATAATAATAATAATAATAATAATAATAATAATGGGAAGAAGAACATGTGTACCTTGTTTATTCCGGTAATAAACGGGATAAGATTTCTCATTCAACGAATAATAGCGACTTAGCCCAACCCAACAGAGGAACGGCTCCGAAAGCCTCATGAACATCTCTGGGAACACTTTGTGCAACAAAGTAAAATTAGCAGGACAGGCAAAACTGTCAACCCAAAAGAAATGTTACTGCCAATTCTTCAACGAATCTTACACTTCCATATAACACACCTTATCGGAACACTTGCCAAAAGACAACCAACCATTCTTCTTATTCTTCTTATAGAAACATCGGAACAGGGGAACGGCCACTTCAACACCACAAACACGGCAAAGAATCTCGAAATGAGACACCCTAGCCGCACCAAGAGGATTAAGTCGAGAAATATTAATCCTATAATGAGTAAGGATACTGACGAAAAATTTGGTTAATAGTAAGCGATACTGGGCATAATCACATAAACGAGTGTAAACGCCTATTTTCCCCTCCGGAGGAAAATGAATCAAAGCATCCTTATCTGGTCGGACCGGCCATACCTTCGGTGGAATGTGGCAATCTCGTAAAACCTTTTCAAAGGCATCCTGGGAAAGATTGCATTTACAATTCCAAAATTCAACCATGATGCCGGAGATTCTTTTTGAATAAAAAAGAAGTTAAAGGCAAAGAAGAAACGGAAAAAACAAGAAAGATTACGGTGGCCGCAAAGTAAAACAGAAAAGGAAAATACGGATAGTAAAAGACACTATTTATACGCACGGTACATTTAATTACGTATGAACTAATCAGGTGACGCGTGTCAAATACCGCTCCAACAGACAGCCAAGATCAACGGTAAAAAGATAAGGATGACAGCTAAGAATGAATCAAGCGGTCAAATCAAGTCAGAAGGTAAAACGGCCAAAACGGTCCACTTTCCCCTACGACCTTATCCGCTGACAAAACATAAAAATCCGCATGAGAAAAAGACATGTGACAAGAGCGAAGCGACTGGGAACATAGTCTAGAAACATTCATCGCACGCTACAAAATCACGCGAGCAATGAATGCACTAGACTGGGGGGGATTTGATGACGTATAGTACAGACAACAGGCTCAATGGGCCTGGACTGTACTATAAGGACCGGGCTCCGGCCCAAACACTCAAACTGCGCTCCGGTCCAACGAATCAAACCGGGTTCTGACCCACAAACAGATTAAGGCTCCGGCCCGACAAACCCACAAAGCTGGGAACGACTGAAGCCCATGTCACGAGCATGGCAAAATCCGGACATACACAAGCGGCACTTCCGAAGTACGCTCACAGACCGGCCCCGAATCCAAAAAAGCTGTCTACGTCTGCAAACATCGATTAAGCTACGGACCCTTGCCCGACAAGGGTCCCACTCCGGCCACCTCAGCAGTATTCCTACTGCCTATAAAAGGTGACCTCGATTCACACTTTCGAGGTATGACTTTCTCACTCATCCGAACACACAGATATTTCCCTGACAAACATGAGTACTTACTCTCACGCCGGAACTTAATCGTGGGGTCCGTCCCCACGGTAAGGCTAACTGTTTACCTTCATTTGTGCAGGAAATACAACCTTTTACTTGGATTAGTGCACGAATTGTATAGCAAACGGCCCACCAAGGACGGGCCGCTCCGAACTAAGCCCAATTCTAACCGTTTCACACTTTTCGCACTAACAGGAAGTATAAAAAAAATAAGAACAAAAACATTTCTTATAATGGAAATTAACAAGCCATAGTACCATATACGTTTTTCAATACACTCAATTTCAATGTATACGTTTTTTTCAATATTAGGTCAATAACAGCCCATTTAAAAGGTCAATAAAAGGCTTTGATATCACCATTTCAAAAATTTGTAATTCATATTAATAATGCGCAATTCAAAACTTGTAACAGCCCTTTTAAGATTTAAGCACCAAAACCTCCTAGATATAAAAACATATCACATCGAGAAAAATACTACAACCTAACCTACCACAATCCTCTTTTCTTTAAAGAAACAAAAACACACAAACCCACCGTACCCTCATCCTCTTATTAGTCACGTGAACAATCGGTCAAAATGGTGTGGGCTCATCTCGAAAGGATTAGTATGGTGATTTCCACTTGCATGAATCTTTTATTGGGTTGTTTGTTACCATATTTCGCTCTTTCTTAGCCTCCACAGATTTTGTTAAATCAGTCCTGAAGAATGAATGGGTGGGACTATGATGATGGTTCTGGTTTCTAGACGAAGGAATGTTTGAAGTAGAATGATGGAACTTAAAATAAAGTTTGAGTAGAGAGAGTATTTTGTCTTTTATATGTAGTATAGATAGCGGATAAATTAGGATTCTAATTTGAAATAAAAAAGTTGATGACCAAACTAAATTGGACATAATGAATTCACCAATCAATAGCCATACTCATCACAAAGTGTGAGGAGAATTGGAAACAAACTTTTTAATAATCAAGTAGAAAGAAAAATAGTTTTAATTAGGTTAAACTAAAACACTCGTTTATTTCACTCTTTAGTAGTCGTTTGGCAAAGAAGTATTGGTTTTTTTTTTTTTTTTTTTTTTTTTTTTTTTTTTTTTTTTTTTTTTAAGGAATTCTCATCCTTGAAATTCATTAGTCAAATAGTTTCGGGCCAAAAAAAATATAAAATAAAAGACAAAAATACACCGTTGGTCCCTAAACTTTCCACAAAACATCGCACGGCATCTTAACTTTTAAAAAACATCGCCTGGCGTCCAAAGATTAGGTTTTTGAGGCCAAATGCGTCCCTTGAACCTCTTTCTGTTAGTCAACTTCTGGTATTTCCCTCCATGTGCCTTGCACGTGAGGGTAAAATGGTCATTTCATCGTTTTGGTTAAGTATTTTGATGATACAACCTTAGAGACGAACGGTGTGTTTAATTAAAAAATTATACCATCACTACCACCACCATCTTTTTATCTTTTTTTCTTGCTTCTCTCTCTAATTTTCTGGTTCTCTCTCTAAAATTAACAACATCACAATTTTTAAATCTCATAAACCAATACACTAAAAATATATATAAATGCTCTAGAATTACTACGATTATGAGTCAATAAAAAAGATGTTTTCCTTGTTGTTGCCAATCTTTTAATTATTTATTTTTTTAGCACCGATTTCCTTTAAATTAAAATTTTCCGTGTATTGTCCTAGTTAACTATTGTCTTTATTGATAATTTCATCTTTTGATGCATCAGTAGATAAAAAGAAATCCATGACGAATAAGAAATCAATGGCGGTAATACATCTTATAAGATGTCCTTGTTTCAATACTTATAGCACATGCCACTGGATGATGTGCATTATATATATGTCTCGTGGTACCTTCATGCAGTCATGCAATACATATTTAATCTCGTTATTATTCTCATGCAAATGATTAACTTAAACATACATATATATATATATATATATATATATATATATATATATATATATATATATATATATATATATATATATATATATATATATATATATATATATATATATATATATATATATATATATATATTTACACTATAAATGCCTCGGAATAAGAACAGGTCTCTTAAACGAGGATTATTTACAAAAAAAAATTATGCAATTGTGTTTTCTTTCTTCTTTTCTTAATTTTTTTTGGTACTAAACGGATGAATCAGCGAGAGACCAAATATAAAACAAACAAGGCTTCTATAAACAATACTCGTAACTAGTATATACATAGACCATATTCATAATCATGAGCAAACCACATAAACCATATGTAACTTACTCTTTTAAATACAGGAAACATCTGACAAATTGTATATATTCTTTTAAATTTACTACTTTAACAAACGCCCAGACATCATTAAACTACAAAAAGAAAAAGTTGGCAGATTCTAAGAGCACAAGGTGCAACAACAATCACTTGCCTCCCCATTCGGGCCCCACCATGCCACATCACCAAAACACCTCAACTTCAACTAACCACAACAAACCCCCCCCCCCCCCCTCACCAAACAACAAACCTCAACTTCCCCATTAGGGCCCCACCTCTTACACACTTATTTTTTTATTCATTTCTTTAAATAAATTAAATTAATTTCACAAATACTAAAAAATAAAAAAAAACATACTAATTTTATTTCATAAAATAAAAAGTTACAATACGGAAAAAAAATACGATACGAGAAAAAAAACACGCATACAATATGGAAAAGAAAATACGATACGGAAAAAAAAAAACATACGATACTAATACGAAAAGTAAAACATTTTATTCGTCATCTTCGCGGCCGAGATTTTGGTATTTCTGAGTTATTCGTGCTTGTCTCTTGCGAATTACTTCTGCTCTAACCGGGTCAGTAACCGTGTTTGGATCGAGCATTAGCATCTGCATATCCTGCCACTCCAACAACGCAGCTTCTTTCTCGAACGCCTTTTCCTCCCTCTTCCTCCGCGCCTCGTAACAAGCCGTTTGAGCGTCTTTCGCTTAATTATACTTTTCGGATAATTGTCCCAAAAAAGTACTCGCTTGACTCCCCCCGGAACTCGCCGCACTCGACGTTTCCGTCGACTTTTGTTTCTTTCCGGGTCGCCTGCTGTTTCTTTCGGGACGAGGTCGTTTGTCCGGCCCAAATATATCCTCAAGACATGTAATGTCTAGAGGTTCTTCAGCATCCCATTTCGGGTAGCGTTTCAGGATATCCCAAACGTGAAGCAAAGTGAAACCCCTTTGTCCAAAACGTAGTGAGAAGTTCGTTTTGGCATTCTCGACATGATCATGCTCATTTTCACAACTGCGACGCTCTAAATGTTTATAAATAGCGTTGAATTTTTGGCAGTCGGCATTGATCCTTGACCATTTACCGGATCGCATGTTTTTGGTTCGTGGGGCTTCAGTAGTCCGCTCGTTGAAAAGTGCATGAATTTCGTTCCAAAAGAATTCATTCTCTTTGTCATTTCCCAGATCCTCATCTTGGGAAACTTCTATCCACGCTTCCGCAAGAATATTTTCTTCTTGTTTCGACCACAACTTTCGCGCACGCGTATTAGCAGCTTCTTCCAAGTCATCGTCATCGTCCGCGTCCAAATTTACGACGTTTTTTCCTCTTTGGGCTTTGGTTTTTTCTCCTCGGCCTTTGGCCGGTGATCTTGGCTTAGGTACTTTAAACGTACCTTGATTTGGTTGTGACGGTTGTATCGGTTGTGATTGAGGAAAAGTGGATGGTTGATTCGGGTTATAAAATTGTGGCGACGAATTGAATTGTTGTTGACTTGCGAATCCTTATTGAAAGGCTAATTGTTGGTTACAGTAAATATCATTCGGATTTAATGGTTGTGAACCGTATGGCGGTGAAGGGTTTGGACTTTGAGACGAGGGACTAGAAGAGTTTGAGGCTCCCCCGTATGGACGTTGGTTTGACGTTAGGAGGTTCGTGAAATAACCTCCTTCGTTCGGGTTTTGAGACATTTTTTTTCCTTAGGAGAAGAGGTATAGAAATATTTAGATTAGATTGTTGAATGTAGTGAAGAGAATGGAAGAAGAAGATTGTATTTATAGTTGTAAAAGAGGGTAGGAAAAAAAAATAAACAAACAAACACAACCGTTGGTGTATAAACGGTTATGTCTCTTTTTTGCACAAATAAAACAAACAAACCCAAACGTTAATCTGCAACATTGTCAGAAGTTTGCTTCGCCGTGGCCACGGGGAGTTGGCCAACGGCGAGCAACGGCGAGGGTATTCCGGTGTGGCGGCGAGCAACGGCTTGCCGTTGTCCATGCCACATCGGACGGCGAGGGGTGCTTCGTCGTTTGCACCTTGTGCTCTTACTGTTTAGGCCTTCCTATTTATATTACTCACAAGTATTCAACTTTTAACACATTTATAAAACAATCCACTACATAAATCTTATGACCTAATCGGATAAACAATCTTCCTAAAATCATTTAAAACACATGCATTATTTTATACTTGTTAAGAAAACGTGATTAATTAATTGACCTCAAGAATCAAAGCGTGTTAGGCTTTGTGGATGACATAACTCATAAGGCATGTAAGTTGCATTTGAAAGGAATAACTTCACGTGGGCTGTTGATCTCAAAACTTTTGATGTGACAAACAATATTTGAGCATCATTTGTGTGGCCAAGAGGCAATATTTGTAGGATTAGTGAAACATAGAAGCATAAGTGTTCCAATGGTTTCCATATTTAATACGTACTAGAGCAATCGCATGAGCAGAACTTGATAGAGTAGTTAATTAGTTGTCCAAAGTCAACCCACTTTGTTTGTAGAGAGATATGGAAGAAATGAAGAAAAGAGTGATAGGATGAGACTGTATATGGGTAAATAAGTCATTTAACAAGAATAACGGGATTTGTCAACAAAAAACGGAACATTGACTGAGGGAAAACGGTCAAAGGGACGCATTTGGCTTCAAAAACCTAGACGCCAGACGATGTTTTTTAAAAGTTAAGGTTCCGTGCGATGTTTTGTAGAAAGTTTAGGGTGTATTTTTGTCAAAATAAAATTTGGGGGTCGGTACTACTCATCCTAATCAACCATCACCATTCACCAACATATTCATTCATATATCTTTCAACTAGCTTATAGACCCGTGGCATCCACGGGATTTTAGAGGGGTTTTGATTAAAAAAACGTAAGTACATGAATAAAGTAAGAAAGAATAAAGAACGTAAACGATGTGAAATTTTCTTTTAACGAAACAATAAAGTTATAAGTGATTGAAAGCATAAAATACAATGGTTATAAATATCTGTGTAATAAACGTTGATTGCCTCTTGATCTACAATATATTTGTCTTGAAAAGCAAAATGTGATACGCCCCGAGCTTTATGTCATGTTACATTTATTTAGGATATGTGTTTGTGTCGTATTAGGAAACTGTCATTGTTTAGATATATCTTTATGTTTGGCTTGTTTTACAAGCTAGGGTTATTCGGTTATATATACCGAATCATTATTATGAATAATTCAATCAAGTTTTAAGATCAATAAATCTCTAGTTCTTCTCTTCTATTTTCTGACGGAGCCAGCACACGCTTGAAGTGGTGCCTTATCCCGATACAACCCCTAACCGGGTCGTATCAATTGGTGCTTTCATTGAGAGCTCTCGTTGAGAGGGTTTTTTATTAGGGTTCTAATAAGAAAAAAAAAAAAAAAAAAGTTATTGTTCATCGGGTACTATTTACGAGTACTATTCATCAGCACTATTCATCAGAATTTTTTTTTATTCTTCGAGTTATTATTCATGGAATCAGGCGGCAGCGATCAGGACGCGGAAAACGCACTCTCTAAGCTTTTGCAAATGGGTACGGTGGCCGAATATGAGAGTGAGTTTGTGATACTTGCAAATAGAGTAACAGGGATCGCTGAATCTTTACTTACATCGTTTTACATCTCTGGACTTAAACTGACATTACAAATAGAAGTGTTGAGGGCACGGCCTACAACTTTAGGAGAAGCCTTTTCCTTAGCCCATATAGTCGAGGCTCGTTTTAAGGCAATTGAAAAGAAGGAGAAAAAGCATATAATTGATGAATATATTGGTATTGATGTGGTTAATAACGCGATAGATGATGTTTTTGATATTGGAGAGAGTAATGAAGTTAATAGCAAGTTTGAAGAATATTCAAAAAATAAGAAAAGTATAGAAGAGATTGTTGTGGGTGGTCATGAATTTGATGGTTGTTTGGGCGAAATAAATTTGAATTTAAGTGAGGAGTTAGCGGATTCTCAATCTGTATATTCTTCATATCACCTTGAGGGCAAGGTGATTTTTGAAGGAGTGAGGAGTGTTATGGCATGGGTAGCGGAAGGCGGAAGAATTATGTTGTGTTATGTCCAAGGTAGTGGAAGGCGGAAGAGGAAAAAGGTGTTGGTTGTGGTAGCGGAAGACAAGAGAACTATGGGAGTGGAAGATAGGACTAAGATATGGGATCCCGGAATCAAGAGAAATTTTTCAAGACCACACCTTGAGGACAAGGTGATTTCGAAGGAGTGGGGAATGATACGCCCCGAGCTTTATGTCATGTTACATTTATTTAGGATATGTGTTTGTGTCGTATTAGGAAACTGTCATTGTTTAGATATATCTTTATGTTTGGCTTGTTTTACAAGCTAGGGTTATTCGGTTATATATACCGAATCATTATTATGAATAATTCAATCAAGTTTTAAGATCAATAAATCTCTAGTTCTTCTCTTCTATTTTCTGACGGAGCCAGCACACGCTTGAAGTGGTGCCTTATCCCGATACAACCCCTAACCGGGTCGTATCAAGATGGATGTTGGGACCCTTCTAAAACTTGAAGAAAAGCTCATTTCTGTCAACACCTAATAAGTAAAAAAATGTAAGTGATAGATTTTTTGGATTTATAATAACTGTAAATAAGGAAAATAAGACAAAACATTTAATATGTATAATGTACATACCTATTGATCGTTTGATTATAGACATTGGAGAACTTCTTTATATACAACATTTAATCATTCATTTATAGACCCGTGGATCCATGGGGTTTTTAAAAGAAATTTTAGAATGAAGTGATAAGCCAATGTTTATCCCGTAAGCACCTAATAAGCTTAAAAAAGTTAAAAGTGTAAATAAAAGGAGTTAGTGATTTATAATATATGTAAATTTAAAAAATGGCATAACATCTCATACGTACATTGTAGTTACGGAGTAAGATTTAAGGTGAAGAAAGTTCCAACTTTATTACGAACTTCCAATAATCGGGAGACTTTCACTACGAACTTCTAATAGTCGGGAGCACAATTGTTTAAACAATCAAATGTTCAAAGCAGTTTATTCATTACGAACCTCCAATAATTGGGAGCACAAGTGTTTATTTTTTTCTGAAACTAATATTACTTCTTTACGAAGAGAAATAAACACATTTATATAAAACTCGAATAGCTGACCCTAAAAGAGGCCTTGAAGGCTTTCTAGATCGTTTTGTTGCGTTAACAGTGACATTTTTACTTAAAGTTGCAGTGATCTTTTATCTATAATCTTGGACACAATACCTTGTAAATGCTCTTCTTCAAAAGCTTTATCTAAAACTTCATACTTTTCCTTCGCTTCTTGAAATATTGCTTCAATGTCAGTTGAAGACATGCCTTGGTTTGATAAATTGCTTCCTTCTTTAAAAGATTACAACAAAACCTTCATACATGTCAAATTTAATAAACTGTCTAAAGATTAAACGGGTCAACATTCAACGAAAGCATAAGAGTAGTTATTACGTATTTCTAACCTTTCATCCAATGAATCCTCCAACTCTTCTCTTATGAAATTATAGAAATCCTTGTTTAGTATGCAATGGTGACCATATAATAATGAAAGTATATAACAATAAGGAAATGGAAATCACTTAACTTATCATGTCATAATGCATATACATTAAAGAAAGGAACATGCATGTCTCTTGTTGTCCATTTGTTGAATACTTTTAACGCAGGGCAATGTAGACAACTTGTTGATAACTTCGCGATATCATAAACAATGAGAGACCTAACTACACAATTTCAAAGTCGAAATCATCCATGCTACAAATGTGTTACCAGGGTTTACCGCTTTTAATATTAACATATTTGTGATCTCCATAAAAATGAATATCATAGAAAACATGAATAAAAACTATTATAATTATTTCATAATCATCAACTACATCTAGGAATCTAAGGTTAATCTTTGGCTCAAATTTGAACCCAATTAAAATATATAGACGTACCTAATTAGATCCTCATGCATATATATAGTTGATGACTTTTAACATAGACTTGCCATCTAATAGGCTCTTTAAATATAGATATTGCAACACAAGTGATTAAATAAATTGTTTAAAAACAAACAGAGGCATGAAGTATGCTACAAAATATACATTTTAATTACTTATAAACACTCTGCACAATTTGAAATTTAGTCGCATACCCACAACAATGAGACCTTTAACGCAAATGTTAGGTTGATTATTGAGGCCAACTATGTGCTCCAAAACATCGAGATCTCTAATACTCTTAAGATTGTTCGGTTGACGCTCTTTCTTGTTTGTTGTAACTGTAATTGTGGTTGTGATGTCATGGGAGTACCCCCCCCCCCCCCCCCCCCCCCCCCTCCTACCGAATATCATAGCATACGCCTTTCATTTTTCGAGTTATCATAGGTCACCTACTTGAGTATACCATACGTGAATCACCACCTGCATTAACGAAGAGGAAATTTACTATCCTAGAACTAATAAAGACACAACAAATCAGATGTATATGTCACAAAAAAATAAAAGGATTAAACATAGGTATCATGACTTAAACCTGAAAGATGTTTCCTTGCTGTAAATGATCAATAAATCTTCCAGGTGTGGCTACTAAAATTTCTTCTCATGCTCGATGCTCAAACCTTTTGTAAGGTACCCACAAACAAAACACAAAATATGAGTTAGTAACATGAAAATTTTGCCTCTTGCTAGTACAACAGTTCGCATAAAGCAACCATATAATATAAATCAAATACCAATTAAAAATCAACTACCAGGTCAGAAATAGTGCTAAAACTTTCCAATTACTGAATGAAGGCCTTTACCTATAACAATCGCAGTGCATAGGATTCAGTAAAAGATTTGTATTTCTACGGTTCATATTTTGCTCCTTTTTTGCAGCAATAAACATAAATCACCAAACTTTCCATATTATTAATAATTAGTTCTATTTTACAAACTTTCAGTAGCATAACTCTTTTAAACTTGAAAGATGCTACAGAGGGGAAAATAGATCAAGGTTGAAGAGAGTGATATTGTCATGGGCTAAAGGGGGTATTATGTATGGGATACTAAAGGTAAGTTAGAAATGTGAGCAACGTTTAATCCAAACCAAATTCGAAACCACATAATTGACTTTGTAACATTGCACTCACCTTGATGTACAATGAACAAAGGTTTAGAATATTAGTACCTCCGAAAGAACAATCAACAAATAGAAGTACGTTAGCAAGCTCACTCCTTCGCAAACTTCGTAGAAGTCAAAATAGATTGCATACAAAATCAGTTGATTGTTTATTATACACCTGCATCCAATTTAAAATGAAAGTTTAACTACAAAGAATTGAATTAATTTAATATAAGAGCAACAAATTAGTTTTGTGACCTGGTGACCAATACTTATTAATGTGTTGAATTGGGTTATATCTCATATTTAAGAATCACACGGGTAAAAAAAACTAAAAGTTATCAAATGGTCTCCAAGTTTATAGGGGAACCAAACGGTCCTCCAGTAACGGCCAAAGTTAGTCCCACCATGGTATTAACTGAAACTTGTTTTCATTTTACGCAGACCATTTCCTACACTTGGCTGGAGAAAAACCCTTAGTTTCATTCCACTTAAACTTGTTTTCATTCACATGTAAGCACTTTAGTAAGGATTAAAAAAAAACTAAGAAAAGAAAGCTGAATAAATGTATACAACTTTATATAACCAAATCCCACGTTAGTTTCCGGAGTATTTGTATATTCTGGCACATGTTTTGTAGGTGAAGATAAACCCTTTTTTTCTATTTCTAGCACGTATTTCATAGTCGATTAACCAAACTCATCTAGGTTTGTTTTGGCGCGTACTTAAAAGATGACATGTTTCCATTTGAATCGAGTTTGACCCGTTACCCAACCCACGCATTGTACCACCTCTAATCACAACAAAAATTAATTACGGAAAGGAAACCAATATACATACACACAAGTAAAGAAAACATTTAAAGAGGTCTGTAAACAATACCTGATGTAACAACATTATGTTGTAAAATGACCATTATTGGCGCATCTATACTATATGGAAAAAAGAGTGATGTGGCGGCCAATGAAATGACAGTGGTATGCAGCAAGAACTCGAGAATGGATGATCTGGCACAGGAAAGAAATACCCTGTAAGAAATATCAAAACATCACTATATCATATGCTACAACTCCTTAATAGAAGTATTGAACTGGGTGGTAGCACTTCGAGGGAACCTCCATATGGTTCAAAAGGGCTAATAAACACAAAAGTGCATACAAATCTTTCAAATTCACAAGAAACTTAGGGGATTTTTTTCTTCATCACAGTCGTATAATAATCTATTATCTACACTTTACTGAATAGTCCCTTGTGTCAAGATCACTAAAACCCATTAATCCGTTTCACTTTCTATAGTTATAAAAAGGGAAAAGAGCATTAGCTACACACACTAACACAAATAAAAGTAATCCGGTAACCCTTTTATATATACCTGTTGAAAAATTCCAGAAGTTTGACTTCTGTGCTAACATATCACTATAAAAAATCTCAATAACTAATAACATTAGTAAGATACCAACCATTTTTTGAGGATCGATACTTCTACGTTGAATGAATGTCACCACAATTAATTACTAAAAATGCTATAGGAATTAAAAAATTAACCATTGTATCATTATCAAACGTGAAAATTCAAAACTTTTTCTTAGTTACAGCATTGTAACACTTATAATCCTTGCGAGTTTTATATTTATTGCCTACAATAAAATCCATATTGTTTTGTTAGTGAAGGGCACGCACAATGCTCAATATACCAAGTCATTTTCACAAAAACATGTTGCACATTTATAAGGTGCACTATAGTCAACATTTAAGGTAAGTTAGATACTGGCTAAATGTAAACCCATATAGATTTGATTTCTAAATGATTATATAAGAAACTAAATGTTGTAACTATTATTTATAAAATTAAACAAAAATGTAGCAAAAAAATGGCCTGAAAATTTAGTTTTCCGGATAAGTCCAGCCTAACCTGACCCATAATGCAGTTTGCCATTTTACCCGATGCTTAACTGAAATATTGAACATTATCCAACCCCTACGACTTTTGACCCGACGAAAGATTTACCCATTTGACCCGTTACACAACCTTTCCATGTTTTCACCTTTACATCCTACTTTAGGCATGGATCAATATATTATTCAATATGGAATATACCAAGTTCATCGAAAGGGGCATCATAGTCGTACCTTGTGGCAATAAACGGACCACCAGTAGTCCTACCAAAATTAGTTCCTCAATGGTACTGTCAGAATTAAAGAAAATAACACTTTTTAGATGACATTACCAAGCAAATCCGATATTAAATATAACAAAATAAACATTAGAGTTACCATATAATAATTTATAAATGATCCACCCGTTTGAACAAATTTAGCCATGGAAAATGCCAAGTCTTCTGCCGGCAACCGCGCCTCCAAACTTTGTGAACCTACATTAAAAAATTAATACTTAAAAAAAAGAACAAAACACTCTACAAATTAGAATAAGGTTATTATGAAAGGAACCAAGTAACATGGGTCAAGCAGCTCGAAAGTCATTCAGTAAATATTACAATAGGATTAAAAGTTACTTGAATAGTAAATAAGAATTTTCCAAAATTGAAGTGATACTAAGATTTTAGATCGTGTTTGTGACCAATTCCAAGCGAGATTTTCAAAAAACCACTCAAGTTCACATGAAAAGATATTAACAACTTTCATATCTTAAATGCTAATGCCGATCTTTGCAAAGTAATCTTGAAGTCACATCTTGACATGTTTTTTAGGTCTCTTCAGTAATGACCACCTGCTTAAAAATTAAAAAAAAGAAAAGAAAAGTCAGTATCAAAATACAAAATCCTGTGCCAAGTTCAAGAACCGAGAACTAATTTATATAAATTAGCATCAGATTTAAGGTATACTATATATAGACAAAACATTATTAGCTGTGATTAAAATAGCAACTGAAGGAACCAAACTCTTACTGTATATGTGAAAGATCAGACAAACATCTGAGGCAACGCCATTTAATCACAGCTAATGTATTAGTTTTAGATCTCAATTTGGTTTTCTTATAAGATTTTACTCCTTTTTGCAGTAGATATGATCCTCTTTGCATTTATGCACAACCAATATTGAAAAGTTCTGAACAGCCAAGACAGTATCTCTTACGGACCGTCTTATTGCAGTATATTATCAGTTTATCACATCTTTCATATTCAGAATTTTGTATTGGAGATATAAACAATGTAAAATTTTAATCTGATACTAATTTCATGTTCGTGAATTACTTTGAAAACACATACCCAAACACCCTTGTACTGCCTGCAAGTCAAACCACATGGTCCAACAATGTATTTCAAGTAATAGAGTTATAGAGGTCATATACCAATGGTGATCATGCCTCACGAGTCTTTAGAACAGGGGTATGAGGAATGGTCTTGTTCTTTCCACCTTCCAGGCGTCCAGCTGCCCTTCCACCTTTTGCCGGAGAATGAAGCGGACTACTAATCGTAGTAGTGTAACCAACACTTCCCAACTCATTAACAAAACTTCATTGTAGGTTGTTCCAAGCATTCACTTTTCTTGCTGTAACTATTAATGCAACAACGACATCAAAATATGTCTACAAATTGATACAACATGAATCTGAAAGTTAATAAAACAATATTTTTCTTAATTAATAGTTGTATTTTCTAAAAAGGTCAAGAATAAAACAATAACCTAAACGGAAAGAGGAAGTAAAACAAAGAAAAAGCACCACTTACATATTAAGCATGCCTTTTTATTTCAAGCATTTCATCAAACTTTTGGTGTGCGCCCAGTAACTATGGTCAAAATCAAATGAAGAAACCTATAGCCAACTCAATAAAAGAAAAAACCAAATCAAACAACCAAATCCAACTATTAAAAAAATAAGCTCAATAATAATGGAATTTGAAAGTAGTAAATTTACCTCAGACATCTTCTCTTTGTTAGGGTTGGTGTTAATGCTTGAATCAAATATATAAAGAATTAGCTTTGGCCGTCATTCACTTACCTGTACCATTAATAAAAAATTTAGTTCCCAATCAAAACTGATATTAGAAATAAACACATTAATGTGATTTCCCTCAATATTTTTCAATAAACATATAAACAAATCAAACTAAACCTTGTAGTATCACTTGAATACAAAGCAATAAAAAACATCAATAATATAAACAAAATCGATTCAATACAATTAGAACTTACCGAAATTATTGGGTGGAATTCAAGATCATCCACGACAGTTAAACACCAATTATCCACCTTTGAATCTGGTTTTCGTTGTATTTTGAAACGCGTATTGCAATAGAAGGGAGATTTTGAATCATTGTTTTGATTTTGTTTTGAATTTGATTTTGATTTGATTTTGAAACACCTTTTTTGGGTTTTTTGAAACTAATATGAATTGATATTGGAGTAGGTTATGAAGAGGAAGTTGTTACAAAGAATTTTAATGATATAATTAATTAGCAAAAATAGCATCATTTAATGTCACCAAAGCTGTTTTGATGAACCGTGATGAAGAAAGAATGCAATGATGTGTTGTACGCATTAAATCTTCAGCCAATCATAATTGAGAAACATTAGCGCATTAATGATTTATTGTGCTTAGAGGAGTTGTAAATTATTCTGGTTTATTATATAGTATAGATTTCAATCATCAATTGTGAGCTCATATTCTCATTTTTCTGTTTGTTTTATAATCATTCAATCGGTACCTAATATTCAAAATTAGGGTTATTGGATTATTATTTTTCTGTTCTACCAATTAGTTAGTTTTTGTCTTCCCAAAACAAATTTTTTTTTGAAAGGCCTTCCCAAAACAAATTATTATCCATCATACAATCAAACATCTATTACTAATTATTATCCTTTATTCATGCTTCAGTTTAGGTTTACTATTTAAGCCGATTAGTGAAAATCCGGGCCGAATTTTGCAACACTAGTATATTGTTAGGGTTTATGATTGATTTTCCTTTATTATTTTGTTAGCTTAATGTACCGTAACAGGTTATCAGTTAGTTTCTTTATTAGTTTTCAAAAAAGTTTGTTGTGCACTGCTGATCTAAGAATAACAAATATCACCATGATTCCTTTAAATTTGGTATACATAGTTTTTCTGTTTTAAAATGCAAGTTAAACCATCAAACGTGGTAATACTTGTCTTCTTAAATTTGTGTACGCTTAGAACAAACATTATTTAGGTAGACACTAGATAATATGGAAATTAAGTGTATTTGGAGGTAATGATATTAGCAATTACTATTTCTCGGTTTGCTTGCTCTAATACTTACACACACACCCCTTAAATCACTGCAAGGACCTACTAAGTTGTAAGTTGTAATGAGCCTTTCAATGGGCTAACCGCTATGAATGGAAGTTAAACTATTTTTAATGGTAGCCCTTGATGCTGGTGTAGTTGGTTTTTCTTCCTACTAAGTTGGGTTGGCTACATGCTATAGGAGATATATATGAGCTTACGAAAATGTACATGGAGTTAGCGAGATCTGTTATAGCTTGTGGGTCATGTGCAATTATTCATTGATTGGACTGCTCAATACATCTGTTGGAATCACCGCAAAAGCCCTTTTTTGTTAGTTCTTAAAGAGCTTCTCTGTTGGGTTTGCCTCTATTAAGTTTTTGATCTATTGAGCTGGCTTGTTACCTTAGTAAGTTCAAAATCACACTTAGATGTCACAAGCGTAATCATCAAGCAGGGCCTTTTTATGTTTTATAGACAAAATCACACTCTGTTAAGTTCTAGAACGGCTTAGGTTTTCAAGAATTGCACCCAACATTTGGAAAGAAAATATATGTTCACTAACATCGACAACTCTTTAGTATAAAATTAGTTGGAGTAGGGACTAATCTCATAATCTTTACAATATATTGGCTTATAAATGTTTATAGTTCTTGTTTATTCGATTTCTCAACTGGCTTGTCGTTTTGTGCTTTCTGAATTTGGTCACGTGTTGCCTCTGAACTTATCAAACTTTTGGCACTTCAAGATTAATACAAGTGATTTCCCAAATCTGGATGTGAAGCACGGAGTCCCAAAATTTATTGCAAATAAACTTTCGCTGAGTGTGATGAACAAAGATGCTGATTATATATTTTTGGGCTATCAACAGGTACATTCAAGCTTTTCTGATCTACACATGACTAATACAAATCTGTCAAGGCAATCCTCACGTGTCTTCCGAATGCTTCAAGAGGTAATTGGAAGTTATTTTAGCGGAATATCAATGTCTTGTTTGTCTTTGTTAGAGAGAGGTTACCAGGATAAGTTTCACAAATCACTGGACTACAAGTCCTTAGGTGCGAGTAATATTAAGGAGCTCGTTGAGAAGATGCGCAACAAAGGCATGGTGTTTTTTATAGTGCGAGAGGAGACCTACGTGATGTCTGCTCGTATGGTAGAAATGAGACGACAAGTCCTTTTGAAGGACAGGGTTAAAAAATTACTCGACAGGTGTTCCGGTGAAATCGCGTTTGATTCTTTTGAGGTTTCATATAAGGATCAGTTTACGTGGGAATTCAACTATGGTTACTTTGCTTTGACCGATCTTGATCATCTTTGTGAAGTCTTGCAAGATATTCTGGTGGTGGAAGTAAATCCCTCAGGAGAGAAGGTGATAAAGGCGGCGGTCGAGTTCTACAATTTAAGAAAAAGGAAGAGAAATAAATGAAAAGATAGAGGGTTGCAGGACATATGAAGAAGATGATGATATTTTACTTTCTTGCTCTTTGGGAAAAGTATTTTTGTTGGATTGTTTCAGGAGCATGCCTTTATCTTAGTTTTATCGGTTCGAATGATTATTATTATTATACTTCCATGTCAAAGTTATCTGTTTATGTTTAAAAACCTCGTTGGATCGTTTCAGACTCTTTGTTTTGTTTAGTCAATTGCAAGTTTTATTTGGAAACCCGTGGCATCTTATTTTGGCAAAATCAATGTTTGTTTATGTGCCTAGTCATTAAACTGGCTTTACGATAATCACTATGAACCATTTGATCTGATTGAATGTTGCTATATATCCTATCGTCCTTTACGATAGATAGTTGCAATCGTGATAAGGCCTAGCTACTTTTAGTTTACCATTCATCTGGTTAATGGCTCGGGTGAAGGAGTGTTGGTTATAGTTATTATCTCCTGATTGACTTCAGGCGAAGGACTGTGACTTTTGCTGCTATAATGCCAACCCGTCGGAGATTTGATGAGCTATTGCAGTGTGTAGTTGGTGACAATGGGGTGTAATGTTAGCCGATCGGATTATGTATTGAGGTAAGGTGGTGTTTCGTAGGGGTGTAAACGGTTCAAGATCGTTGATCATATTCATATCTAGACCAGTACATGGTCTCAGAGAAGAAAATGACGCGCCACATAGATCACGGTTGTTCTTGTAACTGAACCCGCTGTTCAACCGCTGCAAACCTACAAACATTAAAAAATCAAACTGCAGGAAGGAAAAAAAAAAAAAAAAAAAAAAAAAAAAAAAAAAAAAAAAAAAACATATACGGTGGCCGGGATCGAACCAATTAGCTGATTAAAGCTAAGATCAAGGCTATGTAGCATGGGTAACCCTCCAAGGGTTCGAGGGATTGGACCAGTTAGCTGATTGTGTTGCAGTGCTAAGACGTTTAGCTTCTTCAAATTTCCAATCTGAGTAGGTATGCTTCCATTTAAATTGTTACAACACAACTCAATGACTGCAACAAAAGTCACAAAATGTTACTTGAAACTAAAAGAAGCTAAGTTCTAAATCTTGATATAGAAAACGATAAAGTACATGGGAGTGTTTGGGATTGCTTATTTCAAACTGCTTATCTGCTTAAATAAGCATATTGGTATTTTAGCATGTTGGCAGCTCATGCCCAACCGTGCTCGCCCTCAGTTGAGTCGCGCAGCTTAATAAAATTCCGCCAAATCCCGCTGTTCAAAAAATTATTAACTAGAACGAAGGAATGAAACTCAATAATGATGCATATTATTCCCGTAAAATCGCTATTGCTTATTAACCACACATGCGTGTCTCTTAATTAATGTAATGTTAAGTTACACTGTGTCATAGTTTCCTAGGTGTTCTCTTCATGGGGTAGTTTTCGAGTGTTATTTTATGTTTTGTTATTTGTATCCTCTAACTTCTTGCTATTTTTATTAATATATATGTTGTTGAAAAAATCACACGTATATAAAAATACATATGCAAATAAATGTACATAATTATGATAGCAGCTACATATGAAAATGAGCAGCTTAAAAGAGTAAAGTCTCCGTGGGAATAAAACAACTACAAGTATACTGTGAAATTGAGTATGAGTTTTTTGTTTTTTTTACCATATACCATACACATGCAATTCAACGTATATTTGGCAAAAAAACTGTTTCTGTTTCTGGAGCTAGAGCTGGAGATTATAAAAAGAGATTATTTTTATAAGCTAAATGAAGTAACTTTTGATTTTCAAAAATTATAGAAGATTATTATTATTATTATTATTATTATTATTATTATTATAAGTTATTTCCGCCAAACAAAGATTATTTTTTAAATTATGGATTATTTTTTTGAAAAAATAAGCATAATCTCTCCATAATCTCATGTGACAAACATAACCAATATAAGTGTGAACAAAAATACTAAATCCAAAAAGGGTAGTCGCCGTGGGATTAATCAGCTCGCAATGTTGAGTCGGAAACCCATGTTTACCCAAAAGAAAAAAAAAAAAAATACTAAATCCTCAACTATATCTTTCTTTCTCACCGGGATGACTTTTGATAATCGTGGTAATCAAGTTTATACGATATTTTACTAGTTTTAGGTATCGCTTTTTGTATATGCACATTTGTATTCCAAATAAACAAAATGAAAAATATGTTTCTTAGTCACTCTCTCTAAAAGCAATAAAAGCTTAAATCCTCCATTAAAGGAAATTTCATATCCTCTCAATACCTTCTGCATTAACTCCTCCTTATTTGGCTGTCATCTATTCAATTCTCAAATCTCTTCTTTTCCTTCATCTCTCTCTCTCTCTCTCTCTCTCTCTCTCTCTCTCTCTCTCTCTCTCTCTCTCTCTCTCTCTCTCAAATGTCTTCATAATAAATCAAGCAATTATCACTCAGAATTTGTCTGAAACCACTCTTTTTGCTATCTTGAAAGCGGTATTCCGTTAGCATTCACCGGCTCTCTCCCTAAGAAAGAGATAACAAGTAAGTTTTTTATATTTATTATTATTATTTTTTTAATCCATCTTCTTCATTTTCGTGTGTTACAATATATACATCACAAGCACCTACATCATTTGTTATATACCATGGATGTTGTTTGAAAGAGAAATAGTGTGTTATATCTTGGTTTTGTTAATTTCATTTTATGTGGAACAAACTGTTTATTAAATCTGGCTAAATTTTCTCACATTAATATGTGGATTGTGTTTAACAATAATTTTTTATGCTAATTTCCTTTTTTGAATTTTGACGCATCGATCTGGAATTGTCGCCAAGTATAGCAAGCAATCACTTTCCCTGATCTTTCGTCTCATGGACCATCTCATTGCTTACACTTACCCGTGGCTAGTTTCATCCAGCAACAAGGAATGGTAGGACAAACGTGTGGTGCGAGTTGTTAGATCGTAAACTTGATTTAGTCCAATATTGATTGGACTATCCATAAAAGCCCAAGCCCGTGATCAAGAAGCTTCTAAAATGACAAAGAATGGTATGGAAGCTTCTAGAAAGTCGCAGAATGGTATGGAAGCTTATAGAATGTTGTAGAATGGTATCTATAGAAGTGTTTACAATATTGTAGTAGATGATAACTACTAGAAGTACCTAGAAGATGATAGAAATATCTAGAAGGAGTTTTCTAGAATTAGATAATTAGATAAGAATGATGATGTATTAACAATGATCAAGATAATACAAGAAGTATTTAGATCATAGTAGAGTATCCATGGAAATATCTCGTCTCTAGAATATTTCATGGAGTAGTACAAATAGGTGTTAGGGTGATTCATTTGTAAAAAAGGAAGCAAAGCTCAAGCAATAAAGTTCCATTGTAAAAGTTCTCTAAGTATTCCTCTCTTCATCGAATATAAGCCTAAAAGGCTCTTGTGTTTTCCAACAAAGTGGTATCAAAGCTAGAAGAACGAGATATCAAGTGCAATGAACTTGCTCCAATTTCCTCGTCTTACCAAAGACAACTATGGTAGTTGGTGCATTCGAATGAAGGCGCTACTCGGTTCACATGATGTGTGGGAGGTAGTCGAAAAAGGTGTTGAGAAAGTTGATGATGAAAGTTCGTTGAATGCCGCCCAATGGGTGGAGTTGCAAAAGGCAAGAAAGAAGGATCAAAGTGCTCTTACACTCATCTATCAATGTCTTGATGATGCGATGTTTGAGAAAGTTGCAAATGCAACCACTTTTAAGGAAGCGTGGGAGATCCTTCAAAATGCTTTCAAAAGAATTGACAAGGTGAAAAAGGTACGTCTTCAAACTCTTAGAGGAGAGTTCGAAAAGCTCCAAATGGAGGAATCCGAAACCATTTCGGATTATTTCACTCGTGTCTTGACCATTTCAAATCAAATGAAGAGAAATGGTGAAAGCTTGAATGACACAAGGGTGATAGAAAAGATTCTTCGCTCTTTGCCGCAAAGCTTTGATTACATTGTTGTGGCCATAGAGGAGTCAAAAGACATAGACTCTATGACCATTGATCAACACATGGGATCTTTACAAGCCCATGAAGAGAAGTTGAAGAAAAGAAGGGGAAAGAACCCTTGGAACAAGCTTTATACTCAAAGGTCTCTTTCAAAGAAAGAGAAAAGAGCTTTCTACTTGGAAAGGAGCAAGGACGAGGACGCGGTACTTTTCGAGATCGTGGTGGTTTCCAAGGCCGAGGAAGACGAAGAGGAAGAGGAAGAGAAGATGTCAACAAAGAAGATGAAAATCAATGGTCTTCATATCAAAGAGGTCGTGGGAGAGGCTTTCAATCTCAAAGAGGAGGTAAGCCCCATATACAATGTTACAATTGCCACAAATATGGTTATTATGCCAATGAGTGTAGTAGCACAAGACAAGTGGAAGAAAAAGCTAATCTTGTTGAGGTAGAAGACAAAGATGAGCTTACCTTGCTAATGGCAAGACATGACGAACAAGAAGAGAGGATAGAGCCATGGCATATAGATTCCGTTGCAAGTAACCATATGACGGGTGAAGAAGACTTGTTTCGTGGAAATGGAGAAAAGTCAAGGTAATGTCACCTTTGGAGATGAATCAAAGGCGCCGGTGAAAGGGAAAGGTAAGATACTTATCCGAGCTAAAGATGGAAGTCACCAATATATTTCGGACGTGTACAACATGCCCAACCTTAAAAGTAACATTTTAAGTGTGGGACAACTTTTAGAGAAAAATTACGATATTCATTTCAAGGATCGTAGTGCCACAATAAGAAATCCTGAAGGAAAGCTCATAGCAAAAGTACCTATGACTAAAAACCAAATGTTCCTTCTAAACATTCAACATGATGAAGCTAAGTGCTTAAAGAGTTATTTGAAGGATCATTCGTGGCTTTGGCACATGAGATACGGGCACTTAAACTTTGGTGACTTAAAGTTATTATCTTCTAAGGGAATGGTGAAAGGGCTAGATCAAATTGATCATGCCAATCAAGTGTGTGAAGGATGCCTTCTTGGGAAGCATGCTAGGAGTTCGTTCCTGAAAGAAGTGACATCAAGAGCTAAGGAGCCTCTACAAATAATTCATATGGATTTGTGCGGTCCCATTACTCCACTCTCTCATGGTAAGAATCCTTACTTCATGCTTTTTATTGATGACTTTTCAAGAAAAACTTGGGTATATTTTCTAAAAGAAAAATCCCAAGCTTTTGAAGCTTTTAAGACATTCAAACCTATGGTAGAAAATGAGGAAGGTTTAAAAATTAACTCCATGAGATCCGATAGAGATGGAGAATTTTTATCGAAAGAATTTAACAAATTTTGTGAGGATAATGGGATCCGGAGATTTCTAACGGCTCCTTACTCCCCACAACAAAATGGAGTGGTGGAAAGAAAGAATAGAACCATTCTCAATATGGTACGAAGCATGTTAAAAACTAAAAAGATGCCAAAGGAGTTTTGGGCCGAAGCGGTTGACTGCGTGGTATATCTATTGAACCGGTGTCCATCAAAGAGTTTAGACAGTAAGACTCCACAAGAAGCATGGAATGAGATGAAGCCTACCGTCTCTCACCTAAGGATATTCGGAAGTATAGCATATGTCCATGTTCCGAGCCAAAGGCGATCCAAGCTTGATGATAGAAGTGAGAAGCATGTGTTCGTTGGCTATGACAAGCAGTCAAAAGGTTATAAGCTCTATAATCCAATCATAAGGAAGGTGGTATGAGTAGAGACGTGGATTTCGATGAAGAAGAAGCATGGGATTGGAGCATTAAGGAAAATGAAAGGTATGACTTTCTTCCTATCACTGACGAAGAAGAGACAGGTGAATCAAGTGAAGAAGTCCAACAACCTCAAAGTCCAACTCCAACCCAAGACTCACCTTCAAGTTCAAGTGAAGGAGAACCAAAGATAAGAAGTTTGCAGGAGCTCTACGAGGTAACTGATGAGATACCCCTTCTTTGCTTATATGCTAATTGTGAACCTTTAGTTTTTGAGGAGGCTATCAAAAGTAAGAAATGGATACATGCCATGGATGAGGAGATAAAGTCAATAGTGAAAAATGATACATGGGAGTTGACGACCCTTCCAAAAGTACAAAAGGCTATTAGAGTCAAGTGGGTATACAAGGCCAAGAGAAACGCCAAAGGCGAAGTTAAGAAGTACAAGGCAAGGCTTGTGGCTAAAAGGTACAAGAAGAAGCATGGTATTGACTATAAAGAGGAAGGATGTACGAGTGATACATGCGAGGTCTGAAAACCAAGTTTTAGATATCTTCACCAAGCCTCTCAACAAGGGAAATTTTTCAAGACTAAGGATGATGCTTGGCATCGGAAAATCAAGTTTAAAGGGGGGGTGTTGGATCATAAACTTGATTTAGTTCAATAAAGATTCGACTATCCATAAAAGCCCAAGTCCGTGATCAAGAAGCTTCTAGAATGACGAAGAATGGTATGGAAGCTTCTAGAAAGTCGTAGAATGGTATGGAAGCTTCTAGAATGTTGTAGAATAGTATCTATAGAAGTGTTTAGAATATTGTAGTAGATGATAACTACTAAAAGTATCTAGAATATGATAGAAATATCTAGAAGGAGTTTTCTTGAATTAGATAATTAGATAAGGATGATGATGTATTAATAATGATCAAGATGATACAAGAAGTATCTAGATCATAGTAGAGTATCCTTGGAAATATCTCGTCTTTAGAATATTTCATGGAGTAGTATAAATAGGTGTTAGGGTGATTCATTTGTAAAAAAAGGAAGCAAAGCTTAAGCAATAAAATTCCATTCCTAAAAGGCTCTCATGTTTTCCAACACGAGTGACCTACTCCGGTCCATGTCTGGAGCTACTGAGGCTGCAAAGCCTATTATTATCGAGCTTGCTGTTACAGCCATGGAGGCAGGGGCGCAGCTACATTGGGGCGGGAGGGGGCGCGCAACCCCCCGAAATTTTTTTTGCGATGTAGGGGTATATAGTTTTCGTGTAGAAAAATTTCGGTATATTCGATTTCGACCCCCCAAAATTTCGGTATTACCCGAAAAATGGCGTTAGGAAAAAAAATTTAGATCCCGACCCCCCACTGAAAATTTTCTAGCTTCGCCACTACATGGAGGAATTAATCAGGATGGCTCAGATTGGTGAACCCTTGTGGGTTCCATCTCCAGATGACCCAGCTCATGAGACCTTAAATGAAGATGAATATTTTCGGTCATTTCCCAGAGGCACTGGACCAAGGCCAACTGGACTCAAATCTGAAGCTTCAAGGAATTCCAATGTTGTCATCATGAATCATATGACTCTTGTGAAAATTCTAATGGATGTGGTAAGTGTTTGCTGAATATAGTTTATTTTTCAATCAGCATTCTTATGAATAGTGAAGTCGATAATCTAGCATTAACTTTTCAGCATCAATGGTCAAGTGTGTTTTGTGGAATTGTTTCAAGAGCTATGACTACCGAAGTACTTTCAATCGGAGTGGCTGGAAATTACAATCGAGCTCTTCAATTGGTAAGGGGATCAATCTAATTATAATGTCTTGCAGAGTAATAATTTCTATCTATATTTGTCTAAACGTTCACTACGTACGGTTGATTCTTCTCTAGATGACAGCTGAGTATCAGATGGGTACTCAAGGGTACACCTTCTAGCTTCACATCAAAACTTCATTATCTTTTATGAATTGATAAATACAAATGTGAACGTACCTGGCTTTTATTAACATGCATAATTCAATCTCTAGGTCACGTGGATTGAACATATTGCAGTTGAGAATGGCGACGTTAACAATATGTACAAGGTGCTAGTTAACTCTGGTCTAGCGTTTGGTGCAAAAAAATGGGTAGCAACGTTAGAGAGACAGTGCGAACGGATTGCAAGTGAAATGGCTAGCAGTATTCTACCAGGAGATGTCGGAGGCAAGTATATCCTTACTAATTACTTAATAACGTTATATTAATTCATATTATTTTTAGCACAACCTGATATAGTATGAGTAGCTTGATAAACTAAACATCTTTCCATATATGTTTGATAGTTATAGCAAATCCAGAAGGAAGAAACAGTATGCTGAAGTTAGCAGATAGAATAGTTTTGAGCTTCTGTAGCGGGGTTGGTGCTTCAACAGCCCACACATGGACTACTTTATATGGCAGTGGGGCAGATGATGTTGGAGTAATGGCCCGAAAGAGTATGGATGATCCAGGAAAACCTCCTGGTATTGTGCTAAGTGCTGCAACTTCATTTTGGTTACCAATTCCACCAGAACAGGTTTTCAATTTTCTTCGAGATGAGAATTCTAGGAGCGAGGTAACAAATTTATTCATGTAAAACCTTGTAAAACATATATTCAACAAAAATCTGAAAGTTAATTGTCATTTTTGTGTTATATATCCAGTGGGGCATTCTTTCAAATTGCGGCCATGTTCAAGAAATGGCACACATTGCCAACGGTCGTGATCCAGGGAACTGTGTTTCCCTTCTACGTGCCGACGTAAATTCTAAAGTGACAATAGAACTTAATTGATGTCCCTCATTTAACTTTTCCTTATATGGATTTCAACTTGTTTACACTGTAGAGTGCTAATTCAATCCAGAGCAACATGCTCATACTTCAAGAGACTTCAACTGATGCCACCGGATCATATCTTATATATGCACCAGTAGATATCGCACCAATGAATGTTGTGTTAAGTGGGGGTGATCCAGCTTATGTTGCTTTGCTACCATCTGGTTTTGCCATTCTTCCAGATGGACAAGGGCAGTATACTGGTGGATCATGACTCACTGTTGCATTCCAAATTTTAGTTGATTCGGTTCCTACTGCAAAAATATCACCAGGATCAGTGGCAACAGTTGATACTCTTATCAAGTACACAATTGAAAGAATAAAATGTGCAATAGGTGCTAACGATCTATGAGCAATATCATGGCGTTTTAAAAGGTAAAACAGTTGTTAACTTCCCTTTATTATATTCAATTTAGTGCAAAACATGATTCATATTTTTTTTTTTAACTACAGAACGTGAAAAGGGGTTACCTTACCATCTAGCCCCTCTCTAGTTTCATAGAAGCTGTTAGTTGTTAACTGATTAACACGGTTTGTTGTAAATCTTCGTATTTGTGTACATTGCAGTTCGGTCAATGGACGAGGGAAAATAACTTGGCAGGCAACAATTTCTCTTTATCTTTGACGTGGATGAAAGAAGGCAAGAACGAACCTTTGAAGATCCTGGAACTATTGGGGATAGTGTGTCAAACAGATGCAACATCAGGATTCAGGAAGCCATTTTCACCTTTTCATGGGTTATAGGTTTGGGTATTGACTTTGCATATCTTGAAGATATATGAGTAAGCGTAGACCTTGGCAAATGAATTCTGGTTAAACTTCCAAACATTTTGTTTCGCTTTCGGATCTCGTATGGAATTTTTAGTTGTATGCGTGTTTTGGGCCAGACGTCAATTTGTAGCTTGCTTGAAGCAACTGGCAACAACTTTTATGCGCTGTTGTAGTATTTTTGGTCCGATGTTAAGCTATTCCCTTGGCTCGGGTTTATCTTAGGAAATAAAACTCAGTTTTTACTTCATTTTTATTTGATGTTTGCTTAATTATTTTCATTGAAATAGGTTCTAAGCAGGAAAAAAATCTCATGTAACCAGTATATATCTTAGCAAATTCACTCACAATTAACACTATTCGAAGGTTCAAACTGGGCTAAGTGACTGAAACAATGGGCTCATTAGTTTCTTAGCTCCAGAAAATTATTCGAAAAAGAGATGATCATTAATGATGGGACATACATGTATCACAATATTTATAGCATCAGTAGCACCGTTAACAAACCAACAATTTGGAACAACGGTTTTTTTAAGCGTGGGCGCATTTACAAGTAGTAGTATTTTGGTCCACCACTAAAGTTAACGTTACTTCAATTCTATTTATTTCTATCATCAAATGTAACTTTCTATTTGTTCTATACTTGTATACATATTTCGACCATCCGTCTAAGACTATCGTGGCATACTAATTGATTAAACATAGTATTAAGGACGGTGGCAGCATCGTTATACTCGGTGCCGCTGTAGTCAACCACAAGCTTGGTGCCATGTGGCAACGTAGGGCAACGCTTTTCAAGATATGCCAAAGCATGAAAAGCTTCCAATGCTGGAATTATCCCTTCCAGACGACAGTCTTTTGTATGATGCATTAATTTGTTTCATAAACATTTAGGTTCAAGACATAATGATCGATGTTATAAGCTTCATCTGAACTTATATAAAGACTCGAGAATTATAATTTCCTGTATTGAAGACTTGACAGGTAGTTCGCAAAAAGAAAATTGCCATCAAAAGTAGTGAAAGGTCAATTATGATAAATTTAATTAGGTGCTAATGTTCATAACTTTTACTAAAACTGGGTGTGCTATTTAAAAATTCTCACTAATAAGTAAGAATTGAACAAGTCATGATTAATTTGCTGCCATTTTTATGCATTAATGTTTGTTCTTTGCTTACCATCAATAGCTTCCTGATCAGTAACTGTGTAACACTCTTCTCTGCTAGCTCTGGACTAACTCCTGAAAATTTCAATCTATAAAAACAGAAACAAAAACCAATGTAGTTACTCTGTATGAATCTAGTTTACATAGACAAAAACTCTTTGGTTCATATTATTAGATGGTACTTACCCACTAGCCACAGATTGTGTTCTTGCAATTTGGCCGTCTTCATCTTGTAACAAATAACACATGGCTTCATCAATCGACAACCCTCGACTCCAATCAGTACACAACCAACCAACACATTTGGCATCCCTCCCCACTTCTCCATTGCTCGCTTCCTTGTTTCTTTTCCTATCATCGAATTGAATTCTCGGACCATGCTTGGGATAGTTTGCGGGCCCACAGCCATTCCTGATAGATAGTAGCCAGTTTCAAGGTTTTGCATCCAGAAAACTTCCATGCACAGGCTTAACCTGTAACACAATTGTTCAATAGTCAGTTTCTTAAACTGTATTCACTAACAGACAATATTCTAATTTGAATGATTTATGGAATACTTTTACTATGATTCTAGTTTTGATGCTTTGACGTTCTAGTTGTTGTGACTCTATCTGCCTTTGGTTGATCATGTTGCGAGTATGCTAATTTAAATTGCTGTAAAAATAAAACAATTTTTGAAAACAAGGTGTTTTATAAAAAGGAAAGCTAACAAGGCCTAAAATGTTGATTTTTTGCTCAATTAACTATCAAGAAATGCAACACATTTTTGAAACCTTTCAGCTGTTCAAATTTATTAGATCTGCAGAGATTTAATGTTTTAGATTTGCTCATTCTTGGTTGGAAAAAAATTTCATCTTACCATTTTTCTTATTAAGCATTGTTTATTTTTAAAATAACAGTTTTGGTTGATATAATTTGTTAAATAATTTACAGAATAAGTATAATTTACTTATTTGCAAAAATATACGTCTAAAAAGATTTCATTGTGAAATTTAGCTATTAAATACAACAAGTTGAGCCAAGAGATGATTAAGGCACCTGAGCTCCGAGCAATTCCATGAAAATTGCACATTTGATGGTTTTCGCAGCATATCTTTGGTTCCCATGAAAACAGTACAATCTAGAGACAACTTAGCACACACTGCACTTGCTGCAATACCATTGTGGCAGGCGCTAGTTGCTGTTATAACGCTTTTCCGTCCCATATGTTTGGCCAAAATCGCTTGTGCAACAACACTGTTTATCTTATATGATCCACCGTGGTGTTAGTAACTTCGAATATGGTTTTATCTTCTGATGTGTTTGAGACAGAAAATACAGAAAAAATATGCTATAAAGTCAGAATTTATAGTAATTGAATTTGTACATGAATTGATGTTTGATTACAGAATTCGACCCCTATATATACTTAGAGAATCGGTACCTTCATGTCTATTGAACAAAGGGACATGCCGATCCCCTCAAAGTAAAAGATACGACCCTATTCTAAACGTTATAAACCTACATACTAAACGACCCATATTGACCCAACTCATAACCAAATGGTTTACAGGCTTTACATAAAAAACAATAAATACTATTTGGTCCTTAGACTATATTATATCATTAGTTCCAACATTTCCCCCCCTAATGATATATTCAGGAGGTTCTTGATCTTCGAGAGGCTTCACTTCAAATGATGTGTCTTTACAGCAATGGTGCGCCAATTATTATTTCATCATCTTCATATTGAGTTAAGTTAGCCTCCTCTTTTTTCTCTGATTTTGGACATTCGTTCCTGTAATGCCCAAGTTCATGACACTTATGACACCGTATGTGACTCTTGTCCTGTTGCTCTCCACTATCGCCTTGACCTTTTCTGGACCCCTGACCTCTTCCCTGGCCTCGTCCAAAGTCTCCATGATTTGAGTTTCCACAACCACAATGTTCACATCTCTGATGTTTATCCTTCACTTTTTTGTCTGCTTCCGTGAATAGAAGTCTACTAGACATATCTTCCTCTTTAGTCTGCTTCTTGGTGCGTTCCTCAAAAGCCTTCAATCTCCCAACGGCTTCTTGAAATGGCATCGTATTAAGATCGGCAAATTGTTCGATCACAGCAACAATTTGAATAAACTTTTCTGGTACTGAGCCCAAAAGTTTACGAACCAATCTTTTATCGTCCAAGGTATGTCCGAGACTGCTTGCTTGTGATGCAATCTCACTGATCTTTCCCGCATAGACATCGAGTGAATCATTAGCATCCATCTTTAAAGATTCAAATCCTGACTCAAGTGTCTGTAACCGCGCTTCTTTAACCCTATCAACTCCTATGTGTCGAACCTTCAACGCATCCCAGATATCCTTTGCCGAAGTAAGATTAGCAATTTGCAATATCATGTTTTCTGGAAGTGCTTGGTATAACATTGCAACAGCTGTGTTGTTCTTCTTTTGATCCACTTCAGTTCCCGCTGTAGGTTCCACTGCTTCCCAAATTCCATGGACGTTAAAAATTGCCCTAATCCTTAATGCCCAAATAGTATAATTTGTAGAGTTGAGGATTGGGCACGGGAAGTTTAATGATAATCCTCCTTCCTTTGCTACATTTTCATTCTTCTTTGAAGAATCCCCGGTCATGTTTCTTTTCTTCTTTCTACCAATCTTTAATTAAAATTTCCCTTCTTTCACAAATACTAATATGATTATGCTCTTATTTATGCCTCCAACCCCGATAATAAGAGTAAAAAAATATTGATTATATTTGTAAAAGATTCTTAGAAAAAACAAGCCTGGTTTCTTTTGTCCTCTAGTTCTTGATCAAGCCTGCCCCCGCTGTTGAAAGTCACTCGTTTGCCAATGATTGTCAATCCCGCCTTCTGCTAATGACAATCAATCCTGCTTCTCCGTTTCTGACAATCAAACCTGCTTCCCCGCTATTGATCTTGATCAATTCCGCTGTTGATAATCATCCCGCCTTCTGCTAATGATAATCAAGCCCGCCTTCCTGATCGAATTTTCTACTTCTCTGAATCGAAAAACCGCTCTGATACCACTGTTAGTAACTTCGAATATGGTTTTATCTTCTGATGTGTTTGAGACAGAAAATACATAAAAAATATGCTATAAAGTCAAAATTTATAGTAATTGAATTTGTACATGAATTGATGTTTGATTACAGAATTCGACCCCTATATATACTTAGAGAATCGGTACCTTCATGTCTATTGAACAAAGGGACATGCCGATCCCCTCAAAGTAAAAGATACGACCCTATTCTAAACGTTATAAACCTACATACTAAATGACCCATATTGACCCAACCCATAACCAAATGGTTTACAGGCTTTACAGAAAAAACAATAAATACTATTTGGTCCTTAGACTATATTATATCATTAGTTCCAACACATGGCTCATATCCTCTCTTTTCAGATATATATCAGGCCCTCCTCCGTTGATATTCTTGTAATGTTCCATGAGGCTTTTGGCACATAGTAAAGTGGAGTTTCTCATCCTACATAATCCCTTAGTGCAGTTGCTAGCTCTATCTATGTTCATATTTGAAAATCAAACCACTTTTCATGGTTAATCCAACATTAAAAAGTTAATCATGCATAAAAATTTGATGCATTATCAAAAGGCAACATTTAAATATCATGTCTTCATAGATCGAGCTGGATTTGCTTATCAAATGATGATCATTGCCCATGGGAACAAGGACATTGTTGAAATAAGGTACATATAGAGCCCACTCTTTCACGTGACAACTTTGTGTTATGAGTAATGGTATATTGAATTGTTTTTTTAAGGCGTTGTGATTGTTGGAAAAGTTAGTGAATAACTCACGTCTCACAAGTCACAACTTGAGTGTGAATGGGATATTGAGTCTCAAAGTAAGATATTGGAACCGAAAGGTAGGTACTTCAATTGACGAAGTCAAGACGTAACAACAAAATAATTTCTGAAATAAATCTCATTAATGACCATCAATTCAGATTAATTGCTAGAAATTAAGTTGTTGTTAATGGTCGGTTTAATGGCTATTAATCATATGTAACCTTTATTTTCTTGAACCAGCTATAAAAGGAATACCATGGTTCCAAAAAGAGAGGGAGAGGAAAGTAATACACGTAATTACTTATACACTAACAAATTTCCATAAACACAAGTTTTGGTTTGATGAGAAATTTAGGCATAAGGTCACTTCCGACAGTAAAACTGCTTGGATCGTTGTACCCTAGGAAATAGACATCGAATAGAGGACGAATCTATTTTAACGGAAGCGTGTCAAACAAGTGCCTCGTTCATGTTAATGCTTAAGTTTCATCTGCAATCTGGTTTCATCTTCTTATAAACTTTAATGTTCATATATCTCTTTTACATATTTTGTTTATCTAATCATAGTGGTATTGCCTTGTATCATTATTGTTATCTCTATAATTATGGTCTGCTATCCCTACAGTGATTTCGTTTCGTAAGGTGTTGTATATCTTATTTAGGGGCTTTTTCTTTTTCTAATGAATATGCGTGATAGTAAAGAAAGGATGATAATGTAATGCCGATCATCAACTCGGTATTCTGATGTATGTAAGTATATGGTGCATAAAACTTATTTCGGGAATAACAACGCACGAACACAAATTTAACAACTAACCTTAAATTCATGATTATGCAAAACGTACATGAAAAGAGATTCTAGTTCTTCCAACGGAGTGACAAGGACATCGGCTACAAACTTTCCTCCAAAGGTTTCCAAACTTTCCGGTAGTTGGAGTTGGAGTTGTCTCTAACAACAGTACTTAGTGTCTTTGTATGAGATTTAAATCTATAGTTAAGATTTGTGTTCGAAGTCACTGGCTCAAGGCTTGGCGGTGCCAACTTTCCAATACAAGTGAGACAGAAAGCTTGGATATTGCAAAAACCCCACATGCTCCCACCCTTTGGTGAATTTGGCGAAAGTCGATACCCTTACAAGTTACAACTTTTGATCGTTTTTTAATTCCAACCGACTCACTCATAATTAATGCATCGATCTGCATTCTTTATGCTAGATTCATTGTTTTAATATTGTTAAAGTTGTGGGATTTTATTATTTATTAGGGTGTCGTGCATTCCTTTTTTTAGGATTTCCTGTGGTTTTATTGATTTTGTGCGTCATTGAGTTTGGATTTTTATTCTAAACTCATTGATCTTTCTTGTCGATTCATAGCTGGTTTATCATGTAAGTTCGGTTCTTTTGTGTCTTCCCAAATTTTATTATGGTTTATGTGTTTCAACTGAAGTCTAAGACATAAATTGTGCTTCTTGTTTTGGTTTGATTGGTTGCGAATGATTTGAGAATGATAAGTGGGTTTTTAGATTTGGGTGAGAGAGGGGAGAAGAAAAAGAAAAAAGATAGTCATGGTATGAATGTGGGTGCTAGTAAACTTGATACGTACACTGAATCGCTTGATGATCATTTCCTCTAAGAGGAGAAGTTCCTTTAATTCTTTGAATTTTTCTAGAATACTATTTTCCTCAATATCATTCAATACCCTATATGTATGAGGGAACCAAAGTCACTCTTATTTCAAGTCTTTGATCTCATGTTTCAATTAAGAGGGGTCATGGAAAGAACAGGTTCAAAATCACAATCAATTCCTTGACTTGCATGCCAATTCGAATGATGTTGGGGATTCAGGTTCGAGTGATAAAGTGGTAACTAATGATACTACCACCATGCATGGTTGTGATGGTGGGGTTTTGTTAAACCAATCTGTTGGTAATAGTGATATGAATGTTGAACAAACAAAAACAGTAGGTCCACATAATAAAGGTGCTACATCTATTAGTGTTGCTCTTAAGTCACAAAATTTTGGTATGAATACGACTATGGATTCGATTACCAAATTTGCGTGTATGAGTTTCGAAGAGGCACTTCGTGGTATTTCTGATGCTAATACTTTATACATTCAAATGGTAATGTGGATAAGACACTCGCGGCTAATTCTAATGTAGATGCAACCTCGACTTATGCTTCTAAAATCAGCCCTTCATCTTCTGATAAAGCTAATTTTCGATTTTTGATGAGACGTACCTAAGGATGCTGACTATGATGCGGGTTTACCCATTGGTTTGGTTCAGTAGGTTAATGAGCGGATGAAAAACTCGCTTTATGGGTATTTTATTGGGAAAAGACTTATTTTCCTTATGTTTGAATGGTTCGTTCGTAATAACTAGGGTAAATATGGTATTCAGAAAATTACAATGAACAAGAACGGGTTCTTGTTCTTCTGGTTCTCATCTCTAAAGGATGCTAAGGCTATTAACGGGTACCCACCGGATATCTTACAAGGTATAATATATGAAAGTTTAATGTATTAAATTGAAAATCATTTAATTATGGTAAATTATAAATTTAATTAAGGTTTATTAAATGCATTTTTTTAGTGTAAAAAGAAGATTTTAACGTATTAATTAGACATTAAATGAATTTATTTACCCATTAAAGGGTACCTAGTAGGCACCCGTTAGCAAAACCCCGTATAATTTACCATAATTAAATACGTTAAATGCACATTAAATAAACCAGAACATAATTTAAAGTTTGGAACACAATTTTCTCTAAAATGAACTAGAACATACCATTTATAAACACGTTAACAAGTGACCAGTGGGCACATGTTAGCAAAACCCTTTTATAAAATAACTACACATGGTAAATATGGTCGGTTAGTAATGAACAACATTTAATCAGTTAAACAATAGCGATTTGCTAATGGTTGCCACTATGCACCTTTTAATGGGTAAATAAATGCATTTAATATCTAGTTAAAATATTAAAACCTTCCTTTTACACTAAAAAATGCATTTAACAAACCTTAATTAAACTTATAATTGGGATTTGATAACGGTGCCCACCGGAAATCTTATAAGGTATAATAGATGGAAAGTTTAAGTGTATTAAACTGAAAATTGCATATAAATATGGTAAATTATAAGTTTAATTAAGATTTATTAAATGCATTTTTTAATGCAGAAGGAAGTTTTGATGTATTAACTAAACACTAACTGTATTTATTTATCTATTAAAGAGTGTCTAATAGGCACTCGTTAGCAAATACCTTTTATATATGCACATTCGTATTCTAAATAGGGATTTACTAATGGATGACCGCTGGACACCATATAAAATATAAAAAATGCATTTAATATGTACTTAATGCACCTAAAATTCCTTTTTGAATAAAAAATGAATTTAATAAGCATTAATTCAACTTTTATATTACTATATTTAAATTAAATATGATTTCCACTTAATACACTTAAAATTTCAATTCTATACATCTTAAAAAGTGCCCGGGCACTTGTTAGCAAATCCCGTCCAAATAAACAAAATGAAATATATGTTTGTTACTCGCTCTCTCTAAAAGCAATAAAAGCTTAAATCATCTATTAAAGGCAATTTCATATCCTCTCAATACATTCTGCATTAACTCCTCCTTATTTGGCTGTCATCTGTTCAATTCTCATACCTCTTCTTTTCCTTCATATCTCTCTCTCAAATGTCTTCACAATAAATCAGGCAATTATCACTCAGATTTTGTCTGAAACCCACTCTTTTTGCTATCTTGAAAGCGGTTTTCCATTAGCATTCACCAGCTCTCTCTCTAAGAAAGAGATAACTAGTAAGTTTTTATTTTTATTATTATTTTTTTAATCCTTCTTCTTCATTTTCGTGTGTTACAATATATACATCACAAGCACCTACATCATTTGTTATATACCATGCATGTTGTTTGAAAGAGAAAGTAATGTGTTATATCTTGGTTTTGTTAATATATTTACGTGGAACAAACTGTTTATTAAATCTGGTTAAATTTTCTCACATTAATATGTAGGGTGTGTATAACAATAATTTTTTATGTTAATTTCCTTTTTGGATTTTGACGCATCGATCTGGAATTGCTGCCAAGTATAGGCAATCACTTTCCCTAATCTTTCGTCTCATGGACCATTTCATTACTTACACTTACCCGTGGCTAGTTTCATCCAGCAACAAGGAATGGAAGGACAAATGTGTGGTGCAAGTGACCTACTCCGGTCCATGTCTGGAGCTACTAAGGCTGAAAAGACTATTATTATCGAGCTTGCTGTTACAGCCATGGAGGAATTAATCAGGATGACTCAGATTGGCGAACCCTTGTGGGTTCCATCTCCAGATGACCCAACTCATGAGACCTTAAATGAAGATGAATATTTTCGGTCATTTCCCAGAGGCACTGGACCAAGGCCAACTGGACTAAAATCTGAAGCTTCAAGGAATTCCAATGTTGTCATCATGAATCATATGACTCTTGTGAAAATTCTAATGGATGTGGTAAGTGTTTGCTGAATATAGTTTATTTTTTAATTAATCAGCATTCTTATGAATAGTGAAGTCAATAATCTAGCATTAATTTTTCAGAATCAATGGTCAAGTGTGTTTTGTGGAATTGTTTCAAGAGCTATGACTACCGAAGTACTTTCAACAGGAGTGGCTGGAAATTACAATGGAGCTCTTCAATTGGTAAGGGGATCAATCTAATAATTATGTCTTGCAGAGTAATAATTTCTATCTATATTTGTCTAAACGTTCACTACGGTTGATTTTTCTCTAGATGACAGCTGAGTATCAGGTGCCTTCACCATACGTTCCAACACGAGAAAACTGCTTTGTTAGGTATTGTAAACAACAAGGTGAAGGGATGTGGGTCGTGGTTGATGTATCATTGGATAGTGTGCGCTCATCATCGATACCAAGATATAGAAAAAGGCCATCTGGCTGTTTGATTCAAGAAATACCCAATGGGTACTCAAGGGTACACCTTCTAGCTTCACATCAAAACTTCATTATCTTTTATGAATTGATAAATACAAATGTGAACGTACCTGGCTTTCATAACATGCATAATTCAATCTCTAGGTCACGTGGATTGAACATACTGAAGTTGAGAATTGTGACGTTAACAATATGTACAAGGTGCTAGTTAACTCTGGTCTAGCGTTTGGTGCAAAAAAATGGGTAGCAACGTTAGAGAGACAGTGCGTACGGATTGCAAGTGCAATGGATAGCAGTATTCTACCAGGAGATGTTGGAGGCAAGTATATTCTTTCTCATTACTTAATAACGTTATATTAATTCGTATTATTTGTAGCACAACCTGTTATAATATGAGTAGCTTGATAAACTAAACATCTTTCCATATATGTTTGATAGTTATAGCGAATCCAGAAGGAAGAAAAAATATGCTGAAGTTAGCTGAGAGAATGGTTCTGAGCTTCTGTAGTGGGGTTGGTGCTTCAACAGCCCACACATGGACTACTTTATATGGCAGTGGAGCAGATGATGTTCGAGTAATGGCCCGAAAGAGTATGGATGATCCAGGAAAACCTCCTGGTATTGTGCTAAGTGCTGCAACTTCATTTTGGTTACCAATTCCACCAGAACAGGTTTTCAATTTTCTTCGAGATGAAAATTCTAGGAGCGAGGTAACAAACTTATTCATGTAAAATCTTGTAAAACATGTACTCTACAAAAATCTGAAAGTTAATTGTCATTTTTGTGTTATATATCCAGTGGGACATTCTTTCAAATTGCGGGCATGTTCAAGAAATGGCACACATTGCCAACGGTAGTAATCCAGGGAACTGTGTTTCCCTTCTACGTGCCGAAGTAAGTTCTAAAGTAACAGTAGAACTTAATTGATGTCCCTCATTTAACTTTTCCTTATATGGATTTCAACTTGTTTACACTGTAGAGTGTTAATTCAATCCAGAGCAACATGCTCATACTTCAAGAGACTTCAACTGATGCCACCGGATCATATCTTATATATGCACCAGTAGATATCGCACCAATGAATGTTGTGTTAAGTGGGGGTGATCCAGCTTATGTTGCTTTGCTACCATCAGGTTTTGCCATTCTTCCTGATGGACAAGGGCAGTATACTGGTGGATCGTTACTCACTGTTGCATTCCAGATTTTAGTTGATTCGGTTCCTACTGCAAAAATATCACTAGAATCAGTGAAAACAGTTGATACTCTTATCAAGTACACAATTGCAATGATAAAATGTGCAGTTGGTGCTAACGATCTATGAGCAATATCATGGCGTTTTAAAAGGTAAAGCATTTGTTAACTTCCCTTTATAATATTCAATTTAGTGCAAAACATGATTCATATTTTTTTGTTATCTATAGAACGTGAAGAGGGGTTACCGCACTAGACCCTCTCTAGTTTCATAGAAGTTGTTAGTTGTTAATTGATTCACACGGTTTGTTCTAAATCTTCGTATTTGTGTACATTGCAGTTCTGTCAATGGAAGAGGGAAAATAACTTGGCAGGCAACAATTTCTCTTTATCTTTGCCGCGGATGAAAGAAGCCAAGAACGAACTTTCGAGGATCCTGGAACTTTTGGGGATAGTGTGTCAAACTGATGCAACATCAGGAAGCCATTTTCACCTTTTCATGGGTTATAGGTTTGGGTATTGACTTTGCATATCTTGAAGATATATGAGTAAGCGTAGACCTTGTCAAGTGAATTCTGGTTAAACTTCCAAACATTTTGCTTCGCTTTCGGATCTCATATGGAATTTTTAGTTGTATGTGTGTTTTGAGCCAGACTTCAATTTGTAGCTTGCTTGAAGCAACTGGCAACAACTTTTATGCTCTGTTTGTAGTATTTTTGGTCCAATGTTAAGCTATTCCCTTGGCTCGGGTTTATCTTAGGAACTAAAACTCAGTTTTTACTTCATTTTCATTTCATGTTTGCTTAATTGTTTCCATATTCTCATTGAAATAGGTTCTAAGAAGGAAAAAAAAAATCTCATGTAACAAGTATCTTAGCAAATTCACTCACAATTAACACTATTCGAAGGTTCAAACTGGGCTAACTAACTGAAACAATGGGCTCATTAGTTTCTCAGATCCAGAAAATTAATCGAAAAAGATATGATCATTAATGATGGGACATACATGTATCACAATATTTATAGCATCAGTAGCACCGTTAACAAACCAATAATTTGGAACAACGGTTTTTTTAAGCTGGGTTGCATTTACAAGTAGTATTTTGGTCCACCACTAAAGTTAAGGTTACTTCAATCCTATTTATTTCTATCATCAAGTGTAACTTTCTATTTTTTCTATACTTGTTATACGTGTTTGGACTATCCATTTAAGACTATTGTGGCGTACTATTATTGATTAAACATACTATTAGGGACGGTGGCAGCATTGTTATACCCGGTGCCACTGTAGTCAACCACAAGCTTGGTGCCAAGTGGCAACGTAGGGCAATGCTTTTCAAGATATGCCAAATCATAAGAAGCCTGCAATTCTGGAATTATCCCTTCCAGACGACATTCTTTTGTATGCTTCATTAATTTGTTTCATAAACATTTAGGTTCAAGACATAATGATCGATGTTATAAGCTTCATCTGAACTTATATAAAGACTCAAGAATTATAATTTCCTGACTTGAAGACTTGACATGTAGTTAGCAAAAAGAAAATTGCCATCAAAAGTAGTGAAAGGTCAATTATGATAAATTTAGAAGTTAATGTTCATAACTTTAAGTAAAACTGGGTGTGCTATTTAAAATTTCTTTCACTAATAAGTAAGAATTGAACAAATCATGATTAATTCGCTGCCATTTTTATGCATTAATGTTTGTTCTTTGCTTACCATCAATAGCTTCCTGATCAGTAACTGTGTAACACTCTTCTCTGCTAGCTCTAGACTAATCCTGGAAATTTCAACCTATAAAAACATAAACTAAAACCAATTAAGTTACTCTCTATGAATCTAGTATATATAGACAAAAACTCTTTGGTTCAAATTATTAGATGGTACTTACCCACTAGCCACAGATTGTGTTCTTGAAATTTGGCTGTCTTCATCTTGTAACAAATTAAATAACACATGGCTCCATGATAAACACCTACTTAAGATTTGCGGAGTGTAAGACACCACTGTTAATTCCCAATTGACAACCCTCGACACCAAACCACCAATACATTTTTGTCTCCCATGAATTCATGAAACAAACCTAATGCATTGCATCCACTCCCTACTCAACCAACCAACACATCTGGCATCCCTCCCCACTTTTGCATTGCTCACTTCCTTGTTTCTTGTCCTACCGCCGAATTGAAATCACGGACTATGCTTGGGATAGTCTGCGGGTCTACAGCCGTTCCAGATAGATAGTAGCCATTTTCAAGGTTTTCAATCCATTCTCTAACTGATTCTGAGGCTGCATCCTGAAAACTTCCATGCACAGGCTTAACCTGTAATACAATTGTTAGATAGTCAGTTTCTTAAACTGTATTCACTAACAAACAATATCCTAATTTGCATGATTTATGGAATACTTTTACTATGATTCTAGTTTTGATGCTTTGACGTTCTAGTTGTTGTGACTCTATCTGCCTTTGGTTGATCATATTCCAACAACAACAACATACCCAGTCCCGCCGGGGCGGGGTATGGGGGAGGTGGGATGTAGACAGATCCTACCCCTACCTCAGGATACACCTGAAGGTAAAGAGACTGCTTCCAGGAAGACCTCCGGCTGGAGTGTGCAAAAGAGCCCAAAAGGGACGAAATATATAAATGTATATATATATATATATATATATATATATATATATATATATATATATATATACATATACATATACATATATACATATATATATATATACATATACATATATACATATACATATACATATATATATATATATATATATATATATATATATATATATATATATATATATATATATACATAAACAAACATATATACACATACACAAACACCTACACATACACCTACCCATACACTCACACACACATACATACAAGTATATAATTACACACCTATACACACACAACACCCACACACACATACACACACACACACACACACACACACACACACACACAAATATATTTATATACATCTATATCAAAAAAAAAAAAAAAAAAAAAAAAAAAAAAAAAAAGCAAAAACAAGAAAGCAAACAAAGCAAAAGACATACCACACAGCCCAAAAATCACACCAAAAGAGGGACCAGAAAAGAAAGAGAAAAAATCGAGCAAACAAGCCAACAAAGCAGACATGCAAGTAACAGAAGAAGCGCTAAAAAGACACAATAAGTAAAGGCAAAGCAAACAGGGCAAGTAAAGGGTAAAGCAAGGGGCCAAAAGACAAAGCAAAAGCAAAACCAAAGACAAGCAGTAGGCACAAAAAAGAACCTAGCGCCTAAAGGGGGAACAAGCAAATGGACCCTAAAAACAGAAAGCAAAGGGCAAGGCAAGAAAGAGGCACCAAAAAGCCTAAAACTCCATGGCAAACCCAAGCCTAACCACACATACTAATCCTATTTCTCCACGCCTTCCTATCTGAGATCATGTCCTCGGACAAGTGAAGCTCCTCCAAGTCGAGCTTAAGTCTATCCTCCAAGTCGAGATCATGGTTGATCATATTCCGAGTATGCTAATTTAAATTGCTGTAAAAATAAAACAGTTTTTGAAAACAAGGTGTTTTATAAAAAGGAAAGCTAACAAGGTCTAAAATGTTGATTTTTTGCTCAATTAACTATCAAGAAATGCAAGACATTTTTGAAACCCTACAGCCATTCAAATTTATTAGATCTGCAGAGATTTAATCTTTTAGATTTGCACATTCTTGGTTGGAAAAAAAATTTCATCTTACCATTTTTCTAATTAAGCATTGTTTATTTTTAAAATTACAGTTTTGGTTGACATAATTTGTTAAGGGATAATTACCAAAATAGACCGGGCGACCATGGTCAATTCGGTTCCTGCCCTCAAATCCAAAAATGTCTTTTTTAGACCGGGGCAACTTTTACAATTGGGCAACTGACGAGATGTCACTCTTTTGCAAGTGACAAATGTTGCTTGTCTGTCAATTTTTTGGGCAACTTGTGATTTTTTTTGGCAAGAACCGTCATTTTTTGGGCAACTGGGGACATTTGTCATCATATGTGTCGAGTTGCCCAGTTGCCCGGTCTAAAAAGGACATTTTTGGATCTGGGGGCAGGAATCGAATTGACCATAGTTGCACGGACTATTTTGGTAATTATCCCATTTGTTAAATAATTTACAGAATAAGTATAAATTATTTATTTGCAAAAATACGTCTACAAAGATTTCATTGTGAAATTTAGCTATTAAATACAACTAGTTGAGCCTAGAGATTATAAAGGCACCTGAGCTCCGAGCAACTCCATGATTTGCACATTTGATGGTTTTCGCAGCATATCTTTGATTCCCACGAAAACAGTACAATCTAGAGAGAACTTAGCACACACTGCACTTGCTGCAATACCATTGTGGCAGGCGCTAGTTGCTGTTATAACGCTTTTCCGTCCCATATGTTTGGCCAAAATCGCTTGTGCAACAACATTGTTTATCTTATATGATCCACTGTGGCTCATATCCTCTCTTTTGAGATATATATCAGGCCCCCCTCCATTGATATTCTTGTAATGATCCATGAGGCTTTTGGCACATAGTAAAGTGGAGTTTCTCATCCTAGATAATCCCGTAGTGCAGTTGCTAGCTCTATCTATGTTCATATTTGAGAATCAAACCACTTTTCATGGTTAATCCAACATAAAAAAGTTAATCATGAATTAAAATTTGATGCATTAACAAAAGTGTAGGACCGTAGAACAACCTTAATCACTTATGAATCTTGCCTAATCCTAGAGAGAGAAAGTAAGTAGAGAGAGAGTGGGAGGGAACTCCTAGTGTGTGAAATATGAGACTATGTTATTACTTAGAGCACCAACCTCTCAAATGAGGTATTGCATGAGTATTTAAACTAGTAGTCTAGGGCTTCACATATCTTTGACCATATTACATAACTAGCCCTTACACTTTATAAAAACATGAAAACATTATAAAACCTTCATCATAATTATATTCTAATGCAACCTATTACATAATATTAATGACCGACACTTTCTATAAACAAAATATGATCCTAACAATCTCCCCCTAAGTGTTGGTCATTGAAGGTTGCGCGACATCATCATCTTTGTCTTTAAACTTTAACATTCATAGCTCTTGACGTCTTTAAGAATCATTAGATGAATCATAGTTCCAGTTCATCATGCTTCATTGTTGTTGAATGTGACAATTGGCAAAATAGGGAGCCGTTTTATAAAACCCGCATTACATTTAAATAATAAATATGGAATTTCTGGAAATTTATTGTGACGAGATATTTTACGAACGTTGGTACTTGATTATAATCGTACGATGTTTATGGGATTTAGTTATTTAATTATGGTTTGTTTCGTTTCGTTCGTGATGATTTATTTTGAGATCGATATCTTTGGCACTACATTGACTCCGGCACTAGGTTAACCTAACAAGATTTTTATATTTTACAAAACGGTCGCGGTTCACCGTTAAATTAATATTATGTCTTGCGTACATATTTATATTTTCGGGAAGTGTATTGGGAAATCAATTATGACGTGTACGTGTGTATTTGATGAAAATTTAATACTTTTATGGACGGGTAATCGGGTTACGGGAAAACCGATTAAAAAGAGTTCACTAACTATAAGAGTAATTGTGGCTAATATTGGAAAAAGAAAACTTAAGGGTCTAAAGTGGAAAATTCGGGTATAATACCCTAACCCTAACCCTAACCCTCCACCCTCACACTAACACTTTTATCATTTTTTTCTTTCCCTCTCCTTCTCTTGGTCGCCGCCGGTCACCACCCCAAACAACACCACCACCGCCGACCTCCCTACTACACCACCACCACCAAAACAATCCCCATCATCTTCTTGTTCGATTGATGTGAAGCACACGCCTCCCCTCTCCCTTTTCTTTTAATACCGCCGACCTCCACATCTCCCACAACACCATATCAACATCTATTTTGGTTTCTATTCGATTTGAGGTGAGAACACATGAGTTTCGGGTCGGGTTTGACTATTTCGAGTCAAACCCGAATTGGATCTTGACATTTTGGGAAGATAACATCAAAAATAAAGATGGGTTTTGTAAATATACGAGTTTGGTATCCTTGGGGGTCGATTTTTGATGCTTTTGTGCTCGGATTCGGAGTTATACGCGTTTGGTTTTGGGTTTTGTGGCTCGATGTGAGCTCGACCGAGACCCAAGGTCTCGGTGTGACCCTCCTCGACTCGATTAGAGTCTTGGAGGTGTGATTGGTTCTTGTTCATCTTGATTCTTGTTAATGGTTGATGCTTGATTGGATTCTTGGGACCAATGTGGTCCGAATTATGTTTGTTGTTGTTTTGGAGTCTCGGCCGAACCCCCCCCCCCCCCTTCGCGGGCTGTTTGGGTCGAGGGCTCATAAGAGCTAGCCGAGACTGAGAGGTCTCGGGTGAGGTTATTACTTTGATTGTGACCTCACGAGTTGACCCGGGTTTGACTTGGTAAGTCGACCCGTATAATTGTTTTATTATTTTTGTTTTGGTACTTATTTGGTTATATTGTTGTGACTTACTTGGGCCGAATTATTTGGACATTGGTCATTTGATATCTTGTATTGGAGTTGTGTTGACGAGTATGGAATTGAGGACCGATCGTGAGACGGTCAATTAGATGACGGAGATAGGTTAGTTTGGGTGCCGTAGTCGGACCCTCATGTTGTAGCACGTGGATTTGAGATTGTTTGGACGGAGTTGATTTATATTGTGGTTTGACTTTATTACTTTGGACTTGGACTATGAGCCGAGGGTCATGACTCGGACATGAGACCAAATTCTATGACTCGATAAATCTTTAAAAATCGATATTAAAAATAAAACTCGTTATAATATTATTAAGAATATAATCGTTTATATACGTGTATAGACGTGTTAAACGTATATATATATATATATATATATATATATATATATATATATATATATATATATGCGTATATTAATAATAAAACGATCACGAGTAAACGTATAATAATAAAGCGATAGTTATTACGCTATGAAAATGGTGTAATAAATGTCGGGGTATTATTATAAATAATAACTATATAAATAATGGCGAATTATACGTCGAATAAATAATAACTAAAAATGTGATTTTATTTTATAAATTAGAAACGTATCGAGTTATACGGATTTTGGGTCTTTAAAGTCCAAGTGGGCTTTATATTGTGACTTTGTGTTGTCACGGATATATGACGGTTAATATAAACATTTTATATTATCGAATGACTTATTCTAGATTGAGTTATTTGACGATATAAAATGTGTATATTAATGGGCATCGTATCCCACGACGCCCATAGGATGTGGTATATATTTTAGGGTAATGAATTACTATATGTCTCGTGGAATTTGGCCGATTCGACGATATATATAGGGAATTCATTGGGCTACGACATATACCAAATAGAAATTTATGTGCAATGTGTTTTAGGTTGGGTATAATTTTGGAACGATATATTATGTAAATAAGTATGGGAGATTATCAAATCGACGGATTTAATAAGCTTCGATAATTATTTAAATAATATGTAGAGCTAACATTAGACCTATAGTTATCTTATTATTGTTCTTTGTTGAGGCTTTTCGGTTTGAGCTGTGTCGACTCTCCACTCGTATGGATACCAAACGTCAAATTTCAAATGAATATGAAGTTAATTTGAGAAATGGACATTTTGGAAAGTAAAATGAATTACGTTCGGGAATGGGAATATTTTATTTTGAGGAAATGATTTCTGAACGGGTTTGATATTGTTAGGAAGTGTCGAGTCTGTAGTCGCCGTTACGTGAGTTGTTTGAGATTTCTTGCGTCTTTCTTCTATCATTTCTTTTGAGGATTTCTGGACTTGAGGTGAGTCATAGCCCCACTTTTTACTCTTGAACTTTGTTTTCAATACTTGGGGTGAGAAACGTGCAAATGCTTTATGTGGACTATTATCGCTTTTTGATTTCAAAACTTGCTATGCTTATAGAACTAGGTAGAGCGAGGCCTAGACTTGAACTAGGTAAGCTACTTGATTTGGTTATAGAGCGAGGCCTAGACTAGATCTAGGTAAGCTATTGATTTGGTTTTGAGCGAGGCCTAGTCCCCGAACTAGGTAAGCTATTGGATTGATTATAGAGCGAGGCCTAGACTTGAGCTAGGTAAGCTATTGATTGGATTGATTTGAGCTATAGTGTGCACCTATAGGGATGATTTGATTTGGTTGGTTTATTTTGGTTGGATGAGTGAGCCCTAGTCTAGCTAGCAAGCGTTTTGCGTATAAGTCCACTATATTGAATTAAGAATCTAAACCTATGATCTCACCAGCGAAAGCTGACTTTTAGCACGTTTTCTCAGGTAATTAAGTGATGCTCTGCGGATGCTTGGGATTGGAGGCTTGGCATTTGGCACCGGTTATGGATCTATGTTTTCTAAAACTCTGATAACTATTGGGGACCTATATTTATTTCTTTTCGGCCTGACTTTGGATGATTTTGGGATAATGTAAACTTTAAAACCTTGTGTGGTTGTACTTTATTATGTTTACTTTATCTCGTTCTTTTATGTCTTGTGTTTGGATACCAATCCCCGTAGCACCCCGAAAGCTTGTTGAGTCTTCCGTTGTATCAAATTTTGGGGGTGTTACAGATTGGTATCAGAGCCAAGGTTATAGAGAACTAGGTAAATAGACACCTAAACTATAACCGATTTTTATAGAAAACGATCCTCGACCATTGCCCGCCAGCCCGCCAAGCCGAAGCATCATTGTTTATTATTGAGGTATTATGAGATTATTGAGATGATTATAGATTTGGGATTTCTTGAGATGACTTGAGGTTTCGAGGTTTATTGATTTTGTGATATGATGGCGTTTTGAGGAATTATATGTGTTCTGAGGAATTATATGGCTTAATTGTTTTGAGAATGGTTTTAGTAATGCGGTATTTAAATCTTTCTTGATTTTATATGATTTGGAATTATATGATTATTGGATATGGTATTTTGAATTCGCGGTTTAGTTGTTTTGAAACACTTACACCTACCCTACGCCGTTGTCACAGACTATGGCCTCCCATATGCCTGATGTCGTTGAGGATATTCTTACTACACCGGTATTGCCAGCACGGTTCACCATGGCCCCTGATGACCCTTACCAGGTTGCCATGCATTCAGCTACTATGACACCGACAGGTTCTATTTCAGCACTACCTGCTGCATCTACGCAGGGACCCTCATCTTCTCTAGGGCTCCCTGGTACATCGAGGCAGCTTACTCTTCATCAGGCTTTGGCTCGCGTGGCACCTCGCTTTGCCCACCGAGCTACGGCACGCATGTCGGTACGCCCTACTCCATCACCTTTACAGATTGATGCTCATTCTCTTCTGTCTGAGGCGCCACCCACATCATTGCGTTGTCATCCTAGATCACCTACTCCTTCACCACATGGTTCACCTAGTAGGAGACGACGATTGATGACGTACTCTTCCGATGAGGAGGAGGAGGAGTACGAGGGTGAGGATGAGGCTGATGACCCTGAGCGGGAGGATGACCCTCAGGAGGTTGAGCAGGGTGATGATGATGACCCTGAGGAGGAGGATGACCCTCAGGAGGATGAGATGCCTGATGATGATGATGAGTTAGTACCACCAGCTCAGGCTGAGGAGCCTGATTCACCTGTACACCCGATTGAGCCTGATTCACCTGATCATCCGTTCTTGTTTGAGTTGCCACCTGGTAGTCCCGTTGAGTCGGATGCATCTTCTGAGATTTCTGCTGAGCATACAGAGTTGGGTGAGATTGGCAGGTTGTGGGCTCGGATTACTGAGCTTAGTGAGAGAGTTGCACGTGTATCTGATCGACTTGAGAGAGTTATTGGAGAGTTTTTAGCAGATTTGAGAGTTGACTTGACTGTTGTTGTGGGCAGGACTACTGAGTTGAGGAGAGTTTTGATGGATGTTCACGAGCATATCGATAGTTTGCAGCGAGGATTTGTTACTGCTCGTGAGGCCGACCGCAAGCTATGGCAAAGGAATGCCGAGCTAGAGAAGGAGGTAGCTGACCTCAAAAGAGACCGAGACACCCATAGCGTGGAGTTAGGATCGTTATGGAGGGATCTTGATGGCTTGAGACAGGAGTTGAGGAGCCTCCGCCAGCCACGTGGCTAGTTGCTTGGGTTATGTTGTCTTGTTGCTTTCTTAACCGAGGAGTGTTCAGTTAGAAAAGCTATTTATCATGTTTTGATGTATTTTGTTCAGTATTCGTCTCTTGTGGAACGATTAGTACGCTTTGTGTTATCCGTTAGTTGGAACGATGTTAGATCGCTATTGTATGGTTGATGGTTATTAGTATATGGTATTATGTGATTTTGGGTGTTATGGAAATTGAGTCCTTATCCGTTTTATTGATGTTCCATGGTGTATTGTTGCTATTCTTTCCGTGACTTGGCTTCATTGATTTAATTCTTGTTGAGCATATGATAAGTCCTATCGGAGACTCACAAACTTATATGATGTTTCAGATCAATGGCCCCACGAAGAAACCTGGTTAGAGCTACCAGAACTGGACCTGCAACGGCTACCCCTAGTCGTCGAGGGCGCCGTCCTACTCGAAATGTTGAGACCCCTACTCCTGATAACCTGGACACCACTAACCGCAACAACAGGAATCAAAATGTTGATGTTCAGGGAGACAATGATCATGTTCCACTTAATGCACCTACTGTGGATCAAGCAATGATCAATCAACTTGTGGAGCAACGAGTTGCTGAGCTACTAGCTGAGTCAAATCATTCCAACAATTCTGCTGGAACTTTCCCACCTATTCGTGCTAATGGATGTCACTACAAGGAGTTTAAGATTTGTGGACCGATTGAGTTTGGTGGAACTGAAGGAGTGGTTTACTTGGTTAGGTGGATTGAGAAGACTGAGTCTGTGTTCAATGTCAGTGGTTGTGCGGAGAATGCGAAGGTAAAGTTTGCTTCTTTTACCTTCAAGGATGAAGCATTAACTTGGTGGAACAATTACCGTAACTCGGTTGGGAGTGATGTGGCTTATGCTATGACTTGGGAGCAATTTAAGTCTTTGCTGATTCAGACTTACTGCCCAAGGAATGAGATTAAGAAATTGGAAATTGAGTTCTGGAACCACAAGGTGAAAGGTACCGATATGGAAACTTACAATCGCCGTTATCGAGAGTTGGCCTTACTCTGTCCCGATATGGTTAGGACTGAGACCCAAAAGATTGAGAGGTATACCGATGGATTGCCGGTAGCCACCAGGAACGATGTGATATCTGCTAAGCCTGCAAATATACATGAGGCTATCACTATCGCTCAACAATTGATGGACTCTTTGGAATTGGAGGAAGCTGAGAAGGATAAGAATGGAAAGAGAAAGAGGGATGATCACTCTAAGGGTAATGATCGTCGAAACAAGCGACAAACAACTGCTAGAGCTTATGCCATGGGAGATGGAGACAAGAAGAACTACAATGGAGATGCGCCCAAATGTAACCGATGTTACAAGCATCATTCTGGTCGATGTACGGTAATGTGCAAGAATTGCTCTAAGATGGGACACATAGCTAAGGATTGTAGAGCTCGACCACTTGCTATGGTTCAAGCTACTCCTGAAACTATGAGCAAAGCAAATGTTACTTGCTTTGGATGTGGAAAGAAAGGACATTATCGGAATGAATGTAGGGAATCGTGGAACCGAGGAAATCAAGGATCGGGTGGTAATGGGTACAACAATGGAAACCGTGGAGCTGGAGGAAACCGTGGATGACAAGATAATGGGGACCAACGTGTGGAAGCTGGAGTTGCTCATGGGAGAGTGTATGCACTCGGGAACGAGAGGGGAGAAGATCCGAACGTCGTTACTGGTACGTTCCTTCTCAATAATCGTTATGCTTCCATACTATTTGATACTGGTGCCGATAAGAGTTTTGTGTCCACTAAGTTTGCACCCTTACTTGAGAAACCCCCGATGGCCTTAGGAATTGGTTACGATATAGAGTTAGCTAATGGAAACATAGAAAGAATTAAGACCATCATTCGTGGATGCACGTTAAACTTTCTGAACCGTCCTTTCAACATAGACCTTCTACCCGTCACACTAGGTAGTTTTGATGTCATTATCGGCATGGATTGGTTGTCGAAGTATCGTGCCCATATAATCTGCGATGAGAAGATCGTGCGGGTACCTTACGGCAAGGAGATTCTAAACATACCAGGAGATAGAAAGGATTTGAGAGGCCCATCCAGGTTAGCGGTCATATCTTCCACTAAGTTGCCGAAGCTAATAGAGAAAGGAAATTACCTTTTCTTAGCCCAAATTTCTGAGAAAGGAGAGAAGGAGAAGAGGGAAAGGTGCATTGGAGATGTACCTATAGTTCGCGACTTTTCGGATGTGTTTCCCGATGATTTGCCGGGAATTCCGCCTACTAGACAAGTGGAATTTCAGATTGAGTTGATACCTGGTGCTGCACCTGTAGCACGAGCGCCTTATCGTCTTGCACCTACTGAACTGGAAGAATTGTCGAAACAATTAGTGGAGTTAGCCGAGAAGGGATTCATAAGACCAAGTTCTTCACCTTGGGGAGCCCCGGTCTTATTTGTGAAGAAGAAGGATGGATCGTTCCGAATGTGTATTGATTATCGAGAGTTGAACAAGTTAACGGTGAAGAATAGATACCCGTTACCAAGGATCGACGATTTGTTCGATCAACTTCAAGGATCGAGTGTGTATTCGAAGATCGATTTGAGATCGGGATATCATCAGCTTCGAGTGCGCGAGGAAGATATTCCGAAAACGGCTTTCAGAACCCGTTACGGGCATTACGAGTTTCAGGTGATGCCGTTTGGGTTGACTAACGCACCGGCGGTATTCATGGACCTCATGAATCGGGTGTGTAAGCCTTACTTAGATAAGTTCGTGATTGTGTTCATCGATGACATTCTGATATACTCGAAGAGTGAGAAGGAACATGAGGAGCACCTAAGACTTATCTTAGAATTGCTCATGAAGGAGAAACTGTATGCCAAGTTTTCGAAATGCGAATTTTGGATTCCGACGGTACAATTTCTAGGTCATGTAATCGATAGACAAGGAGTTCATGTGGATCCTGCTAAGATTGAAGCGATTAAAGATTGGGCTGCACCTACGACCCCAACAGAAGTTCGTCAATTTTTGGGATTAGCCGGTTATTACCGAAGATTCATTGAGGGATTTTCGAAGATAGCAAAACCGTTGACCAAATTGACTCAAAAGAGCGTTAAGTATGAATGGGGAGATAAGGAAGAGGAAGCCTTTCAGTTACTTAAGGAAATGTTGCGTAGTGCTCCTATTTTGGCATTGCCCGAAGGTAACAAGGATTTCGTCGTCTATTGTGACGCTTCACATAAAGGTTTAGGAGCTGTGTTAATGCAACGAGAGAAAGTGATAGCTTATGCTTCCCGACAACTCAAGAAGCATGAGAAGAACTACACCACCCATGATTTGGAGTTAGGTGATGTGGTTTTTGCTTTGAGGATATGGAGACATTACTTGTATGGAACCAAGTGTGTAGTGTTTACTGACCACAAAAGTCTGCAACACATTCTGAACCAAAAAGAGCTTAACATGAGGCAGCGACGTTGGATTGAGTTGCTAAGCGATTACGACTGTGAAATTCGTTACCATCCGGGTAAAGCAAACGTTGTTGCTGATGCTCTTAGTCGAAAAGAGAGAATTCCACCATTACGGGTTAGGTCGTTAGGAATGACTATCGTATCGCCATTACCGTCTCAAATATTGGAAGCTCAAACGAAAGCATTGAAAGCAGAAAATAAATCTGCCGAGAATATATTTGGGATGGCAGAAAATGAGAAAGGATTTGTTAAGCGTTCTGATGGAGTGTTATGTTTTGGAGAACGAAGTTGGGTACCATTGTATGGAGGAATTCGAGAATTGATTATGCATGAGTCGCATAAGTCGATGTATTCCATTCATCCTGGGTCGGACAAAATGTACCAGGATTTGAAGAAATTATATTGGTGGCCAAATATGAAGGCAGATATAGCAGTATATGTTAGTAAGTGCTTGACCTGCTCTAAGGTTAAAGCTGAACATCAAAGACCGTCAGGATTGTTGACGCAGCCAGAACTCCCGGTTTGGAAGTGGGAGCGGATTACGATGGACTTTATTACCAAATTACCAAAGACAGCTAGCGGTTGCGACGCTATATGGGTAATTGTCGATCGTTTGACTAAGTCTGCTCACTTCCTGGCGATTAGTGAAGATGATAGTGTGGAAAAACTTGCGAGGTTATATGTGAAGGAGATTGTTTCTCGTCATGGAGTTCCGATATCGATTATTTCGGATCGAGACAGCCGTTTCACATCAGCATTGTGGCGATCAATTCAAACCGCTTTGGGGACGAGACTTGATATGAGTACTGCATATCATCCCCAAACCGATGGTCAAAGTGAGAGAACTATTCAAACTTTAGAGGATATGCTTCGTGCATGCATCATAGACTTTGGTAAAGGCTGGGAGAAGTATCTAACCCTTGCGCAGTTCTCCTACAATAATAGCTACCACACAAGTCTTAAGGCTGCACCGTTCGAAGCTTTGTATGGTCGAAAATGCCGTTCACCTATTGGTTGGGCAGAAGTTGGAGATAGCCAACTCACAGGCCCTGAGCTTATCTTGGAAACTACGGAGAAAGTCACGCAGATTCGAGATCGACTGCAAGCAGCTAGAGATAGGCAGAAAAGCTACGCCGATCAGAGGCGTAAACCCCTAGAATTCCAGGTTGGAGACAGAGTTATGTTGAAGGTCTCGCCTTGGAAGGGTGTGATATGTTTTGGGAAACGTGGGAAACTGAATCCCCGCTACATTGGACCATTTCTTATTCTGGAAAGAATTGGGCCCGTAGCGTATCGTTTGGAATTACCTTTGGAACTGAGTAAAGTTCATGATGTGTTTCATATTAGTAATCTGAAGAAATGCCTTTCAGAGGAAACACCAGTGATACCTATCAAGGATATTCGTGTGGACGAAAGTTTGAATTTCGTGGAAGAGCCGATTGAGATAATGGATAGAGAGATCAAACGACTCAAGAGGAGTCGTATTCCGCTCATCAAAGTTCGTTGGAATTCGCGGTACGGACCGGAATTTACGTGGGAACGTGAGGATGAGTTTCGGAAAAGATATCCGAAGTTCTTCACTTCGTAGATGGGTTATTTCGAGAGAAACCCAGGACGGGTTCCTTCTGAGGCTGGGAGGATGTGACAACTGGCAAAATAGGGAGCCGTTTTATAAAACCCGCATTACATTTAAATAATAAATATGGAATTTCTGGAAATTTATTGTGACGAGATATTTTACGAACGTTGATACTTGATTATAATCGTACGATGTTTATGGGATTTAGTTATTTAATTATGGTTTGTTTCGTTTCGTTCGTGATGATTTATTTTGAGATCGATATCTTTGGCACTACATTGACTCCGGCACTAGGTTAACCTAACAAGATTTTTATATTTTACAAAACGGTCGCGGTTCACCGTTAAATTAATATTATGTCTTGCGTACATATTTATATTTTCGGGAACTGTATTGGGAAATCAATTATGACGTGTACGTGTGTATTTGATGAAAATTTAATACTTTTATGGACGGGTAATCGGGTTACGGGAAAACCGATTAAAAAGAGTTCACTAACTATAAGAGTAATTGTGGCTAATATTGGAAAAAGAAAACTTAAGGGTCTAAAGTGGAAAATTCGGGTATAATACCCTAACCCTAACCCTCCACCCTCACACTAACACTTTTATCATTTTTTTCTTTCCCTCTCCTTCTCTTGGTCGCCGCCGGTCACCACCCCAAACAACACCACCACCGCCGACCTCCCTACTACACCACCACCACCAAAACAATCCCCATCATCTTCTTGTTCGATTGATGTGAAGCACACGCCTCCCCTCTCCCTTTTCTTTTAATACCGCCGACCTCCACATCTCCCACAACACCATATCAACATCTATTTTGGTTTCTATTCGATTTGAGGTGAGAACACATGAGTTTCGGGTCGGGTTTGACTATTTCGAGTCAAACCCGAATTGGATCTTGACATTTTGGGAAGATAACATCAAAAATAAAGATGGGTTTTGTAAATATACGAGTTTGGTATCCTTGGGGGTCGATTTTTGATGCTTTTGTGCTCGGATTCGGAGTTATACGCGTTTGGTTTTGGGTTTTGTGGCTCGATGTGAGCTCGACCGAGACCCAAGGTCTCGGTGTGACCCTCCTCGACTCGATTAGAGTCTTGGAGGTGTGATTGGTTCTTGTTCATCTTGATTCTTGTTAATGGTTGATGCTTGATTGGATTCTTGGGACCAATGTGGTCCGAATTATGTTTGTTGTTGTTTTGGAGTCTCGGCCGAACCCCCCCCCCCCCCCCTTCGCGGGCTGTTTGGGTCGAGGGCTCATAAGAGCTAGCCGAGACCGAGAGGTCTCGGGTGAGGTTATTACTTTGATTGTGACCTCACGAGTTGACCCGGGTTTGACTTGGTAAGTCGACCCGTATAATTGTTTTATTATTTTTGTTTTGGTACTTATTTGGTTATATTGTTGTGACATACTTGGGCCGAATTATTTGGACATTGGTCATTTGACATCTTGTATTGGAGTTGTGTTGACGAGTATGGAATTGAGGACCGATTGTGAGACGGTCAATTAGATGACGGAGATAGGTTAGTTTGGGTGCCGTAGTCGGACCCTCATGTTGTAGCACGTGGATTTGAGATTGTTTGGACGGAGTTGATTTATATTGTGGTTTGACTTTATTACTTTGGACTTGGACTATGAGCCGAGGGTCATGACTCGGACATGAGACCAAATTCTATGACTCGATAAATCTTTAAAAATCGATATTAAAAATAAAACTCGTTATAATATTATTAAGAATATAATCGTTTATATACGTGTATAGACGTGTTAAACGTATATATATATATGTATAAATGCGTATATTAATAATAAAACGATCACAAGTAAACGTATAATAATAAACCGATAGTTATTACGCTATGAAAATGGTGTAATAAATGTCGGGGTATTATTATAAATAATAACTATATAAATAATGGCGAATTATACGTCGAATAAATAATAACTAAAAATGTGATTTTATTTTATAAATTAGAAACGTATCGAGTTATATGGATTTTGGGTCTTTAAAGTCCAAGTGGGCTTTATATTGTGACTTTGTGTTGTCACGGATATATGACGGTTAATATAAACATTTTATATTATCGAATGACTTATTCTAGATTGAGTTATTTGACGATATAAAATGGGTATATTAATGGGCATCGTATCCCACGACGCCCATAGGATGTGGTATATATTTTAGGGTAATGAATTACTATATGTCTCGTGGAATTTGGCCGATTCGACGATATATATAGGGAATTCATTGGGCTACGACATATACCAAATAGAAATTTATGTGCAATGTGTTTTAGGTTGGGTATAATTTTGGAACGATATATTACGTAAATAAGTATGGGAGATTATCAAATCGACGGATTTAATAAGCTTCGATAATTATTTAAATAATATGTCGAGCTAACATTAGACCTATAGTTATCTTATTATTGTTCTTTGTTGAGGCTTTTCGGTTTGAGCTGTGTCGACCCTCCACTCGTATGGATACCAAACGTCAAATTTCAAATGAATATGAAGTTAATTTGAGAAATGGACATTTTGGAAAGTAAAATGAATTACGTTCGGGAATGGGAATATTTTATTTTGAGGAAATGATTTCTGAACGGGTTTGATATTGTTAGGAAGTGCCGAGTCTGTAGTCGCCGTTACGTGAGTTGTTTGAGATTTCTTACGTATTTCTTCTATCATTTCTTTTGAGGATTTCTGGACTTGAGGTGAGTCATAGCCCCACTTTTTACTCTTGAACTTTGTTTTCAATACTTGGGGTGAGAAACGTGCAAATGCTTTATGTGGACTATTATCACTTTTTGATTCAAAACTTGCTATGCTTATAGAACTAGGTAGAGCGAGGCCTAGACTTGAACTAGGTAAGCTACTTGATTTGGTTATAGAGCGAGGCCTAGACTAGATCTAGGTAAGCTAATGATTTGGTTTTGAGCGAGGCCTAGTCCCCGAACTAGGTAAGCTATTGGATTGATTATAGAGCGAGGCCTAGACTTGAGCTAGGTAAGCTATTGATTGGATTGATTTGAGCTATAGTGTGCACCTATAGGGATGATTTGATTTGGTTGGTTTATTTTGGTTGGATGAGTGAGCCCTAGTCTAGCTAGCAAGCGTTTTGCGTATATGTCCACTATATTGAATTAAGAATCTAAACATATGATCTCACCAACGAAAGCTGACTTTTAGCACGTTTTCTCAGGTAATTAAGTGATGCTCTGCGGATGCTTGGGATTGGAGGCTTGGCATTTGGCACCGGTTATGGATCTATGTTTTCTAAAACTCTGATAACTATTGGGGACCTATATTTATTTCTTTTGGGCCTGACTTTGGATGATTTTGGGATAATGTAAACTTTAAAACCTTGTGTGGTTGTACTTTATTATGTTTACTTTATCTCGTTCTTTTATGTCTTGTGTTTGGATACCAATCCCCGTAGCACCCCGAAAGCTTGTTGAGTCTTCCGCTGTATCAAATTTTGGGGGTGTTACAGATTGGTATCAGAGCCAAGGTTATAGAGAACTAGGTAAATAGACACCTAAACTATAACCGATTTTTATAGAAAACGATCCTCGACCATTGCCCGCCAGCCCGCCAAGCCGAAGCATCATTGTTTATTATTGAGGTATTATGAGATTATTGAGATGATTATAGATTTGGGATTTCTTGAGATGACTTGAGGTTTCGAGGTTTATTGATTTTGTGATATGATGGCGTTTTGAGGAATTATATGTGTTTTCTTCTTTCTACCAATCTTTAATTAAAATTTCCCTTCTTTCACAAATACTAATATGATTATGCTCTTATTTATGCCTCCAACCCCGATAATAAGAGTAAAAAAATATTGATTATATTTGTAAAAGATTCTTAGAAAAAACAAGCCTGGTTTCTTTTGTCCTCTAGTTCTTGATCAAGCCTGCCCCCGCTGTTGAAAGTCACTCGTTTGCCAATGATTGTCAATCCCGCCTTCTGCTAATGACAATCAATCCTGCTTCTCCGTTTCTGACAATCAAACCTGCTTCCCCGCTATTGATCTTGATCAATTCCGCTGTTGATAACCAATCCCGCCTTCTGCTAATGATAATCAAGCCCGCCTTCCTGATCGAATTTTCTACTTCCCTGAATCGAAAAACCGCTCTGATACCACTGTTAGTAACTTTGAATATGGTTTTATCTTCTGATGTGTTTGAGACAGAAAATACAGAAAAAATATGCTATAAAGTCAAAATTTATAGTAATTGAATTTGTACATAAATTGATGTTTGATTACAGAATTCGACCCCTATATATACTTAGAGAATCGGTACCTTCATGTCTATTGAACAAAGGGACATGCCGATCCCCTCAAAGTAAAAGATACGACCCTATTCTAAACGTTATAAACCTACATACTAAACGACCCATATTGACCCAACCCATAACCAAATGGTTTACAGGCTTTACAGAAAAAACAATAAATACTATTTGGTCCTTAGACTATATTATATCATTAGTTCCAACACGTGGCTCATATCCTCTCTTTTCAGATATATATCAGGCCCTCCTCCGTTGATATTCTTGTAATGTTCCATGAGGCTTTTGGCACATAGTAAAGTGGAGTTTCTCGTCCTACATAATCCCTTAGTGCAGTTGCTAGCTCTATCTATGTTCATATTTGAAAATCAAACCACTTTTCATAGTTAATCCAACATTAAAAAGTTAATCATGCATAAAAATTTGATGCATTATCAAAAGGCAACATTTAAATATCATGTCTTCATAGATCGAGCTGGATTTGCTTATCAAATGATGATCATTGCCCATGGGAACAAGGACATTATTGAAATAAGGTACATATAGAGCCCACTCTTTCACGTGACAACTTTGTGTTATGAGTAATGGTATATTGAATTGTTTTTTTAAGGCGTTGTGATTGTTGGAAAAGTTAGTGAATAACTCACGTCTCACAAGTCACAACTTGAGTGTGAATGGGATATTGAGTCTCAAAGTAAGATATTGGAACCGAAAGGTAGGTACTTCAATTGACGAAGTCAAGACGTAACAACAAAATAATTTCTGAAATAAATCTCATTAATGACCATCAATTCAGATTAATTGCTAGAAATTAAGTTGTTGTTAATGGTCGGTTTAATGGCTATTAATCATATGTAACCTTTATTTTCTTGAACCAGCTATAAAAGGAATACCATGGTTCCAAAAAGAGAGGGAGAGGAAAGTAATACACGTAATTACTTATACACTAACAAATTTCCATAAACACAAGTTTTGGTTTGATGAGAAATTTAGGCATAAGGTCACTTCCGACAGTAAAACTACTTGGATCGTTGTACCCTAGGAAATAGACATCGAATAGAGGACGAATCTATTTTAACGGAAGCGTGTCAAACAAGTGCCTCGTTCATGTTAATGCTTAAGTTTCATCTGCAATCTGGTTTCATCTTCTTATAAACTTTAATGTTCATATATCTCTTTTACATATTTTGTTTATCTAATCATAGTGGTATTGCCTTGTATCATTATTGTTATCTCTATAATTATGGTCTGCTATCCCTACAGTGATTTCGTTTCGTAAGGTGTTGTATATCTTATTTAGGGGCTTTTTCTTTTTCTAATGAATATGCGTGATAGTAAAGAAAGGATGATAATGTAATGCCGATCATCAACTCGGTATTCTGATGTATGTAAGTATATGGTGCATAAAACTTATTTCGGGAATAACAACGCACGAACACAAATTTAACAACTAACCTTAAATTCATGATTATGCAAAACGTACATGAAAAGAGATTCTAGTTCTTCCAACGGAGTGACAAGGACATCGGCTACAAACTTTCCTCCAAAGGTTTCCAAACTTTCCGGTAGTTGGAGTTGGAGTTGTCTCTAACAACAGTACTTAGTGTCTTTGTATGAGATTTAAATCTATAGTTAAGATTTGTGTTCGAAGTCACTGGCTCAAGGCTTGGCGGTGCCAACTTTCCAATACAAGTGAGACAGAAAGCTTGGATATTGCAAAAACCCCACATGCTCCCACCCTTTGGTGAATTTGGCGAAAGTCGATACCCTTACAAGTTACAACTTTTGATCGTTTTTTAATTCCAACCAACTCACTCATAATTAATGCATCGATCTGCATTCTTTATGCTAGATTCATTGTTTTAATATTGTTAAAGTTGTGGGATTTTATTATTTATTAGGGTGTCGTGCATTCGTTTTTTTAGGATTTCATGTGGCTTTATTGATTTTGTGTGTCATTGAGTTTGGATTTTTATTCTAAACTCATTGATCTTTCTTGTCGATTCATAGCTGGTTTATCATGTAAGTTTGGTTCTTTTGTGTTTTCCCTAATTTTATTATGGTTTATGTGTTTCCACTGAAGTCTAAGACATAAATTGTTCTTCTTGTTTTTGTTTGATTGGTTACGAATGATTTGAGAATGATAAGTGGGTTTTTAGATTTGGGTGAGAGAGGGGAGAAGAAAAAGAAAAAAGATAGTCATGGTATGAATGTGGGTGCTAGTAAACTTGATACGTGCACTGAATCGCTTGATGATCATTTCCTCTAAGAGGAGAAGTTCCTTTAATTCTTTGAATTTTTCTAGAATACTATTTACCTCAATATCATTCAATACCCTATATGTATGAGGGAACCAAAGTCACTCATATTTCAAGTCTTTGATCTCATGTTTCAATTAAGAGGGGTCATGGAAAGAATAGGTTCAAAATCACAATCAATTCCTTGAGATGCATGCCAATTCGAATGATGTTGGGGATTCAAGTTCGAGTGATAAAGTGGTAACTAATGATACTACCAACATGCATGGTTGTGATGGTGGGGTTATGTTAAACCAATTTGTTGGTAATAGTGATATGAATGTTGAACAAACAAAAACAGTAGGTCCACATAATAAAGGTGCTACATCTATTAGTGTTCTCTTAAGTCACGAAATTTTGGTACGAATACGACTATGGATTCGATTACCAAATTTGCGTGTATGAGTTTCGAAGACGTACCTAAGGATGCTGACTATGGTGCAGGTTTACCCATTTGTTTGGTTCAGGAGGTTAATGAGCGTATGAAAAATTCGCTTTATGGGTATTTTATTGGGAAAAGACTTACTTTCCTTGTGTTTGAATGGTTCGTGCATAATAACTGGGGTAAATATGGTATACAGAAAATTACAATGAAAAGGAACAGGTTCTTGTTCTTCTGGTTCTCGTCTCTAAAGGATGCTGGGGCTATTAACGAGTACCCACCGGATATCTTATAAGGTATAATATATGAAAAGTTTAATGTATTAAATTGAAAATCATTTAATTATGGTAATTTATAAATTTAATTTAGGTTTATTAAATGCATTTTTTAGTGTAAAAAGATGGTTTTAATGTATTAATTAGACATTAAGTGAATTTATTTACCCATTAAAGGGTACCTAGTAGGCACCCATTAGCAAAACCCCTTATAATTTACCATAATTAAATGCATTAAATGCACATTAAATAAAGTGATAAATTACTATGTTTTAAGTTTTGAACATAATTTTCTCTAAAATGAACCAGAACATACCATTTATAAACACGTTAACAAGTGACCAGTGAGCGCATGTTAGCAAAACCCTTTTATAAAATAACTAAACATGGTAAATATGGTCGGTTAATAATGAACAACATTTAGTGAGTTAAACAATAGGGATTTGCTAAAGGTTGCCACTATGCACCTTTTAATGGGTAAATAAATGCATTTAATGTTTAGTTAAAATATTAAAACCTTCCTTTTACACTAAAACATGCATTTAATAAACCTTAATTAAACTTATAATTGGGATTTGATAACAGTGCCCACACATCTTATAAGGTATAATAGATGGAAAGTTTAAGTGTATTAAATTAAAAATCGCATATAAATATGGTAAATTATAAGTTTAATTAAGATTTATTAAATGCATTTTTTAGTGTAGAAGGAAGTTTTGATGTATTAACTAAACATTAACAGTATGTATTTATCTATTAACGAGTGTCTAGTGGGCACTCGTTAGCAAATACCTTTTATATATGCACATTCGTATTCCAAATAGGGATTTGCTAATAGATGACCGCTGGACACCATATAAAATATAAAAAACGCATTTAATATGTACTTAATGCACCTAAAATTTCCTTTTTGAATCTTAATGCATTCAATTTTTTTATTAGGGTTAATGGCGTATAATAGCAACACACTTTTTCATTTGTGTTATTATCAGATATGAACTAAAAATATTACCATAATACCCGTCAAACTTTGCATTTTTGAGCCGATATCAGCAACTTCGCCATTTTTACTTTCAAAATTCATGTCACGTGACACATATACATGTCATGCTCCTTTTTTTGTACCGTTAGGTTCCATTTCAGCCCCTTATCTACACCGTTAGGTCGTCTTCCCCAATCAAAACACATATAACCCTAACACTAACATATACAACCTAACAGTGTGTATTAAGGGCTGACATGGAACCTAACGGTACAAAAAAGGGGCATGACATGTACATGTGTCACATGACATAAATTTTGAAAGTAAAAATGATGAAGTTCCTGATATCGGCACAAAAATGCAAAGTTCGATGGGTATTGTGGTAATATTTTTAGTTAATATCTGATAATGGTACAAATGAAAAAGTATGTTACTACTAGATGCCATTAACCCTTTATATTACTATATTTAAATATGATTTTCCACTTAATACACTTCAACTTTCAATTCTATACATCTTAAAAAGTGCCCAACGGGCACTTGTTAGCAAATCCCTTCCAAATAAACAAAACGAAATATATGTTTCTTACTCGCTCTCTCTAAAAGCAATAAAAGCTTAAATCATCCATTAAAGGCAATTTCATATCCTCTCAACACCCTCTGCATTAACTCCTCCTTATTTGGCTGTCATCTATTCAATTCTCATACCTCTTCTTTTCCTTCATCTCTCTCTCTCTCTCTCTCTCTCTCTCTCTCTCTCTCTCTCTCTCTCTCTCTCTCTCTCTCTCTAAAATGTCTTCACAATAAATCAGGCAATTATCACTCAGATTTTGTCTGAAACCCACTCTTTTTGCTATCTTGAAAGCGGTTTTCCATTAGCATTCACCAGCTCTCTCCCTAAGAAAGAGATAACTAGTAAGTTTTTATTGTTATTATTATTTTTTTAATCCATCTTCTTCATTTTCGTGTGTTACAATATATACATCACAAGCACCTACATCATTTGTTATATACCATGCATGTTGTTTGAAAGAGAAAGTAATGTGTTATATCTTGGTTTTGTTAATATATTTACGTGGAACAAACTGTTTATTAAATCTGGTTAAGTTTTCTCACATTAATATGTGGGGTGTGTATAACAATAATTTTTTATGTTAATTTCCTTTTTGGATTTTGACGCATCGATCTGGAATTGCTGCCAAGTATAGGCAATCACTTTCCCTGATCTTTCGTCTCATGGACCATTTCATTGCTTACACTTATTGTGGCTACTTTCATCCAGCAACAAGGAATGGTAGGACAAACGTCTGGTGCGAGTGACCTACTCCGGTCCATGTCTGGAGCTACTGAGGCTGAAAAGCCTATTATTATCGATCTTGCTGTTACAGCCATGGAGGAACTAATCAGGATGGCTCAGATTGGTGAACCCTTGTGGGTTCCATCTCCAGATGACCCAGCTCATGAGACCTTAAATGAAGATGAATATTTTCGGTCATTTCCCAGAGGCACTGGACCAAGGCCAACTGGACTAAAATCTGAAGCTTCAAGGAATTCCAATGTTGTCATCATGAATCATATGACTCTTGTGAAAATTCTAATGGATGTGGTAAGTGTTTGCTGAATATAGTTTATTTTTCAATCATCATTCTTATGAATAGTGAAGTCGATAATCTAGCATTAACTTTTCAGAATCAATGGTCAAGTGTGTTTTGTGGAATTGTTTCAAGAGCTATAACTACCGAAGTACTTTCAACCGGAGTGGGTGGAAATTACAATGGAGCTCTTCAATTGGTAAGAGGATCAATCTAATTATAATGTCTTGCAGAGTAATAATTTCTCTCTATATTTGTCTAAACATTCACTACGTACGGTTGATTTTTCTCTAGATGACAGCTGAGTATCAGGTGCCTTCACCATATGTTCCAACACGAGAAAACTGCTTTGTTAGGTATTGTAAACAACAAGGTGAAGGGATGTGGGTCGTGGTTGATGTATCATTGGATAATGTGCGCCCATCATCGATACCAAGATATAGAAAAAGGCCATCTGGCTGTTTGATTCAAGAAATACCCAATGGGTACTCAAGGGTACACCTTCTAGCTTCACATCAAAACTTCATTATCTTTTATGAATTAATAAATACAAATGTAAACGTACCTGGCTTTTATTAACATGCATAATTCAATCTCTAGGTCACGTGGATTGAACATATTGAAGTTGAAAATGGCGACGTTAACAATATGTACAAGGTGCTAGTTAACTCTGGTCTAGCGTTTGGTGCAAAAAAATGGGTAGCTACGTTAGAGAGACAGTGCGAACGGATTGCAAGTGCAATGGCTAGGAGTATTCTACCAGGAGATGTCGGAGGCAAGTATATCCTTACTAATTACTTAATAACGTTATATTAATTCATATTATTTTTAGCACAACCTGGTATAGTATGAGTAGCTTGATAAACTAAACATCTTTCCATATATGTTTGATAGTTATAGCGAATCCAGAAGGAAGAAAGAGTGTGCTGAAGTTAGCAGAGAGAATGGTTCTGAGCTTCTGTAGCGGGGTTGGTGCTTCGACAGCCCACACATGGACTACTTTATATGGCAGTGGGGCAGATGATGTTCGAGTAATGGCCCGAAAGAGTATGGATGATCCAGGAAAACCTACTGGTATTGTGCTAAGTGTTGCAACTTCTTTTTGGTTACCAATTCCACCAGAACAGGTTTTCAATTTTCTTCGAGATGAGAATTCTAGGAGCGAGGTAACAAATTTATTCATGTAAAACCTTGTAAAACATATAATCAACAAAAATCTGAAAGTTAATTGTCATTTTTGTGTTATATATCCAGTGGGACATTCTTTCAAATTGCGGCCATGTTCAAGAAATGGCACACATTGCCAACGGTCGTGATCCAGGGAACTGTGTTTCCCTTCTACGTGCCAACGTAAGTTCTAAAGTAACAATAGAACTTAATTGATGTCCCTCATTTAACTTTTCCTTATATGGATTTCAACTTGTTCACACTGTAGAGTGCTAATTCAATCCAGAGCAACATGCTCATACTTCAAGAGACTTCAACTGATGCCACCGGATCATATCTTATATATGCACCAGTAGATATCGCACCAATGAATGCTGTGTTAAGTGGGGGTGATCCAGCTTATTTTGCTTTGCTACCATCTGGTTTTGCCATTCTTCCAGATGGACAAGGGCAGTATACTGGTGGATCGTTACTCACTGTTGCATTCCAGATTTTAGTTGATTCGGTTCCTACTGCAAAAATATCCCTAGTATCAGTGGCAACAGTTGATACTCTTATCAAGTGCACAATTGAAAGGATAAAATGGGCAGTAGGTGCTAACGATCTATGAGCAATATCATGGCGTTTTAAAAGGTAAAGCAGTTGTTAACTTCCCTTCATTATATTAAATTTAGTGCAATACATGATTCATATTTTTTTGTTAACTACAGAACGTGAAGAGGGGTTACCGCACCATCTAGCCCCTCTCTAGTTTCATAGAAGCTGTTAGTTGTTTACTGATTAAAACAGTTTGTTCTAAATCTTCGTATTTGTGTACATTGCAGTTCGGTCAATGGAAGTGGTAAAATAACTTGGCAGCCAACAATTTCTCTTTATCTTTGCCGTGGATGAAAGAAGTCAAGAACGAACCTTCGAAGATCCTGGAACTTTTGGGGATAGTGTGTCAAACTGATGCAACATCAGGAAGCCATTTTCACCTTTTCATGGGTTATAGGTTTGGGTATTGACTTTGCATATCTTGAAGATATATGAGTAAGCGTAGACCTTGTCAAGTGAATTCTGGTTAAACTTCCAAACATTTTGTTTCGCTTTCGGATCTCATATGGAATTTTTAGTTGCATGTGTGTTTTGGGCTAGACTTCAATTTTTAGCTTGCTTGAAGCAACTGGCAACAACTTTTATGCACTGTTGTAGTATTTTTGGTCCGATGTTAAGCTATTCCCTTGGCTCGGGTTTATCTTAGGAAATAAAACTCGGCTTTTACATCATTTTTAATTGATGTTTGCTTAATCGTTACCAGAATAGGTTCTAAGGAGGAAAAAATCTCATGTAACAAGCATCTTAGCAAATTCACTCACAATTAACACTATTCGAAGGTTCAAACTGGGCTAACTGACTGAAACACTGGGCTCATTAGTTTCTTAGATCCAGAAAATTAATCGAAAAAGATATGATCATTAATGATGGGGCATACATGTATCATAAAACCCTTAATCATTTTCTGCCTAATCTACCTTAATCGTTTTAGGCAACGCGAGTATCTCTCTGGTGAAAAAAGGCGACAAAAAAAACCCTAAAAACCCTTAATCGTTTTCTGCCTAATCTACCTTAATCTTTGTGTTTTTGGCCGTGATTTGTTATAGTGAAGTGTTTAACATTCATGTTCTCTTCTACTTGATCAGATTTCGACCATAATCATCTTGTTTTGGGGTATTTTGGGTGATCGTAGTTTTAGGGTTTCTTATATCACCTTGTGATTTCTTCAACCTTTACTATTAACGTTTACTCCATCTCATTATACCTAATTCCCTTGTTGCTGCAAAGAGTTAGGAGTCTGGTGGATTACATTAAGGTTTTGGAATCGATTACTTATCTTTATCTATTGATCGTGCCTCTATTCTTTTGTTATAAGTCAGTTATAACACTCCTTTAAGGCCTGTTGGAATCGATCTATCTTACTATTGGTGCGTATCATGATGGGTGCTGGTTAGTTTTTGGTGCTTATCCGTTTGAAACCCTAACTTTTTAGTTAGGGTTTACTTTTGTTTTAGTGGCTATTGCGTGCATGCTGGTACATTCTATTTTCGTTGTTTGATTGTATAAGGTTGTCTTCTGTACGTGGGGTAAGAGAGATGTTGAATAAGGGTTTCCTTGGTAATAAGAACTCGTCTGGTGTTGCTTGTTCTACCAGGAATATTAGGGTTGATGAAAGATCCATGACATGGAACGAAAAATTGTCAAAGGTAAACTTGTGTTCGTGGATGATGATGGGGTTCCATTACCTCTTAATGATGAGACTCCTGTCATTAGTACTGCTCCTAATGATGGTAACGAATTGGGGTCTCAATCAACTCGTGAAGCTAACATGGAGCAACTAACAAACCAAGTGAAGCCGGTTTCACTTGGTAATGTTGTTAACAATTCGCACGGGGCTGATAACAATAATAAGGACAATGTTAAGGTTGTGTTGGATGATGAGGAGCAGCTTCATGTTACATATGATTCTAATTCGTCTTCTAGTGGCTCTAAACAGCCTAATGTGGAACTTTGATGATGCCATGAATATAATTCAAAGTGAGATTGTTGCTAATGATGCTAATTTAACTAGTACTCCTCCTTCGTGTGCAAATTCTAGTCCTAATGTGAATATGCATTAGAGTGCAACTTCTGGTCCTATTGCTCCCAAGGTTGTTACTACTAATGGTACTGGATTAAAGTCGGTTTCTTATGCGGGTGCTACTTCTAATGAACCTCATAAACACGTGTCTAATTTTCGGAGGTTGGAATGTAGCAATAAGAAGGATGATGTTGACCTTTCAATTCCAATGAAAGTTGTGAAAGAGGTGAACACGAGCTTTGAGAATACTCTATACGGTTACTTATTTGGCCAACACCTTGCTTTTTCTATTGTTGATTACTATGTCCGCAATGCATGGGCTAAGTTTGGTGTGTAAAAGGTAATGATGAATGCTAAGGGGTTCTTCTTTTTTAAGTTCAATTCGAAGAAAGGTGTTGATGATGTGCTTGAAAACGAACCTTGGTTGATCAAAAATGTTCCTATTATTCTTAAACCATGGACTTTGAACACAAACCTACTTAAAGAGGATTTGACTAACATCCCGGTGTGGGTTAAATTCCATGATGTTCCCCTTGCTATGTTTTCTGATGATGGCCTCAGTCTTCTTGCCACACTGATTGGCACGCCTAAAAGGTTAGATGCTTTTACAAGCAAAATGTGCAAGGAATCATGGGGCCGTAGTAGTTTTGCTAGATGCATGATTGATGTGAAGTCAGATGAGGTGCTTCGGGATAGCCTCACTGTTGAGATACCATTACTTGATGGTTCGGGTTCGACTATTGAGAAGATACGGGTTGAATACGAATGGAAACCACCTCGGTGTCATAACTGTAAGATCTTTGGTCATACTCTAGTTGATTGTCTTAAAGTTGTTGCACCTCCAGTTCAGCCTACTAAGCCGGTTAATGATGGTTTCACGACTGTCAATAATAAAAAGAAGGGTAAGCAAGGTGGTTCTACGACGCAGGGTAAAGGAGGATTTACTAAACCTGTTGTAGGTAAGCAGTTTCAGTATCAACCCAAAAAGAATCCTCCAGAATCTAAGAAGGTGGATGACACTAAGAAGAAGGCTTCTGATTTTCCTAGTACGAGTGGAACAAAGATTTCTACATCTAATCAGTTTGCTGCTCTTAATATGGATGACACAGATGCCTTTGGTATTCCGTCTAATGACAACAACAAGGATGTGGATGCTGGTCGTACAATGGAAGTTACTGCGGATGAATCTACTAAGACAGGTAATACAATGGAAGTTAATGAGGAAGAGTCTATTAAGATTGTTAGTGTTTCACAAGATCCTCTTGTGAGTGATTTAAAAGAGAAGGAGTCGGTTGTGGCTCCTACAACCGGTGTTTCTTCTTCTACTCCCACCTCTTCTACTAAGAGGGTTAACCCTTTTTCTAAGGTGGGAGAGATCGTGGTTTCGGATTCTGATGATGAGGTGGTTGTTAATCCATTTGATGAGTCTGCTAATTAGTTTGGTGGTGGCCAAGAGTTTGAAGATGCTGATGATGACTATGACTACGATGACTATGCGAACCATGTTTCTGATCTTCCAGAGAATTTGGATGCCTTTAACGCCATTTATGGCACTAGGCTTCAAGGTCGTAGGAAGTAATTTATTTTGTTATGTCTTATGTTGTCATGTGAGTAATGGTGTGTTTTTCTTGTTTAGAAAATTGGAAGTATCGTGTTATGTAAGTTTGCCTATGCAACGGGCTGAGATATGGGATTCACCCATATCCATTGTACTTAAACGTTTTGGTTTATATATTTACCAAGGTGCAAGATTACTCCCCTTTACCCATACATGTATCACAATATTTATAGCATCAGTAGCACCGTTAACAAACCAACAATTTGGAACAACGGTTATTTTAAGCGGGGGCGCATTTACAAGTAGTATTTTGGTCCACCACCAAAGTTAAGGTTACTTCAATTCTATTTATTTCTATCATCAAGTGAAATTTTCTATTTGTTCTATACTTGTTATACATGTTTCGGCCATCCATCTAAGACTATTGTGGCGTACTAATTGATTAAACATAGTATTAAGGACGGTGGCAGCATCGTTATACCCGGTGCCGCTGTAGTCAACCAGAAGCTTGGTGCCATGTGGCAACATAGGGCAATGCTTTTCAAGATATGCCAAATCATGAGAAGCCTCCAATGTTGGAATTATCCCTTCCGGACGACAGTCTTTTGTATGCTGCATTAATCTATTTCATAAACATTTAGGTTCAAGACATAATGATCGATATTATAAGCTTCTTCTGAACTTATATAAAGACTTGAGAATTATAATTTCCTGACTTGAAGACTTGACATTTAGTTCGCAAAAAGAAAATTGCCATCAAAGTAGTGAAAGGTCAATTATGATAAATTTAGGAGCTAATGTTCATAACTTTTAGTACTGATCGATATTTAAAAGTAGTGAAAGGTCAATGATGATAAATTGAACAAGTCATGATTAATTCGCTGCCATTTTTATGCATTAATGTTTGTTCTTTGCTTACCATCAGTAGCTTCCTGATCAGTAACTGTGTAACACTCTTCTCTGCTAGCTCTGGACTAACTCCTGGAAATTTCAACCTATAAAAAACAGAAACTACAACCAATTAAGTTACTCTCTATGATTCTAGTTTATATAGACAAAAACTCTTTGGTTCAAATTATTAGATGGTACTTACCTACTAGCCACAGATTGTGTTCTTGCAATTTGGCTGTCTTCATCTTGTAACAAATAACACATGGCTCCATGATAAACACCTACTTAAGATTTGCGGAGTGCAAGTCACCATTGTTAATTCCCAATCGACAACCCTCGACTCCAATCATCAGTACACTTTTGTCTCCCATGAATTCATGAAACAAACCTAATGCATTGCATCCACTCCCTACACAACCAACCAACACATCTAGCATCCCTCCATTGCTCGCTTCCTTGTTTCTTTTCCTATCGCCGAATTGAATTCACTGACCATGCTTGGGATAGTCTGTTGGCCCACAGACATTCCAGATAGATAGTAGCCAGTTTCAAGGTTTTCAATCCATTCTCTAATTGATTCTGAGGCTGCATCCTGAAAACTTCCATGCACAGGCTTAACCTGTAACACAATTGTTCGATAGTCAGTTTCTTAAACTGTATTCACTAACATACAATATCCTAATTTGCATGATTTGTGGAATACTTTTACTATGATTCTAGTTTTGATGCTTTGACATTCTAGTTGTTGTGACTTTATCTGCCTTTGGTTGATCATGTTGCGAGTATGCTAATTTAAATTGCTGTAAAAATAAAACAATTTTTGAAAACAAGGTGTTTTATTAAAAGGAAAGCTAACAAGGCCTAAAATGTTGATTTTTTGCTCAATTAACTATCAAGAAATGCAAGACATTTTTGAAACCTTTCAGCCGTTCAAATTTATTAGATTTGCAGAGATTTAATCTTTTAGATTTGCACATTCTTGGTTGGTAAAAAATTTCATCTTACCATTTTTCTTATTAAGCATTGTTTATTTTAAATTAACAGTTTTGGTTGATATAATTTGTTAAATAATTTACGGAATAAGTATAAATTACTTATTTGCGAAAGGGATAATCACCAAAATAGACCGGGCAACCATGGTGAATTCGGTTCCTTCCCACAGATCCAAAAATGTCTTTTTTAGACAGTGCAATTGGGCAACTCGACACATATGATGACAAGTGCCCCCAGTTGCCGAAAAATTGGCGGCTGTTACCCAAAAAACTGACAAATTGCCCAAAAAACTGACAGACAATCAACACTTGTCACTTGCAGAAAGTGACACTTCATCGGTTGCCTAGTTGCCCTGTCTAAAAAAGACATTTTCTGATCTGGGGGCTGGAACCGAATTCACCATGGTTGCCCGGTCTATTTTCGTGATTATCTCTTTGCAAAAATATCTCTTAAAATTTGCTAAATAATTTACAAAATAAATATAAATTACTTATTTGCGAAAATATACATCTACATAGATTTCATTGTAAAATAGCTATTAAATACAACAAGTTGAGGCTAGAGATGAGAAAGCACATATATTTGGGTCCCCATGAAAGCAGTACAATCTGGAGACAACTTAGCACATATTGCAGTTGCTGCAATACCATGGTGGCAGGCGCTAGTTGCTGTTATAACACTTTTCTGTCCATATGTTAGGCCAAAATCGCTTGTGCACCAACATTGTTCATCTTATATAATCCACCGTGGCTCATATCCTCTCTTTTGAGATATATATGAGGCCCACCTCCGTTGATATTCTTGTAATGATCAATGAGCCTTTTGGCACATAGTAAAGTGGAGTTTCTCGTCCTACATAATCCCTTAATGCAGTTGTTAGCTCTACATATGTTAATATTTCATAATCAAACCACTTTTCATGGTTAATCCAACATAAAAAAAATTTAAGCATGAATAAAAAATTGATGCATTAACAAAAGGCAACATTTCAATATCATGTCTTCATAGATCGAGCGGGGAACTTACAAAGTCCCTGGTCAAAATTAAATGACTAAATTACCCTCATATGGACTAGAGTAAAAGGGAAGACGAAGAGGGTATTTTAGTAAATTAAGTTTAGCCAGGGACCAAATTTGCACTTGTAAGTTCCTCACAGGGACAAAATTTGCACTTGTAAGTTCCTCACAAGGATGATGAGTGAACTTTCAAAAAGATAAGAATTAAAGCTACAATTTGACCAAATGACAAGGACGATTTTGCAGTTTATTCTTAAAATCTGAAAGAAAACATATGGCTTAAAGAACTTCTAACAAAGTTGGGAGTAAACCTAACGCTAGTGGTTGTGAACTGTGAAAATCAATGTGCAATTCACCTCTCTCAATTAAATGTTTCGTTAGAGAACAAAACATACCAATGTGAGGTATCACTTCATGAGGAAGATTGTTGGATCAAAATAGATTGAAGAGGCAAAAATAGACACAGAAAATAAGGTGAGAACGACAGCTTCGTGGATGCTAATTATGCAAAAGACTCTGATCGGGGTATGTCGATAATTGGGTTCATGCTCATGGTACATTGATGTATGGTGAGTTGAAAGGCAGCACTCCAACATGTAGTAGCATTATCTATTGCATAAACGGGATATATGGCACTTGCAAAAAGTTGTGAAAGAAAGAATGTGGTTTTAGGGAATCCTAATGATGTGTTCACAACACAAATTGGTCGTCCTATCATGCTTGATTCCTACACGAGTACGATGTGCCTTAAGTCGTTGGGTCGTAATTCTTATGCTAGGACCCTTGTGGAAGTGTCGTCAAAAGAAGCTTTACTTGACTCTCTTGTGGTTGTTATCCCCTACCCAAATGGGTCCGGTTATTTATTGAAAAAAAATGATATTGAATATGAGTGGAAGCCGCCAAGATGTGAGACTTGTAAAGTATTTGATCACAATGATGATGGATGTCCTAAAAGAATGAAACCGGTTCTGAAAGATATATCGTCAGGTTATGGGATTCGTTTTCAAAAGCCTAAATTTTGTATTACTATAGGCCGGTTACTAAGAGAAAGAATAGAGGAGTATCGACGTCTAAGCCTTCTGTCTAATCGAATACAGGTTCTCCAACGATTAATGTAGGTTCTACTTCTTGTAACGAACCTACTACTCCTACTACTGATCCTACTGGTAGTACGGCTCCTTCCCAGGATGACCAAGGTAAGAAGAATAATTAGGTGGATAATATCAACCTTGTTGATTTGAAGAACAGTTTTGATGTGCTTAAGGAACAAGATTTGATTTTGGAATATGTGATTGGCACTAAGTGTACTCCTGAAGTTATTTCTAGTTCTTACAAAACTACTTCTCCATCGCCTATGAAGAACACTCTTATTGTTGAGAAAATTGGGAAGCTTGAAAAGCTTTGTAGATAACAAGAACCACGTTTCTGGAGGTCTAGGTTGGTCAAAATATGTGTAATCCATGGGTGATTCTAGATAGAGAAAGTAGAGAGAGAAAGGTGGAGAGAAACAAAGGTTTATTAGCTTGAACTATGAATGATACACAATGTTTTCCCACACCCCTCATGGAGAGTCATGAGGGGTATTTATAGGCTGAACATACTCTAAGTTTGCCCCGTTTACGTAAGTAGTCCCTACGGGTGCAACTTACTACATATCTAGTCCAATTCACTTGTGTGACGTTATCTTTATAAAAGAGCGAGGCTAACAATCTCCCTCCAAGATATCGTCACACGTGAATGGTTACAATGAGACCTATAAATACATAAACAAAGTAAATTACAATAATAATAAACAATGTTGACGTTGTTGAAGCGCAGAGTCTCTGTAGTCTAGATACTGAGGCAGACTTGAAGTTCTCTCTTCCGATGATCTCGGCGTACTGACGACAAAGGTCTTTGTAGCTCTGAACTTCAATTGTAACGGTCTAGTTAGGTTATTACTCCCTCCTAACTGGTGAGCCTTTATTCTTTTTCCTGCTCCCTCCTGAACCGACAACTCTCTTTTCATCTCGCAGCGGATAAAGTAGATACAAAAGTGTAGGAACATGGTTGTCGTTCGAGTAGCAACATAACAACATAACTCACATAACATTGCATCCAAGTTGGTAATAAGCCCTGATGTACACACACTACTTCTCCATTCACAATGTTAAGCACAGTTCTCTCAGTCAACCAACGTACTGAAGACGAAACACTACTTCTTTTGGCATGTTCTTCTCCCTCCTGATGGTTGCGAGTTATCGAAATCATCATAATCTTGTGTACATGCCATACAATTACCTGTACTTTACACTTCTAATGCAATTTAGAAGCCATAACAGCTTTTTGAAGCACATTCTGTGAGTATATGTCGCTAAGATATGACTCTCTTTTTCTATAATCTCATCTCTTCCCTTCAACCTATATGCGACCTCTTCAAATTCCAACCAGCTAGTAAATGACCACTGAATGGAGACAACCCAATATAACCAATATGAGAATGAAGTAAACATCCCTTAGATATGTGACTTAATCTTGTACGATGGTGTGACTAAGAACCTATACTGAGCACTACAACGTAACTCCTTTAAGCATAGGTAGATCCATATACTCAAACGTGCAAACAGTATATGAAATCTCTGCCTCTTGAACTATCCACAACTTCGTGCGACACTGAGTACTACAATGTAACTCCTTAAAGTGATAGCTATAACCCGTGAGTACTACAATGTAACTCCTTACATTGGGTATAACTAGATAATCCAAGTCTTAATCACTATCTCTACCAGTGTTTGCCCAAACAAGTATCTCTGAAAGTCATGCATCCATCAACCCCTAGACTTTGAGATAAATAAGTGCACATGCCCTTGAAATGAACTTTAAACCCAGATAAGCAATATCGTACAAAAACTCCGTAGTCACAAAAATCTGATACTAGCCGTTGTCATTTGATTGTGATTCTTGATCAAGATCTTTTAAGCAATACGTGGTGTGTTTTTGAAGTGAGATAAATTGGTAGTAAGATAATGAACCAATGAAATGGTCATGTTCTATAAAGTGTGGACCAATAATATCATATGTGTTTTTGGTATGATGGTTGAGTTTGTGACATGCCCTAATTCTGTAGATAACCCCTGTTCCGCGGATCGAACTCCGCGGTGAGTTCGCTGGGGGGTTCAGGGGGCAGCGCACTCCTGAAAGAATTTAGGGTTTGAAAACGAGGGTTTTGTATGTTAGGTTTGATTTCCCAAACTTGCAATTGACACATCTTAACTAGCAAAACTCTAGATAGCAACTCGCTAGCCACCAACTCACTAAGCAAGCAACTCGCTAGATAACCAACTCGCTAAGCCACCAACTCGCTACTAGCCAACTCGCTAGTGACCAACTCGCTACTGGCCAACTCGCTAGTGAGCAACTCGCTACTGGCCAACTCGCTAGTGAGCAACTCACTACTGGCCAACTCGCTAGTCACTACAAGACAGAACAATCGCTATCTAGCGATTTGTCCTTTTTCCCATTTGTAGTATACTGCCAAATCGCTAGTATGGTTCTTGGCAACTCGCTACCACAAATAATCAAACCGCTGCTAAGAAAAACACTCCGAGACTCAACTCGCTACTTAGAAAACTTCATCAATCTTCCAAGTAAACCACCAAATAAGCTGTAGATCACCAAGAAACAGTACTAGGTCATGATCTAAGCAAGAAAGTATAAAACTTTACTAACTTTAACCACGAAACAAAGATCAAACCGTGCTTTTCTTGTAGCTTATTTTCGAACCAAAAACACCACAAATCATCACAAAACACCACGATTCGCTCCTGGTTAGCTCTGATACTAATTGTAGATAACAAGAACCACGTTTCTGGAGGTCTAGGTTGGTCGAAATATGTGTAATCCATGGGTGATTCTATAGAGAGAAAGTAGAGAGAGAAAGGTGGAGAGAAACAAAGGTTTATTAGCTTGAACTATGAATGATACACAATGTTTTCCCACACCCCTCATGGAGAGTCATGAGGGGTATTTATAGGCTCAACATACTCTAAGTTTGCCCCGTTTACATAAGTAGTCCCTACGGGTGCAACTTACTACATATCTAGTCCAATTCACTTGTGTGACATTATCTTTATAAAAGAGCGAGGCTAACAAGCTTATTATTGATGGGAAAGTTACCCTTGTGGATAATAATGGTAAACCTATTCCAGTAGCTGATGGTAAAAAGGAAGGGCAACCTATTTTCTAAGATGGGAGAAGTGGTTGATTCAGATAGTGATGATGAGGTGTTTAAGCCAAATGATCCTATGGGCAGTTACTTTTCATCAACAGGAGGACATAGCGAGCTTGAAGGCTATCTTTCTGATGATTATGTGGCCTAGGACTATGACTTACCTGGGCAATTTGAAGAATTTAACAACCAGTTTGATTTCAAGCTTCAAGGCTGTTCGAAGAAATAATCTTTTATTTGGTTTTGTTTATTTGTCTTGCATGTCTTTTAATGTTTTTAGTGGTTTTTCTAGTTGTTGGTAGCTAGTTGTTCATTTATGGCATGTCATAAATGATCTAGTGGTTGTTTAAGCGGGTGCTTGAGATTAATGTTGCGTTTCAGCCACATTCGATTATAATTTAAATTGTTTTTTTTGTTAATATATTTTACCATAGTGGAAGTTCTCCTTAACCCAAAAAAATATAGTTCTAGGTCCAAAGTTTAAGTATCCTGAAGATACTTGGTGTCTAGGATAATTAGTTTTGCCATTAAGGTAAAAAATTGTTAAGATTATTGAAAAGTCTAGTTAGGTAAAAAGTTGTTACTCAAATAGTTTAGTGTGTCCAGCCGAGTATAGCGTTTTCTTTTGTAAGGATTACGAAACTGAAAAACCTAACAGGCAGTTTGGTTGACGGTTTTTCCACTGTTGGACTGAGCCTAAAGATATTTTATTTGTTTGGTTGGTCTGTCATGAGTTTTAATATTGTCAGAAGACCCATATGCAGAGGTTTTTAGAATTCCTATCGAATTGGTGGGGATAGAAGAAATAAAACAAAATCATCTTTTGAACTAATTTTTTCAGCTACTCAATTTCTTGAATAACTTGTGATATCTTTTTTTTCACCACATATTATGGTGTGGGCCATCTTTTCCATTAATATTTTAATTCTAAACTAAATATTAAAAATTATTATTAATATATAATATATTTTTAAATATTATTTTCTGACTCTTAGTCAAATCTTAATCTACAACTTTACATTTAAATTCAAATCCTAATCTAAACCCGTCTACAAACCAAACGGACCCTAAATGTGTAATAGAAAAGAACACCCAATATTAAAAGAAGGTTCTATGCAAAACTGGAAAAACCTAAATGTGTGGCTAAAAAATCTATGGGTTCGTTTAGTAGGACAGAACGAAATATCGAATAAATAGAATGACCGACGTAATGGAATAAACAGTGTAATATAATGATTCATTACATTTATTAATCATGTTTAGTTAGTATGATAACATGTAATGAAATCATAATAAAAAGACTAAAATGTCCATTATTTTTTTTAGAAAGGCAACACTACAAAAAAACACCCCTAAAATAGGAAAAAAAACATACAAATAAAAGGCATCCCACCCCCATTAATAAAGAAAATTAAAAGGCGGGGGACCCAAGAGTTCAAAAGAAAAATACAAAGAACCGAAAATGACCATAAGCAAACTAAGAACAACAGCTCACTAAGCTCACTAAAATACAGACACTAACACAAAGCCCACTTTAAACTTAAATATGTAATCTTCACTTGCCAAGCATGACTGATTCCCACTGAAAGAACCCACTGTCTGATCAATCCCAGAATGGTCCAATGCGTGGAAAAGCAAACATGGAGTTTACAGTAAAATATGTTCCACTCAAATACATGATACTGATTCCCAAATGATGTCATGAAACTGAGCCGAATGTAGCACTAAAAATTATTGCAACCGTATGTTTCGGGGGTCCCGTAACCATTGTTGCCAATCTATCGAATTATACTTTTTTGATCTTCTCACTATCCATTCGTAGCACTTGAGTTGAATATCTTGTATAATCTTGTTAGTACTTGAAGCTTTCTTACCGAACACACGAGCATTCCTTTCTTTCCAAATGTAATAACTGGATGTGCAAATTGTCGCTTGCCAAAGTAAAGCTAAATTGGAGGAAACATTAAAATTCCCACTATTAGCGAAAAGTTCTCCAATAGTGAAAACGTTAACATTCCCTATATTCCACCAATTAAATATTTTGGTTCACACACTCATTGCAAGATCACACGTGACGATGCAATGATTACATGTCACCGCGCTATCGTTACAACACGCACATAAAACCGAGTGTAGATCAATGCCTCTTCTATCAAGTTCCACACGCACCGGTAGTCTTCCTTTAAGCGCTCTCCACACGAAGATGTTGACTTTCTTAGGCACCAACTTGTTCCAAATCGTATCTTGACCATTGCTATCCACATGGTTAATCTTCTCCTCAATCAATCTTGTAAGACTTTTGACTTTGAAGTCGCCATTATCATCAAGCGTCCACCTCCATTTATTCCTACAATCAATAGAAACAACCACATTTCGTAATACCTCAATTAACTCCTCATATTCCTTACAAACTCTACCACTAATGCTCCTATTCCAATCCCGCACCCAAACCCACTCATTGCCTACCCAAGACCCCTTATCCAACACACTGCTCTCTTTTCTATTATCTAAATGGAAAAGTCTAGGGAACCTATATCACGTAACCTTCTACTATCCACCCATCTATTGACCCAAAACCTAATATCCCTCCCATCTCCAACACCCCCACACAAGATGACGTAAAATCCAAACCCAATTCGTCCAACTCCGTACCAACCATAACAATCCCCCACCCCCTTTCGACATCAACCCACCCCCCACGATATTTCCCCCAAGACCCCCACACACACCATGAATACTTTTAATGACCTTAACCCAAAGACCCTCACCCTCCCACTTAAATCTCCACCACCACTTTCCTAATAACGCCAAGTTTTTTGCCCTAAGAGACCACACATTAAGACCCCCCCCCCTCCTCAAAAGATGCAAGGATTGTATCCCATTTGACCCAAGAAAGCTTTTTGCCCTCCCCAATCCCACCCAAAAAAAAGTTTTTCCTAATCCTCTCAAGGGTTTTTATCACACTCAAAGGCACACGGAACATCGAGAAGTAATACAAAGGCAAGCTACCGAGAACCCATTTTACTAGTGTTAACCGACCCCCGAACGACATCGCTTTAGCTTTCCACCAGGCCAAACACTTCTTGAATTTATCAATCATAGGTTTCCAAGAATTCACTCGATTCATGTTTTCACCAATTGGTAAACCCAAATAAGTGAAGGGAAGTTAACTAATATCACATCCCATCCAAATCGCCATATCCTCTAATTCAACATCGTTAATGCCCGAACCACATAGTTTACTTTTACCATAATTAACTCTTAATCCGGACACCTCTTCGAAGCATCTAAAGACGCACATAAGTGACTTCGCATTCTCTTTGTTCCATTCACCGAAGAAAATGGTATCGTCCGCATATTGTAAGTGAGAAACCATGATATGATTCTACCCAAGCTTAACCCCTCTAAAAATGCCCTTCTCGACCTCTTCATTCACAATAGCATTTAAACCTTCCGCAGCCAATATAAATAAGAAAGGTGATAACGGATCACCTTGGCGCACGCCCCGTTCGACCTCGAACTCCTCCGATGGTGAACCATTAACGAGAATGGACGTAGAAGAGGACTTGAGACACGTCTCTACCCATTTACACCATTTATCTCCAAATCCCATCTTCTTCATAATACTCATTAGAAATTTCCAATTAATGCTATCATAAGCTTTCTCGAAATCCACTTTGAAGATTAAACATTTTTCCTTCGTTCGTTTCAAATAAGACATTGTCTCATTTGCAATGAGAACCCCATCAAAAATATATCTTCCTTTAATAAAGGCGTTTTGTACTTCCCTCACAACATCCCCCACCACACGTTTGACCCTTTCCTCCAAGACTTTTGTAATAATTTTTTAGTAACACCCAATAAGACTAATGGGGCGGAAATCTCCTAATCTGATAGGATCATTAGTTTTAGGAATGATGGTGATAAAAGAAGCATTACACCCTTTCGAGATCTCCATAACATCCCAAAACCATGAAATTTCCCTCATCAAATCCGTCTTAATAATGTCCCAAACCTTCCTAATGAATTTAAATTTAAATCCGTCGGGACCCGGCGCTTTATCTCCCCCACAACATTGAATTGCATCCCAAATTTCTTTTTCTTGGAACGGTTTTTCAAGATTTCGTGCACCATCAATCGAAATTTTTGTTATCCTATTACAACAAAAGCTCGGCCTCGTCGTATTACCTTCGGAAAATAAGATTTTATAATGTCTCGCCATTTCCGCTTTTATAATATTAGGATCTTCACACCATACTCCATTAACCATGAGACCTCTTATGTTACATTTATTATTGCGCCTCTTAACGAAAGAATGAAAGAACTTGGAGTTTTCATCCCCCTCAATATCCCATTTAATTCTAGTTTCCTGGCGGAGCATATTACTGTATTCCATCTCCTTATTCTCCCATTGTTTCCTTGCTTCCCCAACCATGTATTTCTCTCGTTCCATTATTGATAAGAAGTTTAATCAATATGGTTAATTAATGGTGGAATTTTATGTAATTTTGTTTCCATTACAGTCGTAATGAAAAAAAATAAAAATAAAAATAAACAGGCCCCCTAAGGAATAATTTTTGTGTAATGGATCATTTCCTGTAATGAATTACATTACATAAACGTAAACAAACAACATTTCTCTATTCTATCGTAATAATCTTTTACATTCTCCTTTAATTACGACGTACCAAACGCTACGTATATGTTCTTTTTGAACGTGTGTCACAAATGATTCATGCATTGAGTAAAAGCAGCCACTACTTTCTTCATTTATGAGTTCTAATTAAATTTTGCTGACCATAATATTTACAATTTTTTTTGTGTCTTGCCTGAAATCTAAGTGAAAATATCCAGGAAATTGTGGTGTCGAGTTCTACATTTGAGAAGTTGTCCATAACACGAGTCAAGGTTTTATATATCCTTAGTCGTTTTTATTATCACTAATTATTACAAATTAATGTAAAAATTTGTTGGTCAGTGACAATTATATTTCTTTGATCATTTGACACAAGTTTCTTTCGGAAGCCAAAGCCCATGGAAGGCTATATGCTTGATCAATTATATTCCGCTTAACGGTAGCCGCGGGTTCAATTCATGTCCTTACTCAGTGTTTCTTCTTGCTGGTGATGAAGTTTTCCAGCTACCTTTTTAGTTCCTACCGTCAAGATCCAAGGCATTATATGATTTTGCTTTAATGTATTATTACAGTTGATTGGTAGACTTTTCTGAGACTTACTTTATTAAAAAGCCTCATTTGAGATGGTCAATCTTCAAAAACTATAAGATTTTCAACAATTTTCTTCTTCATATTATATTTTTTTTTTCTTGAACCTCTCTTCATATTATACTCAATGCAACAATTACATATAAATATTAGCCAGTATTATGTTTGGCCCAAGCCCGAACAATTAGGTTGGGCCAATTACTAATCTATCTTTCAATAATAATAACTTGGACATTTAACAAACTAGGGAATATCAGTTTTCTACCATCAAAGTCAGATTTGTTTTGTTGTATGATGCTTCTATAGAAAAGCAACCAGTAACTACCCTATCTCATAATGAAATACTATACTTCCTCTTATTTGGGAGCCATATATATATCCTTTTTTATCTACTAGAAATACTATTCAGGACTATATTGGCATCTTCATACCCACTGCCGCTGCAATTTACCACAACCTTAGCGCCATGAGGCAGCGTAGGGCAAAGCTTTTCAAGATATGCCAAAGCATGCGATGTCTCCAATGCTGGAAATATCCCTTCAAGACGACAAAGTCTTTTGTATGCTGCATTCATTCAATTCAACAATTAGGTTCAAGATACGATGATGTTATAAAACTTCATCTGAACTTATATAAAGACTTTCTCCATACAAAATTTTACAATTCTTTTTTAATAAGGAAAATGTGATTTTCTCTACCATTTAAAAGTATAAATGAATGTGATTTGCCTACCATCTAGAGCTTCTTGATCAGTAACTGTGTGACACTCAACTCTGCCGGTATCTTTTAGAAAACTTAGCTCTGGACTTACTCCTGGGAACTCCAATCTACAAAGCAGGACAAATTAATGATCAGGAGTCTATAATATTGAACATAAATTATATGGTTCAAAAGGTTAATTATAATCACTGATAACTCACCCACTAGCAACAGATTCTGTCTTTGTGATTTGGCCTTCTTTGTCTTGGAGCAAGTAACACATGGCTCCATGATAAACACCAACTTCACCTCTTACAAGACTTGCAGAGTGTAACTCGCTAGTGTTATTTCCCACCCCACCGCCCTCAACTCCAATCATCCTCACTCTTTTGTCGCCTATGAATTCATGAAACAAACCTAATGCATTGCAACCAGTTCCTACACAAGCAACCAGCACGTCTGGCATCCCACCCCATTTTTCCATTGCTTGCTTCCTTGTTTCTTTTCCTATCACTGAATTGAATTCACGGACCATGGTCGGGATAGGGTGCGGTCCCACAGCCGTTCCAGCTAGATAGTATGCAGTTTCTAGGTTATCTAACCATCCCCTTGTTGATTCTGAGGCTGCTGCCTGAAAATTTCCTTCAACAGGCTTTACCTATAGCAAATTCGTTACACGGTTAGTTTTTTTTATTTGATTTTATACAAAGATAATTTCCAAAATGGGGTCTTGCTGAAGAAATGTTTCTTTGTGCAATTTGATTGCTATGAGTAAATGCTGGTAGCTAATTTATGTTATCTCTTAGTAACTTATGAACTATTTACATAAGAAAATAAATTAACAAGATTTCACGGTGAAGTAAAAAACCTAATTAATAATAAATTGTGTCTAAAGAAAACTGAAGTACCTGCGCTCCAAGCAATTCCATGTGTTGCACATTTGAGGGTTTTCGCGCCATATCTTTGGTTCCTACGTAAATTGTACAATCCAGAGAAAACTTCGCACACACAGCAGCTACTGCAACACCATGGTGGCCGGCGCTTGTTGCTGTTATGATGCTTTTCTGGCCCATGCGTTTGGCCAAAATCGCTTGTGCAAGGACATTGGTCATCTTGTATGATCCTCCATGGCCCAAATCCTCTCTTTTGAGATATATTTCAGGCCCATCCCCATTCATGTTCTTGTAATAATCTGTGAGATTTTCGGCATGGTAAAGGGGAGTTTCACGTCCTGCATAATCCTTCAATGCAGTTGCTAGCTCCATCTGCGTTCATTTTTTTAATTCATATCGATGTTCAGAGTTGGTCCATGATCAAGATATCTAATGAATATATAAGCTTTCATGCATGAACATAAAACAACCAATTCCTTTGTATTATATCTTACTAAACTGTATGTGGACATATGATATAAAACCCAAGCATATTAAATGAAACACATGGATATAGATATGTATAAAAGTAAACAAATGGATGTATCTGATGCAAATTACTAATATTTTATATTTCCGTACATAATGCGCATCAACTTATCTTATATGTTATATGAGGGCCCTAAGAGCGAAGGGAATCATAACACCCCAACGCCTTTTCGTCCTACGTGACTGTGTTGCCTCTGCGTTACCATACCCCGTCGTCCTGCGTTGGGGCAGCGTTACCAACGCCGTTGGTACAATAACTCAAATGAAAACGCAAAGCTTGTATTTTTTTATTTCTTTTTTGTTTTGTTTTTGGGATTAAATTAGTTGTTTTTGGTGTTTTGATGTGTTTTGAGAGTGTGTGTGTGTGTGTTGTTTTGGTGTGTGTCGAGAGAGAGAGAGTGTGTGTGTGTTCTTTTGGTGTGTGTCGAGAGAGAGAGTGTGTGTGTTGTTTTGGTGTGTGTCGAGAGAGAGAGTGTGTGTGTGTTGTTTTGGTGTGTGTCGAGAGAGAGTGTGTGTTTTTTTTGAGGAAGAAGAAGATGGTTTTTTTTTTTTTTTTTAAGGATGTGTTGGTTACCATTTATCTAAAAAATAGGAATGTACATGTGAGGTTTTTTATTTTTATTTTTTTAATAAATGAAAGTATTTTTATGTAATAAATGAAATATATTTTGTTTAATAATTGGAAAAGAAAAAAAATGTGGGTCCTAAAAAATGGTGTTATGATTTTTTTGTGTTTTTGATGTTATGTTATTTGGTGTTGAAATGATGTGGCGCTGACGTGGTGGGGAATTTGGTGTTACGATTCCCTTTGCTCTAAAGTTATATTAGGAACTAACCACACGTGAACATAGATTTAATAACGAACCTTAAACTCGTGATCATGCAAAGCGGAGTTGAACTGAAATTCAAGTTCTGCCAACGGAGCAATGAGGACTTCGGATACAAACTTTCCTCCAAATATTCCAAACTTTCCGTTAGTTGGAGTTATCTCTCTAGCAACAGTAGTACTTAGTGTCTTTGGACAAGATTTATTTCTGTAATATAGTTCTGTGTTTAAAGTCAATGGCTCGAGGCTTGGTGCAGGTGCCACCTTCATAACACAGGTGAGAGGAGAAGTATGGAAATTGCATGCCATTTTTGAGAGAATTAGTGTTGAAGCTTGATTGGTATGATAACTATTAGGTTCAAGAGTATATATAATGCAACTGTAAGAGGAGACGTATTTAAGAGAATCAATCTTACTCGTTAATTTGAACTTGTGAAACACATGTTAGATTGTTTTTTTCTCTTTTAGAATTTGATGCGGACTTATACATGGACTATACTGAGAACACGAAAAACTATCATAAATGCACGAATTTAATTAATACACGTAATTGTGTATAACTTTCACTATGTTGGTGCTCAACTTGCAAGTTAGTTATGGTTTGCAACTCTTCATTTATATAGGAGTTTAGTTACACGTTCAAACAAAGTTAAAAATAAGAAAGTTAATGTTAAGTAGTTAATTAAGTCAAATAATTAGCATTAGCTACTCATCAACTACACTTAATTAAAGAGTTAAAACATTATTGATCCTCTAATATACAAGTTACTCGGATACAAACGCCAGAAGATCGACAAGCAAACTTAAAATAATGATAACTGTTTTGATGTGTGTAAAAAGTTTGCAGCTGAAGCACTCCACTTATGTAAGAAAAGCAGGCAACAAACCGGACGCCATCATAGTCTGTTGATATGCAAAAACCAACTGTTATATGCATGAAAGACCCTAAAAACTGAAAGGGTTAATGGCATGTAATAGCAACGTACTTTCCCACTTGTGCCATTATCAGATACGAACCCAAAATATTACAGATATCAGATACGAACTTTCAAATTTTTTTTCATTATCAGATACGAACTTTTTTATTACAGATATCAGATACGAACTTTCAAATTTTTGTTTCATTATCAGCAACGTACTTTTTTATTTGTTTCATTATCAACAATTTTTATTTTTAAAGTTTTTCTTATATTTGAACAAAGGAGAAAAGTACGTTGCTGATAATGAAACAAAAATTTGAAAGTTCGTATCTGATATCTGTAATAAAAAAGTTCGTATCTGATAATGAAAAAAAATTTGAAAGTTCGTATCTGATATCTGTAATATTTTGGGTTCGTATCTGATAATGGCACAAGTGGGAAAGTACGTTGCTATTACATGCCATTAACCCAAACTGAAAATCGAAATCTTCCCGAGAAAGAAATTAATCCTTTTAAGAAAGTGAAACAAAATTTGTAGCATTCATGAATAAGGAAGATGTTTTTTGGGCCTAATTACTTTCATCTTGGCTTCTTCAATAGCTAACTCAGCTCTTTCTTTCGGTATTTTTTTTGTTTATTTTATTTCTGTTTATTAGTTAACTCCCTAGATACTCCTGAGATAGTTCTTTCTTTCGGTCATTCGACATCTACGTACCTTTAAAGGATGAAAATCACCCAATTAACTTTCCTGAGATAGTTCTACGTCGACTGTTCAATAGAGGTGTTTCACGAACACAGGTTGTTAGCTAACTGAGGGTCATTTTGAACAATTTTCCAACAATATGTTGCTTTTTAAGACTATAGATACATCTATGCTTGTTTTAGATATGTATTCTAAAACTATATATGATTTCTCCTTCATGTGAGATCATATATCCCTTTCTCCTTCCTCTACATTTCAGTTTCATCTTCAATTACAAGACATAGTAACTCTGATCTATATCCCAATACAATTACTTGTTGTCTAAATCACCAAAGTAACAATAAAACTTATTACCATATTATAACAAAGTTGAATTTATAAGAAAACGAAATCATTTCGTACTTATGATAAGCTACTATACATGATATACTATATGGTCACGTTATAAATCTCAAAAATGGTTTAATTTTCTTGATCATAGTTTGAGGACTATTATTTGCGTTATTTATAAAATTACTCATTATAACAAACTTTATATTATCAATAAAGTATAATCTGTTATTACTTTCTATCATATCAAGTTATCAACCCAACATGATTACTACGTAGTATTAATGAAAGGGAATTGGCACACTTTGTAGATTGATTAGGACACTCCATCTGTGTATTAAATAATTATACAGTATTAAACATTCTGTTTCAACTGTTTGTATCTTAAGTGTGCAAATAATTTTTTAGAGTGTGCAAATCATTAGTTATTAACGAATCATTACATTCTCTCATTTCGTTGTTCATTCCAAGCATTTTCTATGCCACTACGTCCAACCAAACATGCCCATAAGTACCACATGCATGAAAACAATGGAGTACCACATGCATGATTCATGTGTGCATAAACAGGGGCGAAGCTTCATAGGGGCCGGGGGGGGCGCCCGACCCCCCGAAATTTTTTTTGTGATGTAGGGGGTATATAGTTTTCGTGTAGAAAAATTTCGGTATATTCGGTTTCGACCCCCCAAAAATTTCGGTATACCTGAAATATAGCCTTAGGAAAAAAAAAATTTAGATCCCGACCCCCCACTTACAAAATCCAAGCTTCGCCACTGTGCATAAATAGTCTTCCAACCATATATCAGTCTTCCAACCATATATCAATATATGTTCAAAAAAACCATATATCAATAAATATATCAAAAATATATTAGCCACATATTTCTCTCTTGATAATACATCTTGTGAATATGACTATGTGTGTAGTACATGTTTTCGATCAGTTGATACCTAGGGTGGACCCAAGCGGTTTCAGGGAATCCCATGAGAGATCTACAAGGATCCGACATGTCCTTTGAATAGAATAGAAATAGAAATCAAAACAACAAATTTTTCTTCGCTTTTGCTTTTTTTTCTTCGCTTATTAGATTTTATTAAGAAAAAGTTTTTACAATATTAAAAAAGTTATTGTTATATTAAATTTTTTATTAAAAAAAAAAGTTTTCAGAATCTGATTTGGACTTTTTTACAAAAATCAAGATCTGATCTTGATCAGATCTTGACTTTTATAAAAAAAGTCAAAATCAGATTCTGATATCACAATACCTTTAACGATGAAAACGATTTTTTTTTTGAAATTTTTTTCAGCGATTCTTAATTATTTGTTGTCCTCTTTATTTTTTTAATTTTTTCAGATTTTTTTGAATTTTTTTAAGAAAAAAAGCTAATACGATAGTAACGATTCTAAAAAAAGATGGGATATTTACGATATTGCCACTCCGCCTTTTTCAGATGGTTGACTAGATGGAGGGCTGAGATTCGTCCGTACCATCCGCACTAAAAGACAAAAACGTACCTGATCCTCACCCTATATATATATATATATATATATATATATATATATATATATATATATATATATATATATATATATATATATATATATATATACATATATGTATATATATATATATATATATATATATATATATATATATATATATATACATATATGTATATATATATATATATATATATATATACATATACATATATATATATATATATATATATATATATAACTATTTGTTGTACTTAATTGTTTTTTGACGTAATAATATTTATTAGGGAAACCTTTACCCAAAAAAACTATTTGAATGTCAAAAACTTTAACCAAATTTTAAGTAAAGTGAATTAGTAAATTATGTAGTCACCCTGATAATTTACATTATTTAGGGTATGTTTTGCAAAAATAGATGTTGTTGCTGTTGCTGTTGTTGTTGTTGGTGGTGCTGGTGTTGTTGTTGATGTTGGTGTTGTTGCTGGAAAAAAAAATTGCACTTTTTTTTGTAATGGTGTTTGGCAAACTATTTATACTTTTAGATTAAAAAAATGATATAATATGTGAAAAATAATCTCTATAATCTTTTAAAAACTAATTTTGAGAATTATTTTTTAGGAACTTATTTTTCTAAAATAATTCACAATCTTTGTCACTTAAACAAATATTATTTTCTTATCAAAGCTTATTTTTCAACAAAATAATCTTAATACTCTATAATCTTCCACAATCTCTCTCACCAAACATGCCCTTAGTCAATAAGTGTTATAATAGACGAATATCCGCGCAAAGTGACGGTGTAGAGCGGCAAATAATTATACTTGCGAAATCGTAATTTTGGTTCAACCCCTGATGCAAGACGTGCATTTTTTAAATTAATATAGTTTGTGTTTTTAAAAAAGTTGTCAAGTTTAAAACTGATCAAGAAAATACATAATTTAATTTGTCAAGTTTTTAAAAAGTTGTCAAAATTAAAAGATACTTAAGGGTAATTAGGCAAACTACAATAATTTAAATTTTCGATATTCAAAATTTCAAGATTCAAGATTAGAGATTCATGCTTTATAATTAGGGAGGTGATTTGCAAACTCCCTTAATTGATTGGCTCACTCTAATTTATAATGTCTTGACATTTATACCCTCCATTTACACTCTCTAGGGTAGGAGCGTCCAAATCACCATAAAAGCAGAAGGTGCAGCTACTCGTGTTAGCTCGCCACTCCTACGTGGAATCTGCTCATAGCTCGCCACTGCACCTCCCCTATCTCATAATGAAATACTATACTTCCGCTTATTTGGGAGCCATATATATATCCTTTTTTATCTACTAGAAATACTATTCAGGACTATATTGGCATCTTCATACCCACTGCCGCTGCAATTTACCACAACCTTAGCGCCATGAGGCAGCGTAGGGCAAAGCTTTTCAAGATATGCCAAAGCATGCGATGTCTCCAATGCTGGAAATATCCCTTCAAGACGACAAAGTCTTTTGTATGCTGCATTCATTCAATTCAACAATTAGGTTCAGATATGATGATGTTATAAAACTTCATCTGAACTTATATAAAGACTTTCTCCATACAAAATTTTACAATTCTTTTTTAATAAGGAAAATGTGATTTTCTCTACCCTTTAAAAGTATAAATGAATGTGATTTGCCTACCATCTAGAGCTTCTTGATCAGTAACTGTGTGACACTCAACTCTGCCGGTATCTTTTAGAAAACTTAGCTCTGGACTTACTCCTGGGAACTCCAATCTACAGAGCAGGACAAATTAATGATCAGGAGTCTATAATATTGAACATAAATTATATGGTTCAAAAGGTTAATTATAATCACTGATAACTCACCCACTAGCAACAGATTCTGTCTTTGTGATTTGGCCTTCTTTGTCTTGGAGCAAGTAACACATGGCTCCATGATAAACACCAACTTCACCTCTTACAAGACTTGCAGAGTGTAACTCGCTAGTGTTATTTCCCACCCCACCGCCCTCAACTCCAATCATCCGCACTCTTTTGTCGCCTATGAATTCATGAAACAAACCTAATGCATTGCAACCACTTCCTATACAAGCAACCAGCACATCTGGCATCCCACCCCATTTTTCCATTGCTTGCTTCCTTGTTTCTTTTCCTATCACTGAATTGAATTCACGGACCATGGTCGGGATAGGGTGCGGTCCCACAGCCGTTCCAGCTAGATAGTATGCCGTTTCTAGGTTATCTAACCATCCCCTTGTTGACTCTGAGGCTGCTGCCTGAAAATTTCCTTCAACAGGCTTTACCTATAGCAAATTCATTACACGGTTAGTTTTTTTTATTTGATTTTATACAAAGATAATTTCCAAAATGGGGTCTTGCTGAAGAAATGTTTCTTTGTGCAATTTGATTTACATAAGAAAATAAATTAACAAGATTTCATGGTGAAGTAAAAAACCTAATTAATAATAAATTGTGTCTAAAGAAAATTGAAGTACCTGCGCTCCAAGCAATTCCATGTGTTGCACATTTGAGGGTTTTCGCGCCATATCTTTGGTTCCTACGTAAATTGTACAATCCAGAGAAAACTTCGCACACACAGCAGCTACTGCAACACCATGGTGGCCGGCGCTTGTTGCTGTTATGATGCTTTTCCGGCCCATGCGTTTGGCCAAAATCGCTTGTGCAACGACATTGGTCATCTTGTATGATCCTCCATGGCCCAAATCCTCTCTTTTGAGATATATTTCCGGCCCATCCCCATTCATGTTCTTGTAATAATCTGTGAGATTTTCGGCATGGTAAAGGGGAGTTTCACGTCCTGCATAATCCTTCAATGCAGTTGCTAGCTCCATCTGTGTTCATTTTTTTTATTCATATGGATGTTCAGAGTTGGTCCATGATCAAGATATCTAATGAATATATAAGCTTTCATGCATGAACATAAAACAACCAATTCCTTTGTATTATATCTTACTAAACTGTATGTGGACATATAAAACCCAAGCATATTAAATGAAACACATGGATATAGATATGTATAAAAGTAAACAAATGGATGTAGCTGATGCAAATTACTAATATTTGATATTTCCGTACATAATACGCATCAACTTATCTTATATGTTATATGAGGGCCCTAAGAGCAAAGAGAATCATAACGCCCCAACGCCGTTTCGTCCTAGCTTACTCACTTTCCGTCCTACATGGCTGCGTTGCCTTTGCGTTACCATACCCCGTCGTCCTGCGTTGGGGCTGCGTTACCAACGCCGTTGGTACAATAACTCAAATGAAAACCCAAAGCTTGTATTTTTTTTTATTTCTTTTTTGTTTTGTTTTTGGGATTAAATTAGTTGTTTTTGGTGTTTTGATGTGTTTTGAGAGAGTGTGTGTGTTGTTTTGGTGTGTGTCGAGAGAGAGTGTGTTTTTTGAGAGGAAGAAGAAGATGTTTTTTTTTTTCTTTTTTTTTTTTTTTTTTTTTTTTTTTTAAGGATGTGTTGGTTACCATTTATCTAAAAAAGAGGAATGTACATGTGATGTTTTTTTTTCTTAATAAATGAAAGTATATTTTGTTTAATAATTGGAAAAAAGAAAAAAAAAAATATAGGTCCCAAAAAATGGTGTTATGTGGTGTTATGATTTCTTGGTGTTTTGATGTTATGTTATTTGGTGTTGAAATGATGTGACGCTGACGTGACGGGGAATTTGGTGTTATTTGGTGTTACGATTCCCTTTGCTCTAAAGTTATATTAGGAACTAACCACACGTGAACATAGATTTAATAACGAACCTTAAACTCGTGATCATGCAAAGCAGAGTTGAACTGAAATTCAAGTTCTGCCAACGGAGCAATGAGGACTTCGGATACAAACTTTCCTCCAAATATTCCAAACTTTCCGGTAGTTGGAGTTATCTCTCTAGCAACAGTAGTACTTAGTGTCTTTGGACAAGATTTATTTCTGTAATATAGTTCAGTGTTTAAAGTCACTGGCTCGAGGCTTGGTGCAGGTGCCACCTTCATAACACAGGTGAGAGGAGAAGTATGGAAATTGCATGCCATTTTTGAGAGAATTAGTATTGAAGCTTGATTGGTATGATAACTATTAGGTTCAAGAGTATATATAATGCAACTATAAGAGGAGACGTATTTAAGAGAATCAATCTTACTCGTTAATTTAATTTGAACTTGTGAAACACATGTTAGATTGTTTTTTCCTCTTTTAAAATTTGATGCGGACTTATACATGGACTATACTGAGAACACGAAAAACTATCATAAATGCACGAATTTAATTAATACACGTGTGTAATTGTGTATAACTTTCACTATGAATCTCATAAAATTGCAACTCTTTATTTTATATGTAGTAGTTTAGTTACACGTTCAAACAAAGTTAAAAATAAGAACGTTAATGTTAAGTAGTTAATTAAGTCAATAATTAGCTACTCATCAACTACACTTAATCAAAGAGTTAAAGATTAATTATTAACCCTCTAATATACAAGTTACTCGGATACAAATGCCAGAAGATCGACAAGCAAACTTAAAATAATGATAACTGTTTTGACATGTAAAAAGTTGCAGCTGAAGCACTCCACTTATGTAAGAAAAGCAGGCAGCAAACCGGATGCTATCATAGTCCGTTGATATGCAAAAACCAACTGTTATATGCATGAAAGACCCTAAAAACTGAAAATCGAAATCTTCCCGAGAAAGAAATCCTTTTAAGAAAGTGAAACATAATTTGTAGCATTCTTTGCTAAATTTAGTCTAGATGAATTGAATAAGGAAGATATTTTTTGGGCCTAATTACTTTCATCTTGGCTTCTTGAATAGCTAACTTTTTTTTTTTTTTTTTTTAATTTCTGTTTATTAGTTAACTCCCGAGATACTCATGAGATAGTTCTTTCTTTCGGTCATTCGACATCTATGTACCTTTAAAGGATGAAAATCACCCAATTAACTCTCCTGAGATAGTTCTTCGTCGACTGTTCAATAGAGGTGTTTCAAGAACACATGTTATTAGATAATTGAGGGTCATTTTGAACAATTTTCCAACAATATATATGTTGCTTTTTAAGACTATAGATACATCTATGCTTGTTTTAGATATGTATTCTAAAACTATATATGATTTCTCCTTCATGTGAGATCATATACCCCTTTCTCCTTCCTTTACATTTCAGTTTCATCTTCAATTACAAGACATAGTAACTCTGATCTATATCCCATTATCCCAATACAATTACTTGTTGTCTAAATCACCAAAGTAACAATAAAACTTATTACCATATTATAACAAAGTTGAATTTATAAGAAAACGAAATCATTTCGTACTTATGATAAGCTACTATACATGATATACTATATGGTCACGTTATAAATCTCAAAAATGGTTTAATTTTCTTGATCATAGTTTGAGGACAATTATTTGCGTTATTTATAAAATTACTCATTATAACAAACTTTATATTATCAATAAAGTATAATCTGTTATTACTTTCTATCATATCAAGTTATCAACCCAACATGATTACTACGTAGTATTAATGAAAGGGAATTGGCACATTTTGTAGATTGATTAGGACACTCCATCTGTGCATTAAATAATTATACAGTATTAAACATTCTGTTTCAACTGTTTGTATCTTAAGTGTGCAAATAATTTTTTAGAGTGTGCAAATCATTAGTTATTAACGAATCATTACATTCTCTCATTTCGTTGTTCATTCCAAGCATTTTCTATGCCACTACGTCCAACCAAACATGCCCATAAGTACCACATGCATGAAAACAATGGAGTACCACATGCATGATTCATGTGTGCATAAATAGTCTTCAAACCATATATCAATATATGTTCAAAAAAACCATATATCAATAAATATATCAAAAATATATTAGCCACATATTTCTCTGACTCTCTTGATAATACATCTTGCCAATATGACTGTGTGTAGTACATGTTTTCGATCAGTTGATACCTGGGGTGGACCCAAGCGGTTTCAGGGAATCCCATGGATTTTTACCCGTAGTGTAAATTGCTGTTAAAAGTCTCGATTTTTCCGAGATGAACTTGGTCCTCGAATTTTGTGTCACGTATTATGTTTATTTAGTCTATTGTGTAACCGTAAAAAGATTAACTTGTGAACCGCTCACTTATAGACTCTGATCCACCCCCGCCTGATACAAAAGTAAACAATAATTAATGTAAGATATAGAAAAAATGTTAGAACTTTTTTTGTTTCTTAAACACTTAAATCCGTTACACAGTTATAAAGTCTGTATCTACTAGCTAGCGGAAAAATGATGCATGATCATATAAGTCTTTTGACTCGCTAAATTACATGCTTATCTAAGTCATTAAGAAGCATGCATTTAATCCTAACATCTAGACATATTTGACATTTGTGACACATGCACTGGCAGAGCTATTTGAAGCCTAGAGAGGATAGCGGCCACCTATATAATAAATTTTCAAGATGCTTTTATCTTTTAACGGCAAAATTTATAAATAGAAAGGCCATAGCAAGCAAGATGCTAGAGCAAATAACCACATATTACAATTTTAAGGAACATGCATTTTTTGGACGATAGATCCATTCTAAGTTTCTAACCAACTGAGCATAAAACCTTTACTCCTAGGAGAGATCCACAAGGATCCGACATGTCCTTTGAATAGAATAGAAATAGAAATCAAAACAACAAATTTTTCTTCGCTTTTGCTTTTTTTTTAGTGGTTATCAAAATCTGCTTCATATAAACATAAAAATCAGACTCCTAACACTAAAAGCTTGTTTTTCAAGATGCTGCTTTATGTTAAGTGAATTATATTTTTACAATCTATAAATAAGTATTCTAATCTCTTGATTTGTTTTAAACCTGTACTTAACATGGTGATCTCCAAAAGCCCAAAATATCATAAAAAAAAACAATGCCTAATCTCACGAGAGCGAAGTATGAGATAATCATTTAATTGTATGTAACTAACCACTATTTCTTTTTGTGTGTATCTTGTTAGACATTGAATTCCCCGTGACCCCGTCAATATATTGTACTATTAGGCAGGGTATATATAGAGAGTACATAGCATGAACACTTATTGATCCCGAACCCACAATCGGGTTTAGATCATATCTAACCTCTGATACTCTCTCGCAAGCGGTGAAATTGTGAAAACTCAGGCGGAAGTAGTAAACTAAAAAACCATTATCGCAATAAGCATAATTTTTTGATGAAGAAATCCGGCAGTAAGCGAAAGCAATTCTTCAAGCAGCAATAAAAGCAAATAACATATTTGTTGATGAATAGATTCGATAGTAAGCAGAGATTAATCTTTTCCATATCATAACAGTAACGTCAAAAGCAAAAGCAGATGCAAAGAAACAAAAATAAAGGCAAAGCTTTCACAACTTATTTTTCTTTCGAAAGTCGACATCCAGCAGCACATAGCCGGTAATTGACAGAGGTGATTCAAGTTGTGTTTTGTACATAATTGAAAACTGAAGATAATGGCATTGACTGTATGATTTGATGGCTATGATTAAAAAGTTATGGCCAAAGCAGTATGCGAGGTAGGTTTTAGACGAGAATTACATTTATTAATATAGAAAGGATAATTTGTGGCTGCTATGATTTGACGGGGTGGCTAGATGCAGCGGCTCATAGCGGCTCACTAGATCTTGGAATCAGACCCGCTCATGATATCATATTAGACATTGAATTCCCCGTCGATATATTTTATTATCGGACAAGGTATATAACTATGTATTGAGAGTGCATAGCATGAAACCCTAATTGACCCCAAACCCATAATCAGGATTGGGCCATATTTATCATCTAATTTATCCAATTTTATTTTTTCCTATTCTACATACGAACACTTAATAAATTTTATTATGTGTATCGTAAACTTTTAATAACTTCTATTATGTATATCATTACAGTGAGATTAGGACGTGACACTACTTAGTTCCTTTATGTTCAATATATACATGTTTCGCTAAAGTTATACCGGTTATATATGAACCACATATACCCAAAACTCCTCATCCTCCTAGTTAAGGCGGATATTTGTGGTTTTTTGTAGGAGATGACTTAGACGTTAGGTGGGAGAAAAGGGAGGTAATTGGAGGTTAAGTGGGAGAATAAGGTGTCGGGGTATGTGTGATTAATATATAACGGATATAATTCAAACAAAACATTTACATATTCAATGAAAAGGGATTAAGATGAGTTACGTTATAATCTCTCCGTAATGATACACATAATACAAGTTATATCAGGGTGGAAGTTCCCTTTTACCCAATACAAGTTATTAAAAATTTCCGATTATACACAAAATAATTTTCTAAATTTTTTTTATGTAAAATAGATAAAAATAAAATAAAATTTTTAAGCTTGATACCCACAAAAAAAATATAGTGTTTATTATCTATATTTAAAAATAATTATCCCTAAAAGGCTTCTAAAATACCTTTAAACATAAGTTTCAAAATCTTTGAATGGATGACCGGTAAAAAAAACTAAGACATATTTTGTCTTTGCATATATATGTTTGTACTTATATACACTTAAGAATACTAGGCAAGGTGGTGGTATGAATTGGCCCCATCTCACGCATGAAAGCCCTTATCCTCCACCATTTGCTTCACATCAAGACAAAAATCCATGGTCTGATCACCAAATGAAAAAAAAAAAAAAAAAAAAAAAAAAAAAAAAAAAAGGGGGGGGGGGGGGGGAGCCCCGTTTATTACTCCCTCCGTCTCACATTGACTGTCCAGTTTGACTTTTTCGAGTCTTTCTTTTTCAACTTTGACTTTATATATTTTTGATTGTATTATATAATATTTGATAAAAATTATACCAATGAAAAGTACATTTAAAACTCAATCTATTCATATATTTTGCATCAAGTATTATATGATACAAGAAAAAATAATTAAGGTTAAAGTTGTAAAGGAAAGACTTAAAAAGTCAAACATGGACAATAATTATGGGACGGATGTAGTATGTTTTATTTTGTGTGTTAGTGTGTGTAGAGTATTTAGTGGAGTATATTTGTATAAAGTGGGTACTTAATGAAATGTGAAGTTAGAGGTGACATTAACTACTAAATGATGAAGTGAAGTGAGAGGAGAAAGAAAGCTGAGATGCCGCCGAGGTGTCAGATGAAAAAACTTTCCCCTTGCCTACTAGCATAAAATAGTGATAAAAAGATACCACCGATGCAAAATCACTAGAAAACAAAGGAATCAAATTTGTTACAATAACTCTATATATATGAATCAAATTTGTAATCTCACCGTCTCAAATTAATTATTTATATATTTTTTTTTTTTTTGTATGATGTCTAAAATAGTATTGTCATTTTCCTTTTTAAGTAGAAACTAAGAAATTTAATGAGGGAATATTTTATTTCAGTTGTTGAAAAATAAAGTGATCTCACTTATATTAAACTTTATGATTATTGTCTCCTAACAATTATTTTGAGACGAGGGAGTATTAAACAACAGTTCTGAAAGCTAGGTTATTCGCACATGAATCATGCTTGATGGAGTAAAACTGTAAAAGCAGTCATTATCTTCGGTTATAGAGCTGCATGGCCCTATATATTCAGATCGCACTTCAAGGTGGTGATCACTGACCAGTCCTTTTTGAAATACATAAAACGTTACAACTTGTGTGTTTTTGACATCTATGGGACATATCAGCACGTTATATATGGGTCTACGTACACCTTTGCGTCGATGTCATAATTCGTTACATATATTCATATTGGGTCTACGTACAAGTTATATATGGGACATATCAGCACGTTATATACGGGTCTACGTACACCTTTGCACCTTAAGGATCAATCGTTTAATTCGTTACACCCGCCGATCGATAATGTATCTCAAAATAAATGTTGTTAATTCAGTAATGTAAATTTTGTCGAGATTTGTTTGATAAGTCGTCATGTATGATTCTCAACAAAACTAATTTCACTAGCTAGCTTCATGGACTAGAGTGATGCAAGCAAGCATGCAAACACGTACATTATACATACACGTTTTAAAGAGAATTATACTAGCTAAATGCGTATAGCCGGGCCTATAAATCTTACTATTTGAAAAAACTTGATTATCATCTACTCCCTCCGTCCCATTTTTATTGTCCGCGGGCCCGAATTTGACCGTAAATATTTTTGTTTGTATTATATAACACTTGATGAAATTTATATCATTGATATAAATTTCATCAAGTGTTATATAATACAAACAAAAATATTTACGGTCAAATTCGGGCCCGCGGACAATAAAAATGGGACGGAGGGAGTAACTAATACTCCGTATAATTTTTAGTCAACTTGATACACAGACTTAAAGAATATGTTGACGGATTAAGGATGCAGAATAATTAAAGGATCATTTAGGTCTAATTGCAGTCGTTAAGAATTTCAAATGATCGATTCATCTGTAACTTTTGAGCAGTTAAAAGTTTCACATGGTATTTTTAATCTGATATACTTGTGAAAACCCCGAAGACGTGCGTAGTAATTTAAGAATCCCACGTAACCAAACAATATATTTATTTTGTGACAAGTAATCTTAATCTTAACTACATAAAATAATGTAAGGTCTTCTCCATTAAATGTGACTAAGACATTCCTAAAATAAAAATTAAGCACAAAACCACAATTTAAGAAATACAAAACTAAACTACATACCTGTAATTCATATTATCGACGAATAATGGTTTTATATTATTTTATTTACGGTGACAATATGCTTAGAGTTGACGAGAATCTTTTTGCATTCACGATAAAGGATAAACCATTGAAATTCTGAGGTCTTTGATAATATCTCATCTAAGGCCACTTTCAAAAAAAAAAATTTTTTTTCCTTTTCTTATTTTGAAAGTTCGGACATAACTCAATATATAGTTAAATTTTTTTAAGTACCTGGATTTAGACAGTATCATGTGGTAAAATAGTTATACTTTTGAGTAAGTGTTTATTTAAGAAGAGTATTAATTGTATGTCTTAAATTGTTGTGTGTAAGCTTTAAATAATTGTAATCATTACTTTCTTACTTGTAATGCTTAAAAAATATTTATGAAAATTTTAAAATTATTTAGGAGAAAAGTGCTAAAATGTATTACAAGTGTATGTGAAATTAAGGCATTCGTGTATTAGATTTCAAACAATACAATAGTTAAGGCCCATGGTACAACTATCATATCTCTCTTCTAAATCTTAGACAAATGTTAATAGTCAATATAAACGTTTATTGCATTAAAATGGGTTCAACTATGTCAAAATCATTCCATGGATTTAGAAAAAATAATAAATAATAAATAAATAAAATAAAAAATAAAAAGGCGTGTGCAATTTCCCTTTGTCAAATTGATGATGATGTAAAAGAAACCGATACAAATACACTTGTCATAACGACGTGAATATTCCTACAGACTATTTCAATCACGAAAAAAAAAAAAAAAAAAAAAAAAAAAAAAAAAAAAACTTAGGTGCACTTTTATTATCCCGTTGACATGAAAATATTGGAACTGTACATCAAAATATTGGTTTATCTAACAAAGCTTTCATGCAACGATTATAAACTTTAGAAGTGATGACAACTTTATTTCTTACCTTTTTTCATTTGACGAAAAGAATAGAGAAATGCAAAAGCTCGAAATCTGAAAAAACAAGAGCACAAAAGAATACTACGTCAAATGAATAAGAATGAAATTTGAAAGAAAAGGTTGTGAAGGAGTATCGGGAGTATTAAGAAACACAAAACATAAGTGAAACAAAGAAACTCTAATATTTAACTATAGAAATAAATGAGTTTAGTTTTGAAGCCCAATATTTAAAGTTTGTGCACTTTTTTTTTAAATTTAAAGGAATTGCTAACAATAGCCTTAAGGATTGTGGTTAACAACAAATTTCACTTTTGTTGTTTCAAAATAATTTTAACTTTAAGAATTGACTAAAAACATTTGTCACCTTTTTCGTTTATACAATTAGAAATGAATTATAAATGTGTTTGAGAAATAATAGGAGCGAATAAATAATTCATGATGTATTTTTGCAGTGACGAAGCCAGGAATTTAGTTAAGGGTGGGCCAAATAATAGATTAGCATCTACAAAGTTATATCACTAAAGAATAGTTTTATTGTAAATTGTATTTAGTTAATTAGCTATCGTTAAGGGAAAAAAAGGTTTTGTTATTTGTAGCCCAAAAAGCTACGTTTAAAAGTTAAAGACGCAAAAATGGTTGTACATTAAATAGGTCGAGAGTAGTTATACCAGTCAAATTCTTTAAAGAAAATCATGAACAAACTGCATTATATATACATGTTTTAAGGTAGAATAATGAATAAACTGCAAATTTTAATCAGTGAACAATACATAATATAAGGTATTTTAAGTCAACCTATAAAGCAAAAATATAAGGTATTTTAAGTCAATCTATAAAGCAAAAATAATTTTTGGACAATGCAATATTTTTTTAATAAAAAGTGAAAAGTTTCTTTTTAACCACAACTCCAAAAGTTTGTTAGCAAAACCCCAAATTTAAAGCCCATTTGTAATTAATGCAAAAGTTAAATTATTTTGTTCTCAAATTAAATTATTTTACAATCCAAAAAAAGTGTGTAGATTGACGGGAACATCCTGACTTCGGGTGTCTTTTGACTCTAGCCATTGTCCACCCCACAAAAAATAGCTCTGACAACTCTTCTGGCCTAGCGGGGCACCAACTAGAGTAGGCACAAGCCGAGACTCGAACCCATGACTTTTTATCCACAAAATCTCTCTAGTGAGCTTACGATAGTAACAACTTGTGTTTACGAAATATAATTATTTTCTTTTTAAATATTTTCTTTATCAACTATACTAACAAATTTATAGTATATTTTTAATTATATAACTGTTTTTGGCAAAATAGTGTGTGTTCTAATTCTTAGAACCGGTTGAAACATCAAACACTTAGAGTGGATGGTTTGGCATTTAGTCGATGCAGTTCTGATTATGGACCCGGCTACACTTGAAGTTTTCGTGTTATAATCGTGGTATATAAAGATGACAATGGACGAGAACTTAGTTGGCGTGTTATAATGGGTTCAAGTTAAAGATGACAATGGACGCGAACTTAGATGTCGTGTTATAATGGGTTCAAGTTATTTTCATCAACCTAAGATAGCAAGAAGGTATTTCTTTTCATAACTTTTCTTTCACACTATTTACTCACATATATATATATATATATATATATATATATATATATATATATATATATATATATATATATATATATATATATATATATGTTGCTTTATTGACAATGAACCCATATTTTTCTATTTATTTGTTATTCGGGTCTTTTTTATTTGTTTTAAAATTAAATTTGCTTTTTTATCATGTATTTACCTAAAACTTTTGTTGATTCTTCATAAGTATTAAAAATGGTAACCCGCGGGTGATGGATACCGGCAAATACTTTTACCCGCTAAAAAAATACCCACGGGTTCATGAGTATTCAAAAGCGTGCGGGCACGGTTGATAGGTAGTGGGTATCTATGCCTTTCACACACATGTTGCATCCCTAATTTCGTGTCACCTCTTTGACATAATGGTTATATTAGTACCAAGATTATTAAGAGATTATATTTTTAAATAAATAAACTAGTTAAAATATAAACTTTGTTTGTCAGATATAACTTATAAGAGATTTTAAAAAGAATTATCTTTCATAATCTTTAAAAATCAAATGTTACTTCATTTAGCTTATAATAAAAATAATCTCTTTATACACTTACATTTTATGTCCATCTACAGTTCCATCTTGTTGGGTCACTGAATTTCCCAAATCTTCTAACAAGGATTTGAACGTAAAATCCCCTAAGTGCAAACAAGTCACTGAGTGAACAGTAACTCAGTGAGTCACCTTCAGGGAGCTAAGACCGAGCCTAAGAAGAAAGGTTCTCCATTCAGTGAGGCGGAACTCAGTGAAGTGTGATCTAAGCCAAGAAGAAGGTGATGGGTTCAGTGAGGATGACAATAACTCACTGAACCCCAATGACTCCTCAGCAACTTAAACGTACTGAAGACTGATGACATGAAGACTGAAGTTTTGGCGGGACTGGGCGGGAAAGTCTGAGCTACTTTATTAAAGTGCTTTATCACTTTAATGTCAGACTTTCCCCAAATGGTTAAAACCAGTCTGTCATCAGAAAGTGCCTTTTGGATCTAACTCAATGAAGGTTCCTTGCCATAAGAATAATATCTTTCAAGATATTGTTAAGGAAGCTTTAGGTCCAATGTATATTTAGTTGTTCCATACTTGTGTATAAATAGGAAGCAAATGTAAGGAGTAAAAGTTGACAAGTTTGTGCAATTAATGCAAAGCATTCACAAACCACTTTTACTCCTCCAAAGAACAACACAAGCCCCTGAGATAGCTCAGTGGGTAATTTAAGTTGTCACTCAACTTAGTTGAGTTTAGTGAGGAGTCCATACCATACTTGTCAATTCAACCCCAATTGTTATTCCGCAAACACTTGGGTACGATTCTTTTTTATTAACTTCTAATAAAGAATTAAACGTTGGAAAATATTATCTCTTTTGTTTACGTTTCTTTATTGTTAATCATTTTCTACATTTGTGTTCAAGTCATATAACTTGGTTACTTTAACTTCTTAGTTACGGTTAACCAAGTAAAAGGGACCAACAAGTGGTATCAGAGCCTCTGATTTGTAAAACTTTTACACGTTTTCAAAACCTAAAGAGTGCTCAAGTTTTTAAAATCAAGATCCCACTATGACTGACATAGATGTTCCCCAGCTTGTTGATAAAAAGGGTGGAAGTTATTCAGCAACTGCCCCTCGACTTGAAGCTGGCAAATTTAACAAGTGGAAAAAGCGAATGCTTTGCTACTTAACTGGGATGGAACCTTATTATATCAAATTGATTAATGAGGGTCCATATGTCCCAACAACTGCCCAAGGTTTAATCAAACCTGAAGCTCAGTGGACCCCAGATGAAAGGAGGGTGGTCAATCAAGACCAGCGCCTGAAAAGCATCATTATATCATGCCTTCCTGATGATATAATGGAATCAGTGATCAACTGTCCCACTGCCCAGCAGACATGGACTGACCTGGTTCATAGCTATGAAGGGCCTTCTGATACCAAAGAGAATAGAATCATGGACCTGAAGCTTGAATTCAATACCTTCAGGGCCAAGGATTCTGAAAGTCTCTCTGAGACTTATACTCGGTATAAGACCCTCCTGAATGAGCTGACCAATGATGGTGTTATACTGTCAAAACATGAAATCAATGTTGGTTTTGTCAACAGTCTCCCTGAGAAGTGGTTAAACTTCTCTCAGGGACTGAGAAATGCAAACCACATTCAGAACCTTGAGCTCCCTGCCATTTATGAGAAGTTTGTCTATGAAGACAATCTTATCACCAGGAGATACCCTGGTAAAGCTCAGGAGACCAAAAAGGCCTTGACAATCACACCCATATCAACTGCTTTCTATTCTAAAGGTGTTGTGCAGGATTTTCAGGATGGTTCAGATGATGAGGTTGACCAAAGAACCAGTGAGGAGTATCTTAATGATCTTCAGATTGAATTTCATGAAAGAGCACTCCTTGCTAATTCAAAAAGGTTTTTTAAGAAAAACAAATTTCCTTCTAAAGCAAATGACAATACTGAATGCTTTAAATGTGGCAAAATGGGGCATTTTGCTAAAGATTGTTTTTCAAAAACAACCTCAGAACCATCCTTCAAGTTTTCAGGAACTAACTCTTTTTCAGGCCCCAGCAAATTTCAACCAAAAATGCTTCAGTCTAGTCAAAGATTTGAAAAAGTCCCTCAAATTGACTTTGAAGCAAAGTACAGAAAGGCAAAAGCCAAGCTTGCCCTTCTTGAATCATCCTCAACTGTCTCTCAGCCTCCTCAGGCTCCAAAGCCTACTCAAGCCAAGAACAAAGGGCTTGTTGCTGAAACATATGACTGGGATGAGGTTGAAGTGTCCTCTGATGATGATGAAGTTCACATCAGTGCCCTGATGGCTCTGTCAGAAGACAACAAACTTGCTGTGGGGAAGAGTCATGCAAGAAATGGTGAATGGGTCAACATCACAATGAGGAAGGTAAATCTTTTACTTTCTATGGATGATAATGATGATTGGAAATCTTACTTAGACTATATTAATGTTGATCTTAAGTATGTTGAAGAGCAAAGACTTAATCTGTTTTCAAAATTTAACAAACTTAGTTTTGAATTAAATCAGTGTAGAGATGAATTACTTGTCTTAAAACAAGCCAAACTTGAAAGTGTCACACTTCAAATTCAAAACTCTGAACTTGTAAAACAAAATCAAGCTCTTCAGGAAGAACTTAAGAAAGAAAAGGAAATTATCTGGAAGTGGACTCAGAAAAACCCCAAACTTTATGAAACACTGAGTCTCTCACCCAGCCCCAATAAGGCTGGTCTGGGTGATGATCAACTCACTGAGGTTTCAGGGGAGAGTAGTTATTCCACAACTTTTCTATTAACCAACATACTCTCTAGCAAGGAACTAGCTCCCAAACCCAGTGATTGGATTGAAAGAAACAATCCTGATAGTAAATTGCCAAATTTTAACACTGGAAGAATTCTGGAGCCTGAAAGTCAGGCTATCAAGGAGCTGCTAGGAGTCACTGATGAACTTAGCCCTACTGAGTCCATCACTGAGTCTGAGTCTGATTCACCACTCCCTCCACTGAAACAACTTCAGGGAGCAGAACCCAATTCTAACCTTGCACCATTAGTCTTTCAACCACATTCTCCTAATGAGAAATCAGGGTTAGGAAGGACTATACTGAAAAGACCTACTCCTGCACCCACTGAACACCAAAAACCTTCAGTAACTACTGAAGTGAAGCTTGAAAGCACTGATTCAAAGGTTGATCAGCTTGCTGAACTTGTCAGGATGCTGAGTGAGAAAATTGAGTCTACTGAGAAAAACTCTGACTCTAAATCTACCAAGCCCTCAGTATCCTCAGGTTCTTCCAAACCAAAAACCACACCCAGACCCTCAGGGAGATGTGAACTGTGCAATTATCCAAATCACAGCACTGATAAATGCTACAGAGTCCTGTTTTGTATGATATGCAAACAAGAGGACCACAGAACTTGTGATCACATCCCCGACACTGCCTCTTTAAAGGCAAGGGGTCAGTACAAAACCCAAGGCTATCAGTATGCCACACCTTCCAAACAAAGACTGAAGGCTAAGCCTTTCTCACCATGTCCTCACTGTGGTTTCAATGATCATCTTCCTGATGATTGTTTGATGAAAGTATGCTGTGACATCTGTGGAGATCCCTCCCATGAAACCAGGGGGCATGACAAAGTGATTCAGTCCAGAAGGAAATACCAAACCAACACTTCTCAGTCACCTGATGCATCAACATCCACAAAATGTAAAACATGTGGAAGCTCAGGACACATAACTTCAGACCATGATTCACTAACTGAGTTCAAAAAGTCCCTGAGGACTAAGCCCACTAAAAGGTGGGTCAACAAGCAAAACTAACTCAGTTTACTGTTTGTGCAGAAACACAGCAAGGATCCTACCTGGCATCTAGACAGTGGATGCTCCAGAAGTATGACTGGTGTGAAAAGTTTTCTGCACAAATATGTGGAAGAACCAGGACCCAAAGTAGTATTTGGTGATAACTCATCAGCTCCCACTGAGGGTTATGGTTCAGTAAACTGCAATGGTATAGTTTTTACAAGAATAGCTTATGTTAATGGTCTGAAGTACAACCTGATAAGTGTTTCCCAACTATGTGATGCAAAATACATAGTTCAGTTTGATGATAAGAGAGTGACCATCTTTAATGCCAATAAGGAAGTTGTGTTGATTGCACCCAGAAGGGATGATGTATATGTCCTTGACATGTCATCCCTGACTCAAAATGGGACTTGCCTATTCTCAAAGGCAAGTGAGACAATCAACTGGCTATGGCATAGGAGACTCTCTCATCTCAACTTCAAAAACATCAACAACCTGGCCAAACAGAACAAAGTTCTGGGCCTTCCATCCCTGGTGTATACCAAAGACAAGCCTTGTTCTGCTTGTGAAAAAGGAAAACACCACAGGGCATCATTCAAAACCAAACAAACCTTTTCCATCAAAAGCTGCCTGCATCTTCTTCATATGGACCTTTTTGGACCTGTCAGTCCAATGTCCATACACCATGAGAAGTATACTCTGGTCATAGTGGATGAATACTCAAGATATACTTGGGTTTACTTCCTGACCAAAAAGAGTCAGGCAGCTGAAACCATCATGTCATTTGTCAGGAACATTGAAAATCAAAATGATGTCAAAGTTAAACAGATCAGGACTGACAATGGCACTGAATTCAAAAACCAAGACCTTGAGTGTTTTTGTGATGAGAAAGGAATTTCTCAAAATTTCACTTCTCCCTATACTCCTGAACAAAATGGAGTAGCTGAAAGGAGAAATAGAACACTCATTGAGGCAGCAAGAACAATGCTGAATGGCTCAGTCCTCTCAAAACATTTTTGGACTGAGGCAGTTAAAACAGCCTGCTACACTCGAAACAGGTCAATCATTGTGAAAAGGCACAATAAGACACCTTATGAGATATTCAAAGGAAGGATTCCTGACATCAGCTACTTTCATGTATTTGGGTGTCCTGTGTTTATACAAAATCACAAGGATCACTTAGGTTGTAACAACCCACATTTTCAGGACATTTCTCCTATTCACTATTCATCAGTTACTATTCATCATTTACTATTCACCGGTCACTATTCATCATTTTCGGAGTCAGTTTGTGATTCCGAGAAGCGTTCAAAAATTTTACTATTCATATAACACTATTCATTTCCGGAAGGAAATCACTATTCACGATTGCTGTTCATTTCATCGTAAACTGAGTTTACGGGTCTTCAAATTCGCGTAACCAATGTGGTTTAACTGCAAATTCATGCATCAATTCATTAATGACATTTCATATAGACTAGAATAGTCTACATATCATCATCACTTGAGAACCTACACGGATATGCATTATTTCTATATACGTATGTTTAATTTGTAATTAACGTTACCACTCGGTTTTTACTACGAACGTATACCCGATACTCCCGAATACGATCCTAACATATTTTCATACTCATTATAATACTATAAAAATTATATTATTAATTTACCCGGTGTTTTGAAATCAATTACTATATTTCACGGTCGGAGCTTATAACTCTGTCGGTTTGCGAAATTTCAACCCGATAATTATTTTAACACCCGATTATCATCAGGAATATTATTTTACAACTTTTACAACTTCATCGTATTTTATTTCACCACGTTAACAATTATTTCAAGATAACTCGGTACCCGATAACACCTAATGTATACACCAAACCAACTAATACATACATATCTAGATATAAACATTTATTAGCCACCAACAAGCCTCCTTATTTCACTCTTTTTTGCCACCCCTTGCCCCCCCTTGGACCAAGACCAAGACCACATTAATTGTAATTGACCAAGACTAATTATATATACACATATCTCTATCATTTTCTCATTACTTTCATATATACTTCACCAACAAAACTCTCTCTTTTCTTCCTTTCTTCTTCACAATTTCGGCCAACCATCAAGAACCAAGGGAAAACCATAAAGTTTCAAGATCCAAGTGTCTATCAAGTTCTAATCATGATCTAGTTGGGGTTTTGTGGTAAAAACCCTAGGTTATTATACATTTTCTCCTCAAATCACTCCAATATTTCAAGTAAGCTTCAAAAACACTTTTGATCTTTTCATACTTTCATTTACTTTATATTTTTATGTATTATCAAGATATATTGGTAAAACATGCAAGTATGTATGATCCATACCACTTATTACTCATTTCTTTTCATTATGAACATAGATCTACAATTTTTACTAGCAATCTCATTAGATCCACCAAGATTGGTGATGTTTAGGACCCCATGACACCCTAAGAAGGTGTATGGTAGGATTGGGTATTTGTGGAGTTGATTTGAAGTAGTTTGGTTAAGCCTTGAACAAGTTACAAACTAGAAAAGTTGATTTTAACAAACTTTCAAAGCTGCTGTCCATTTTTGTAAAACGTGGGAAACTCAGGGTCTAGGGTGTAACTTTGGACCAAAGATTTAGAAAATATATTCCGAGACGAAACTATGGCCGAAAACGGGGATAAAAACGAGTTAATAACGAAGGAGATATGTTTTTCCGAATATTAACAACGAAAAATACTTTCAAATATAGGTTCTGTCCCAAATCGCCAATTTCAGAAAACTCAGGGGTTTCCGGGTAACATTGGGTTAGATATTCAGAAAATACTTTCAAAAACGAAACCGTGGCCGCTTGAATCACTAAAATCCGAGTTACGACGAAAAAGATATGCTATTTTCAATTTTAACGACGAAAACTATTTTCTGAAAAATAGCTTGCTGTTGAACAGTTTTCATGGACTGTTTCGAGACGTAAAACTTGATCTAGCCATCCTGACTTATCAAAAATATATTAGTATGTTGTCCCACGATTCCGGGGATATAAAGAATGTAGAAAACGAGCTTATAACGAAAAAGATACAAGCGTTTGAACTTAGACGATTTTTACAAATTTCCATCAGCTTTTCTATTATTATTATTTTGCCGCAAAACTGTCTTTGCGAGACACCACTTTCTTGGCTGTTTTTCTTCATGATCTGATCAATTTGAGTCCGAGCCGTAGTTTTATGAAATCAAGATCTTCCAACAAGCTTTTCAAATCATTTGGCCGTTCGTCAAATAGACTTATAACGAATAAACTACGACCTCATCTATATACCCGATAAACTATATATATTTTGACAGCTTTTACTATAATGAAATTTTCTAAGTGTTGAACACAATACTTTCAAGTAACAACAATAAGAGTCGATTTTCTCATCGATCAAGACCCGTATAACCAAAAGTTAAATGACACGACTTCAAGATATTGTTACAAGGTTTTCAAAAACGCCGAGTTTCATCACTAACCCTTAACGTACAACATTTAGTGACATGTTTTGCGAGGCCATTTTGGGCATATTTTCGAGTAATGAAAATGTTATTTTTGCGACAAAAACCTTATATTTGCCGATAGAACACCAAACAAGGATCGTGGAGTTCCGTTTCAACCTATTTCCATGAAAAGTGATTATTAACCTAACGAGATGTCAAAAACTTATTTGTCGACGATAAACGTTAATTTCAAAACTAATGAGTGGTATCGATAACATACGTATTTGCATGTGTAGCGTCATTTCATTTCTTACATTAGATCATATCATTCATATTAGGTTGCGGTTAGAGATCGTGCCTCATTTCTGTGTATTCATTGTTGTCATCATAGCTATTGCACTAGGTGAGTTCATAACCCCTACTTTTACTTGTTTTACAACTGTTTTGGGGGAAGATACATGCTCCTTACTATTTAAATTCAATGCTTGTTTTACTTGAACGCGATTCATTTTCTCAAACATTACTGGATGGTTGAAATACTTGATTGATTATTTGAATACATTATGAATTACTTATTCCATCCTTGATTTCTTTCTTATGAACACAAGTTCTTGCTTTTGCGGACATAAATATAAAACTGTTACTTTGCCTGAGTTACCTATTACTGCCACTGAAGTCCCCTTTATCATGAACCGTTAATTACATGCGTGTGAGCGCGAATGCTGTGGATAGATCTATTTGGGTTGACACCCCGTCCGAGTTGGTCGCGCCAACCTGTCAAACGGACGCATATCATTCGGATTACTTCCGAGTGTCTGGCAAACACTTAATTGGGGCATTTTATGCTTGATTGCATACGATTACGTCGAGCTTCGGGGTCATGAGCTTTAGGCACTGTATACCTTATTTTTAGCTGTGACGTTGTATTTGTTATATTGTCTTGCTACTGAAAATCTCGTGTTCCGCAAATGACTTGTTTACTTAAACATATTACTTTTGGCAGTGGGTTGTAAACACACAGGTTACAAGTCTCTTATGGCGGGACTTGCAACTGAGTGGATTTACGATGCCTTTGCTTGGAAATACTTGATTTCTGGAAACACTTGTTTACGGGAAATACTTGTTTACTTAAAACTATGAACTCACCAGCTTTATGCTGACGTTTTAGCATGTATTTTCAGTTTTTAAGCAATGGCACACTACAGAAGGTTTTGGCAGGGCATGGCATGGTCATAGAAGACTCTGATATTCTTATGGGGACCGTTTTTAACTATTTAAAGGCCTACTTCCGCACTACTTTTAACAATGTAAATTCAACATTTTTTATTAAACTATTTTATTCTAAATGATTCAAGTGAAAACCATTTTTGAACTTGTGTTGTAATACCAATTGAGTTACACCCCAGCTACATGTATGCTTCCGCTGGACCCGATTCTGGGGGTGTGACAGATTGGTATCAGAGCCTTGGCTATAGCGAACTAAGTGTTTTTAAAACCTAGACTATAGCTACTTTCAAGAAAACTTAACTCTATGACCGTCACGTGCCTGCCTGCCAAGCTGAAGCCTCATTTGTGGTTAGTTGCTGACATAGGTGATGAGATTGTTATCTCATTATCTGATATATTATATTCATTTATTATAGTTGATTACTATAATTATCATTCATATAAGCATGTTCACGTATCATATATGTCACCGTGTTATGTTTTTCCTTGCATAGTTTCATCATTTGACCTCGAGTTTGGTCACCTGCTTTTGTCTTTCAGAACGTCTTGGTATTTGTGAAGGACATGGTATTAGTATAACTGAACTGAGTATTTCAAAATTCATGGAACCTCGGTGGAATATAGACTGGTCATTTATATTCGACCCGGGATAGTGAGATATAGGCTGACCACCTATGTCTGACTCAGAAGTGAATTTTGCAACACTAAGAATGGTTATAATAAGGTTATGTCTGGATTGAATTCTCAACTCAATTTCTAAATGTTTCATTCATGTGTGTGTATACTCTCGTTGTTGGAACCTTCATACTTTTCATCACTTCGTAAATCACCGATTGGAAGCATGTCAGCTAGTCATTTTATTTCATGAACTTTCATATTTATGCACGATACACTCATATCACAATATTTTCTTTTGTCACAATCTCATTTTGTTGCAGTTGTCACAGTCTCTTCCCTTCTCACCATTACTATCATTTCCTTTCCCCACCCCCATATATATATAAGGAATTAGCTAACACTCTCTAGATTCCGATGTCACTCATCCCTCACTACTCCCTATATTGATAAGTGGATATTATCAATGACCTCCCTAGGAAAGACTTTCCATACCTTCTATGAGGATGATCCCTCGGTACCTTAAGATCATTCATAACTCAACAGAAATCTCAGGATATCACAAAGCAATTCGAACCACTATCACCGGCCTGATCGCCAAAATTCCATCATCTGGAAAGTATTGGCTTGACTGAATTACAAGATTCATTTAGATACGAGTGCTCACTAAGCAACACCATAGAGATAAATCCAACCTCTTAACCAAGACTATAAATTGAACATGTCCTCACCAATAACCTTTATTCAAACATGTTAGACACCTATGCATTTGTGCATGCATACATACCTGGCTATTTTATCCTCTTAATACTTTCATTTTTAAATGGATTTTCTCCAAAACTACCATTATACAAAACATATATCTTATAAGAAATACTTTTCTGATGCACTTATTTTGACAAGCAAATTCCTTTTGGCTAATCTTTTACAAAACTATTGAATGTTACAAAATTTTAAACATCGATCTTTGGTAAATCATACTATCCACCTTATGTTAAAAATTTTCCTATATTGCATAACTACTAAATTTTGAAACATCAAGAAGGATGTTACCTAAAAAGCCGTTTGCTTAAACTTGTATAAATTCATTTATTCGGGGAAGGTTTATGAACAAAACACAATCTCAAAACAAACTTTGAAAATCAATCACCATATTACCTCACTTATACCTTTAGGAGTTTGTGAGTTGATGACCTATAACTTGGGGAAAATCTTAGTAATGGAGACTAAGCACCGTAGGTGGAGAAAGACTCAATTCCTGACATCCTGTGGAGGATCACAACCTTATCCTAATCGTTTATTTTCAACAACACCCTTTTACGAATTTAACCCTGTAAGTCTTTCAAAACAAGATTCATGATACCCATTTCAATTATTCCTAATAAAGGAATTTGATTCACCTCAACTCCTAACGATTTCATTAAGATCTCTTTGGAACCACACCACCTATTACCTGTAGACCAACGGTCAGAATTTGAGATTGATTCAAACCTAGGGAGATATGCCCAAATCGGGTGTGATTGACACTAGAAATGGTTAGATTAACCATTTGCCATAAACCAAATTCAGTTGCAACCATAGTTACCACACGAGCTTAGAGACTACACCATTCGAATGGTCGAAGTGCCAACATCCATTGACGGATCAAAACTTGGAAAAGCCCAACTCACTAGTCCCGTAAGCATTCATGAAATAACCAGGAATTTCCTACAAATCAAGAATCAATTACAAGTTCGATAAGCGGTAAACCACTAGAATTTCAAGTTCGTGGCATGATTATGTTGAAAGTTTTGCCTAGGAAAGGCATAATACCATTCAGAAAACCTCATAAAGTTAAACCCGATATACACTGAACCATTTACGATTTCTGACAGAGTAGGCCTAGTGGCCGTCAGACTTGAACCTTGTTAGAGCTCAGTAGCTTACACGATTATATCATCATCTTTTAACCAATACCACTCTAGAGACCAACACAAACTGAACTTCGGGACGAAGTTCCTTTTAAGGGGGTGAGACTGTAACAACCCACATTTTCAGGACATTTCTCCTATTCACTATTCATCAGTTACTATTCATCATTTACTATTCACCGGTCACTATTCATCATTTTACTATTCATCATTTTCGGAGTCAGTTTGTGATTCCGAGAAGCGTTCAAAAATTTTACTATTCATATAACACTATTCATTTCCGGAAGGAAATCACTATTCATGATTGCTGTTCATTTCATCGTAAACTGAGTTTACGGGTCTTCAAATTCGCGTAACCAATGTGGTTTAACTGCAAATTCATGCATCAATTCATTAATGACATTTCATATAGACTAGAATAGTCTACATATCATCATCACTTGAGAACCTACACGGATATGCATTATTTCTATATACGTATGTTTAATTTGTAATTAACGTTACCACTCGGTTTTTACTACGAACGTATACCCGATACTCCCGAATACGATCCTAACATATTTTCATACTCATTATAATACTATAAAAATTATATTATTAATTTACCCGGTGTTTTGAAATCAATTACTATATTTCACGGTCGGAGCTTATAACTCTGTCGGTTTGCGAAATTTCAACCCGATAATTATTTTAACACCCGATTATCATCAGGAATATTATTTTACAACTTTTACAACTTCATCGTATTTTATTTCACCACGTTAACAATTATTTCAAGATAACTCGGTACCCGATAACACCTAATGTATACACCAAACCAACTAATACATACATATCTAGATATAAACATTTATTAGCCACCAACAAGCCTCCTTATTTCACTCCTTTTTGCCACCCCTTGCCCCCCCTTGGACCAAGACCAAGACCACATTAATTGTAATTGACCAAGACTAATTATATATACACATATCTCTATCATTTTCTCATTACTTTCATATATACTTCACCAACAAAACTCTCTCTTTTCTTCCTTTCTTCTTCACAATTTCGGCCAACCATCAAGAACCAAGGGAAAACCATAAAGTTTCAAGATCCAAGTGTCTATCAAGTTCTAATCATGATCTAGTTGGGGTTTTGTGGTAAAAACCCTAGGTTATTATACATTTTCTCCTCAAATCACTCCAATATTTCAAGTAAGCTTCAAAAACACTTTTGATCTTTTCATACTTTCATTTACTTTATATTTTTATGTATTTTCAAGATATATTGGTAAAACATGCAAGTATGTATGATCCATACCACTTATTACTCATTTCTTTTCATTATGAACATAGATCTACAATTTTTACTAGCAATCTCATTAGATCCACCAAGATTGGTGATGTTTAGGACCCCATGACACCCTAAGAAGGTGTATGGTAGGATTGGGTATTTGTGGAGTTGATTTGAAGTAGTTTGGTTAAGCCTTGAACAAGTTACAAACTAGAAAAGTTGATTTTAACAAACTTTCAAAGCTGCTGTCCATTTTTGTAAAACGTGGGAAACTCAGGGTCTAGGGTGTAACTTTGGACCAAAGATTTAGAAAATATATTCCGAGACGAAACTATGGCCGAAAACGGGGATAAAAACGAGTTAATAACGAAGGAGATATGTTTTTCCGAATATTAACAACGAAAAATACTTTCAAATATAGGTTCTGTCCCAAATCGCCAATTTCAGAAAACTCAGGGGTTTCCAGGTAACATTGGGTTAGATATTCAGAAAATACTTTCAAAAACGAAACCGTGGCCGCTTGAATCACTAAAATCCGAGTTACGACGAAAAAGATATGCTATTTTCAATTTTAACGACGAAAACTATTTTCTGAAAAATAGCTTGCTGTTGAACAGTTTTCATGGACTGTTTCGAGACGTAAAACTTGATCTAGCCGTCCTGACTTATCAAAAATATATTAGTATGTTGTCCCACGATTCCGGGGATATAAAGAATGTAGAAAACGAGCTTATAACGAAAAAGATACAAGCGTTTGAACTTAGACGATTTTTACAAATTTCCATCAGCTTTTCTATTATTATTATTTTGCCGCAAAACTGTCTTTGCGAGACACCACTTTCTTGGCTGTTTTTCTTCATGATCTGATCAATTTGAGTCCGAGCCGTAGTTTTATGAAATCAAGATCTTCCAACAAGCTTTTCAAATCATTTGGCCGTTCGTCGAATAGACTTATAACGAATAAACTACGACCTCATCTATATACCCGATAAACTATATATATTTTGACAGCTTTTACTATAATGAAATTTTCTAAGTGTTGAACACAATACTTTCAAGTAACAACAATAAGAGTCGATTTTCTCATCGATCAAGACCCGTATAACCAAAAGTTAAATGACACGACTTCAAGATATTGTTACAAGGTTTTCAAAAACGCCGAGTTTCATCACTAACCCTTAACGTACAACATTTAGTGACATGTTTTGCGAGGCCATTTTGGGCATATTTTCGAGTAATGAAAATGTTATTTTTGCGACAAAAACCTTATATTTGCCGATAGAACACCAAACAAGGATCGTGGAGTTCCGTTTCAACCTATTTCCATGAAAAGTGGTTATTAACCTAACGAGATGTCAAAAACTTATTTGTCGACGATAAACGTTAATTTCAAAACTAATGAGTGGTATCGATAACATACGTATTTGCATGTGTAGCGTCATTTCATTTCTTACATTAGATCATATCATTCATATTAGGTTGCGGTTAGAGATCGTGCCTCATTTCTGTGTATTCATTGTTGTCATCGTAGCTATTGCACTAGGTGAGTTCATAACCCCTACTTTTACTTGTTTTACAACTGTTTTGGGGGAAGATACATGCTCCTTACTATTTAAATTCAATGCTTGTTTTACTTGAACGCGATTCATTTTCTCAAACATTACTGGATGGTTGAAATACTTGATTGATTATTTGAATACATTATGAATTACTTATTCCATCCTTGATTTCTTTCTTATGAACACAAGTTCTTGCTTTTGCGGACATAAATATAAAACTGTTACTTTGCCTGAGTTACCTATTACTGCCACTGAAGTCCCCTTTATCATGAACCGTTAATTACATGCGTGTGAGCGCGAATGCTGTGGATAAATCTATTTGGGTTGACACCCCGTCCGAGTTGGTCGCGCCAACCTGTCAAACGGACGCATATCATTCGGATTACTTCCGAGTGTCTGGCAAACACTTAATTGGGGCATTTTATGCTTGATTGCATACGATTACGTCGAGCTTCGGGGTCATGAGCTTTAGGCACTGTATACCTTATTTTTAGCTGTGACATTGTATTTGTTATATTGTCTTGCTACTGAAAATCTCGTGTTCCGCAAATGACTTGTTTACTTAAACATATTACTTTTGGCAGTGGGTTGTAAACACACAGGTTACAAGTCTCTTATGGCGGGACTTGCAACTGAGTGGATTTACGATGCCTTTGCTTGGAAATACTTGATTTCTGGAAACACTTGTTTACGGGAAATAGTTGTTTACTTAAAACTATGAACTCACCAGCTTTATGCTGACGTTTTAACATGTATTTTCAGTTTTTAAGCAATGGCACACTACAGAAGGTTTTGGCAGGGCATGGCATGGTCATAGAAGACTCTGATATTCTTATGGGGACCGTTTTTAACTATTTAAAGGCCTACTTCCGCACTACTTTTAACAATGTAAATTCAACATTTTTTATTAAACTATTTTATTCTAAATGATTCAAGTGAAAACCATTTTTGAACTTGTGTTGTAATACCAATTGAGTTACACCCCAGCTACATGTATGCTTCCGCTGGACCCGATTCTGGGGGTGTGACATAGGTAAATTTGATGCCAAAGCTGATGATGGATACTTCCTGGGATATTCCTTGGTCTCTAAAGCCTTCAGGGTGTTCAACACAAGGAGACATCAAACTGAGGAAACCTATCACATTACTGTTGATGAGAGCACTGAATCCATCAGGTTCTCAAATACCTCAGTAGAAGAAATTGGTATTGATGACTCATCAAGGTATCCTCCTGATGAGTATCATCCTGAGAACAATCCCTCAACTCAATACCAAGCTGATGCTGATGTCTCCTACTACATCATCCCTCACAACCTACCCCAACCACCTATCAGTGAGTTCATAGAAACTCAGCCTGTCTCAAATGAGACTGACACCACTGAACAAAATGTTCAGGAACCCACAGAACAAATTGTTTCTACAGTTGTCACTGAAGTACATATTGATGAGTTACCTCATGTTCCTGAGACTGGACCTATTCAGGCTCCTACAAGCTCAAATTCCTATCCCAAACCCCAGGATAGCTGGACTAGATCCAAAATCATTGAGCTTGTGAACATCATTGGTGAACCCACTGAAGGCATGCTCACAAGAAGCAAGGCTGCCAAACTCAAGGCTGCCACTGCCAATATATGTCTTTATGCTGACTATCTCTCAGAAATTGAGCCTAAAAATGTCAAAGAAGCCCTGACTTATGAAAGTTGGGTTCAGGCCATGAGAGATGAATTGGAACAATTTGACAGAAATGATGTCATGACCCTTGTTGAATGCCCCCAGGGTGTTTTAATCATTGGTATGAAATGGGTCTTTAAGAACATGACTGATGAGAATGGCACAGTCATCAAAAACAAAGCAAGACTGGTTGCCAAAGGATATAATCAACAGGAAGGTATAGACTATGAGGAAACCTTTGCACCTGTTGCAAGAATGGAAGCCATCAGAATCTTCCTTGCCTATTCAACTTACATGAACTTTAAAGTTTACCAAATGGATGTTAAAAGTGCATTCCTGATTGGTAACATCAAAGAAGATGTTTATGTGCAACAGCCTCCTGGTTTCGAAAGTAGTGAATACCCCAACCATGTCTACAAGCTTAACAAAGCCCTTTATGGACTGAAACAAGCACCCAGGGCATGGTATGAAACTCTTTCAGCCTTCCTGATCCAAAACAAGTTTGTCAGAGGAAGAATTGACAACACATTGTTCATCTACAGAATAAAGGATGATGTCATTCTTGTCCAAGTATATGTTGATGACATCATCTTTGGCTCAACAAGTTACAAACTTTGCAAACAATTTGAAAAACTTATGACCACAAAGTTTGAAATGAGCATGATGGGTGAACTCACATACTTTCTTGGACTACAAATCAAACAAACTGAAAAAGGAATATCCATTTGCCAAGAAAAATACCTTAGGAACCTACTGAAGAAGTATGAGCTCACTGACTGCTCTTCAGTAAAAACTCCCATGGTTCCTCCAAACAACCTTGGCCCTGATCTCACTGGAAAGTCAGTGAATCAAACCCAATATAGAGGAATGATTGGCTCCCTGATGTACTTACTTGCCTCAAGGCCTGATATCCAATTCTCAGTCTGCCTGTGTGCAAGATACCAGGCTGACCCTAAAGAATCACATCTCACTGCTGTCAAGAGAATCATCAGGTACCTGAAGGGTACTCCAAACCTTGGTTTGTATTACCCAAAATGTTCAGGATTTGATCTCAAAGGGTACACTGACTCTGACTATGCAGGATGTAACATGGATAGGAAAAGCACTTCAGGATCCTGCCAATTCCTTGGTGGTAAACTTGTGTGTTGGAGTACAAAGAAACAACAGTCAGTGGCCATGTCCTCAGCTGAAGCTGAATATATGGCTGCTGCTGGATGCTGTGCAAATGTACTTTGGATGAAGAGCCAACTGAGTGACTATGGCATTCAGTATAAGATGGTACCTATCTTTTGTGATAATACAAGTGCCATAGCCATCTCAAACAATCCAGTACTTCATCAAAGAACCAAACACATTGACATCAGATACCACTTCATCAGGGACCATATCTCTAATGGAGAAATTGAACTACATTTCATCCCCACTGAGTATCAGCTAGCTGATATCTTCACTAAACCTTTGGATGAACCCACTTTCACAAGATTGAAAGCTGAACTGGGCATGTTGGACATAGATTCAGGGAACTGATCAAAAATGTTCCAACATGATGTATATTCTCTAGGTCCCTGATCACACCCTTCCTGAAAAACTCATTTTTATTGAATGAAAAATCATTCAGGGGGCTCAGGATGAAAAATAGCATTGAATACCCTAACTAAATGCTCTAAGTATTTAGTCAGTTAATGTCCCAGGTAGGTAACTGAATCCTATTAAATATAGGAATATATGTCACTTACACAACTGGCATCCACTCGTTGGGCCCCCACATCCCTCTCACCTAACATCACTGAGCATTAAATGCTCCCTCACACACAAAAGTTGTGATAATTTCTCTCTGCAAAAGTGCATTACTTGCAGAGCCACACAACTGTTCATCCATGATGTGAGAGAAAATAGGGTAATGGGAATCGTGATATTTAATGCGGATATCAAACCAAAATTATTATGCCGCTTCGGTTGAATAAATTAAACCTTTGGTATCTGCAACATCACCACCCAAATCCTTACCCTATAAATACCCCCACAAAAAGGGAAACACACACACGCTTTTAAAATCTTAACAAAACTCTTGCAAATTGTTTTCAAAACTGCGTGTGTTTCCTCACCCATACCCAATTTTCTAACTAAAACCAGGCTTTTATTACCAAATGGCTTCTTCTAAGGTCGTAAAATACGCACCCAATGTGGATTTCCAAATGGAAAGCGTAGACCTTACCAAGAACAATGTGGTGGGGAACTTTGCCTACCCTGCTGGGTACCCTGAATACAGGGATGTGGTGAAGTTCCTTCAGAACTGCTTCCTGACCACCTCATTCACTAAGACCCCCTCAGTCATCTATCATGACTACTTGAGGGAATTTTGATGCACAGCGGTGGTTGAAAACCCTGATGCGCCAAAAGAGGCCAAAATCAAGTTTACAGTCAAGAATGGAACTAAGTCCCTAACTCTTGACTATAAAACTTTTGTCAAAGCCACTGGGCTTGATTACACCACGACCTTCACTGCCCAACCCTCTGAGAAAGAGGTAAAGGAGGTCTTACTAGAATTGGGACCCTATGACAAAAATCACCCTGAGGTGACACCAGGGTCCCTATTATCCAAAGCCCCAATAATTAAAACCTGGTTCCCTGCTCCCTGGAGGATTCTAATGACTTTTGTCATTCAGGTTCTCTGGGGAAATAAATCCTCGACTGAGCAATTAAACACTACTCAGGCAATGATAGTGTTCAGTCTCATTGAGGGTAAAATGATAGACCTTGGAGAAATCATCTTCAGGGACCTCATAGCAAAGTTAGGGGGGGAAGTCTAGGCAAAAACATATGTCATATCCTAGATTTGTTTCTTGTGCCCTACAAGACTTGCTTGGGTCTGAGTATGATAGGCCTGACGCAATAGGTTTTGAGCCTGACGTCCTACACAAGGCTAACTACTCACGTGACCCTCTTGAGGTTACACCTGTCACCCTGACATTGTACATGCGTACTGCTATCTAGGGTGACAATAAGGTATCACCAATACCCTCTCCCACTAAAAAGGTGAAGAGGAAGAAGGGACAGGGGTCCAGGAAGGTGGCTCAACCCAAGTCACTCGACACTGAGGCCTCTAACCTTAAGGCTGCCCAAAAGGGGCCTGTAATACCGCCCTTGACTGCGGACACCCTGAGAATAATAACCCAGTCACTAGGCCTGCAACAAAAGCCATCGGAGGGCACTGAGACATCACACTCAGTGTCCTCGGGCAAACCCGTTTCCAAAGACTCTACTGTCATAAACAAGACAGTTGAGCCGAAACAAACCAAACCTTCACATCCTGTTAACGTCTCTGGCAAATCACAACCAGGGTCTCAGGGAGTAAGGGATCCTAAATCCTCGGTGGGGCAGCACTACTCCACTGAGAAGGGGGTCCACAAACAATCACATCCTGCTAAAGGCTTGGGTAGATCAAAACCCAAGCATCAGGGAGATCATGTCCCTAAACCTTCGACAGGCCAGACCAAGCCTGTTGGAAAGGGGGACTCAACCACTCATTTGCCTGATGAGGACATTCGCAAATCAAAGCTTTTGTCTGAGGGCACCCCTACTCATCCCCAAGACTCAGTGGGAAACAAACAACCCACTGATAGGGACACAACATTCATGACTCCTAGTGATGACACTGGAAAACACCCATCAGTGTCTGAAGGGGTCACGGGGGACAAAGACTCAGAGGGATATACACCACCCGCTGATATGGAACCCAAAACCACTCCCGGAGGTGCGCATAACTTGGGAACTGGCCTTAAAGACCAGGTAGGTAAAACCCAACCTACCGGATTTGAGGGGTCAGGACCTGGCCAAAACGAAGGTAAATCTTCTTTTGAAGAGGAGCCGGATAACCTCCAGATGTTGCAGATTACCTCCCTGGCGGATGCTCAGGCATTCCTATTTTCTGATGATGAGTTTAACAGTGATGAGGAGGTCTTCACGGCCGGAGATGATATGGAGGATGAGGAGACAGTCCCTGAACCTGTTACTCAGTCTCCTCAGACCTCTAACCATGACGAAGATGAACAACATTCCGAGCCGGAAACCTCAGAAGACGATTCAACTCCTCTCACTGAAAGAGCCTTCCAAAAGTTCATCAAGAAAATGACCAACATTTTGTACAGGGGGGTCACTGACGAGGTGTTTGACATGCATACTGAGCAAGCAGTCCACTATCACCTCCTCAAGGATGTTGTTGAAGACTACAATGATGATGTCAGGGAGCAAAATTCCACTGTCTCTCACTCCCTGACACAAATGGCTTCACACATCAATCAGTTTTTGGAATCCCTTAAGGAGCTGGCTACAGGGGTTAAGTCAGTTCAAGAATCAGTCAAGGATGACCCTGAGCTCAACAAGAAAATTCTTCAGGCATCTGAGACATACCAAGTCAACTCGGCGGCTCTTACTGAGTTACTCGGTTTAATAAGGGGTTCAAATGTTCAGAATCTCAACTCCACGGTGGAGTCCCTCCAGTCTTCCTTCACTAAGTTGGAAGCATCAGTGACAGCTCAATCCCTGAAGTCCACATCTCTGGCCTGGACAATGGGATCCAGGATGACTGCCCTTGAACTTTCTCAGGCTTCACTTGACTCCAAGGTATCTCTCCTTCATCAGGATACTGCGGAGATCAAGTCCATGGTGACGGAAATGTTTCAAGCCTTCAAGGGTACTTCTACTTCGTCTTCAGTAACTCCAACACTTGCCATCACTGCAGCTCCGGCAAATGTTGAGGGGGAGAATGTTACTGAAACCCCTGTTACTGACGAACAAGAAGCTGGACAGCCCTCTCACACTGAGGGGGAGCATGTCACTGAAGCCATACCAATCACACAAGTTCCACCTCAAGAGGAACCAGTCTCCTCCACTCTCTTTCAGGATAGAGGAAAAAGCATTGCTACCACCTCTGAACCCACTACTGTGCTCCAGCCTGCCTCCACAATGGTCAGAACTGACCCTGATGAACCTATCAGGGTCCCGTTTGCTATCAATGGAAAAATATATCAACTCACCAATGACCAAATACAAGCCCATATGGAAAGAGTTGAATACTTGGCAAAGGTAGCTGAAGAAGAGAGGTTGAGCAAGCCTGAACTAATACAGGTTGTTAATGAGGAGGCTGAAAAGATTGGTTTGGATACTGAGGCACTAGCTACTGAGCAAGCTGGTGCAGCCTTTAAAAAGGCTCAGGAAGAACAGATGATTGCTCTGAAAAAGGAAAGGGAAGAGAAGCTGAAAAGGCAAGCTCAAATCAGGAAGACCAGGGTTGAAAGATATCATTGGGTGATGAAGGAAAGATTGAAGCCTGAAACCATCACTGACATCAAAATCCACAGGAATACCAAACCCGCAATGGTCACTGTCTTCAGGGGGGCTGATAAGAGAATAATGGACATTCATAATCCATTCAAATTCGCTGACTTTGGGATCACTGAACTTGATGAACTTCGTCCCATCATTGCCAAGAAAAATGGTGTCGTTGTTGATCAACTTCTCAAGTCACTGAGCGAAAGATATGACAGACTGAGAGCAATGCCTGAAGCCCTCAACATTCCCTCCCTACTTCCTGCTCCAACAACAGGAACTGCTTCTTCAACCACCACAAGGAGAAAAAGGAAGCACATCGAATCCGAGCCTGAGATCAAGGTCCCAGGATTGGATTGTGACAGGTCTGTTCCTGAAGGAATCACCTTCGTGAACAACACCGTGCTTGAACACCCTGAACGAGGTCTATGCTTCACTGATGAATATGGAGACCTTGCTTTCCAAAGATGGTCTGATATTGACAAGGCAGGGGTCACAGCAATGGTAACATACCTGATGTTAGCTTCTCCAATACACAGTGGTGCAAACCAAAGGTTCTGTAAGGACCTTCGGGAAAAGATTGAGAAGCGTCCTGAGAAACACCTACTGAGATCAAAGAAAGCTAAGATTGAGGGACTTGGCTACCATCTGAACATCTGATCTGCAACAACTATCTTTTTTTTGTTTGTAATTTGTAGGAAAATGTAATAGCTATGAATAAACTGATGTTTTGTTTTAAAGTTATGTCCTACTTACAATTACAACAAACATTCAGCATGAGACAATGTACCCTGACAACTCATGCTGAATCAAGTATCACTTAGGCAATTTGTATGTTCAAATAGGGGGAGATTGTTGGGTCACTGAATTTCCCAAATCTTCTAACAAGGATTTGAACGTAAAATCCCCTAAGTGCAAACAAGTCACTGAGTGAACAGTAACTCAGTGAGTCACCTTCAGGGAGCTAAGACCGAGCCTAAGAAGAAAGGTTCTCCATTCAGTGAGGCGGAACTCAGTGAAGTGTGATCTAAGCCAAGAAGAAGGTGATGGGTTCAGTGAGGATGACAATAACTCACTGAACCCCAATGACTCCTCAGCAACTTAAACGTACTGAAGACTGATGACATGAAGACTGAAGTTTTGGCGGGACTGAGCGGGAAAGTCTGAGCTACTTTATTAAAGTGCTTTATCACTTTAATGTCAGACTTTCCCCAAATGGTTAAAACCAGTCTGTCATCAGAAAGTGCCTTTTGGATCTAACTCAATGAAGGTTCCTTGCCATAAGAATAATATCTTTCAAGATATTGTTAAGGAAGCTTTAGGTCCAATGTATATTTAGTTGTTCCATACTTGTGTATAAATAGGAAGCAAATGTAAGGAGTAAAAGTTGACAAGTTTGTGCAATTAATGCAAAGCATTCACAAACCACTTTTACTCCTCCAAAGAACAACACAAGCCCCTGAGATAGCTCAGTGGGTAATTTAAGTTGTCAAGTTGAGTTTAGTGAGGAGTCCATACCATACTTGTCAATTCAACCCCAAGTGTTATTCCGCAAACACTTGGGTACGATTCTTTTTTATTAACTTCTAATAAAGAATTAAACGTTGGAAAATATTATCTCTTTTGTTTACGTTTCTTTATTGTTAATCATTTTCTACATTTGTGTTCAAGTCATATAACTTGGTTACTTTAACTTCTTAGTTACGGTTAACCAAGTAAAAGGGACCAACACATCTGCAGTTTCATCAACAATTAGTTTTGTCAAACAAACTCATTAACTTCTTTTTTAAGTTAAGGAATAGCTTATTATTTATCGCTATGAAATATTAATATCCTGATACTTATAAATTCGACTTACTTGGTCAAAATTGATTTGAATGATATTTAATTTCACTAAGTTTGAAAGTATATATTAAAATTTATATACAGTAGAAACTCTATAATATAATACACTTGGGATCACCAAAATTTATTAATTAAAAGAGTTATTAATTAATCGATAAATTAATAATTATTAATTTATATATTAACTAATATTTTATTAATTTATAGTAGAATACTTAGCTTTAAGATGCATTATCGTCGTCGATTTTATAGAAGTCTTTTGGATGGTTATGAATTAGGGGTTCCAAATCCAGCAAAAATAAATGTATTAGATGCAATGAATCTTGCAATTTCAGCATGGACTATGGATGTTCGTGCAAATACAATTGCGAACTGCTTTCGTCATTGTAAACTTCGATCAACAGATAACATGACTTTTGAGAACTCAGATGAAGGTGGTGAAAGCACTCAAGAACTCCAAAATTTGATCAAGGGTTATCGCAATGCAATGGATGTCGAAGATGTTCTGACTCACCCAGAAGAAAATGTAGTTGCACAGTTGTTGACTGATGAAGAAATTATTGAAAGCGTTATTGGAATTAATAAAGATGATATCGATGAAGAAGATGATGAAAGTTCTACAATGAAGCCTCCTTCGCGAAACGAAGCTATTAAAGCGGCAATCACATTGAACAATTTCTTGTTGAGTTATGAGAAAACAACACCAGAAGTTCTTACCATGCTAAGGAAAATTAGAGACGAGATTCAAGGGGAAATTGATTTCAACAAAAAACAAAAGACAATTGAGTCATTTTTCAAGAAACCTTCATAAATAATTCATGTAATATGCTATATATAAGGAATTATTAATTTATATTTTATATGGGGTCTAAAGAAATTATCAAAAATGTATTATCTTATAATTTTAGCGAATTATTAATTTAGCACCCTATCCCCGAGTCGGGACCGGCAAAAAATATTATCTTGGAGAGTTTATTAAATAATCGAGTATTAATTTATCGAGTTTTTACTATATATATATATATATATATATATATATATATATATATATATATATATATATATATATATATATATATATATATTAACTATTTGTTGTACTTAATAATATTTATTAGGGAAACCCTTTATCCAAAAAAAACTATTTGAATGTCAAAAACTTTAACCAAATTTTAAGTAAAGTGAATTAGTAAATTATGTAGTCACCTTGATAATTTACATTATTTAGGGTATGTTTTGCAAAAATAGATGTTGTTGTTGTTGGTGGTGGTGGTGGTGCTGGTGTTGTTGTTGATGTTGGTGTTGTTGCTGGAAAAAAATTGCACTTTTTTTTTGTATTGGTGTTTGGCAAACTATTTGTACTTTTAGATTAAAAGAATGATATAATATGTGAAAAATAATCTCTGTAATCTTTTAAAAACTAATTTTGAGAATTATTTTTTAGAAACTTATTTTTCTAAAATAATTCACAATCTTTGTCACTTAAACAAATATTATTTTTTTTATCAAAGCTTATTTTTCAACAAAATAATCTTAATACTCCATAATCTTTCACAATCTCTCTCGCCAAACATGCCATTAGTCAATAAGTGTTATAATAGACGAATATCCGCGCAAAGTGACGCTGTAGAGGGGCAAATAATTATACTTGCGAAATCGTAATTTTGGTTCGACCCTTGATGCAAGACGTGCATTTTTTAAATTAATATAGTTTGTGTTTTTAAAAAAGTTGTCAAGTTTAAAACTGATCAAGAAAATACATAATTTAATTTGTCATGTTTTTAAAAAGTTGTCAAAATTAAAATATACTTAAGGGTAATTAGGCAAACTACAATAATTTAAATTTTCGATATTCAAAATTTCAAGATTCAAGATTAGAGATTCATGCTTTATAATTACGGAGGTGATTTGCAAACTCCCTTAATTGATTGGCTCACTCTAATTTATAATGTCTTGACATTTATACCCTCCATTTACACTCTCTAGGGTAGGAGCGTCCAAATCACCATAAAAGCAGAAGGTGCAGCTACTCGTGTTAGCTCGCCACTCCTACGTGGAATCTGCTCATAGCTCGCCACTTTCGCCACTGCACCTCCCCACCTCCTCCTCAAAGCTCGCCATTTGGTTGCTATTCATCTGCATGACAAGCTCAAGATTCTGACAAAAGTGATAAAAGGACTTTGCAATTTATTTTTCGGTCTATAAATCAATTTAGGTTTTTCGGTTTAAGTGTGTGCGATGTGTGTGTACAGTGGAGAAAAAGAAGATGATTCGTTTTTTTTTTTTTTTTTTTTTTTTTTTATCTGATGTAGTAGTAGTAGAAAACTAGTAGGCTATGGTCAATGTTAACATTATGGGTTTAGTTGGCCCACTTAGATATTTGGTTTATATTTGTATTTTTGTATGTATTTGGTTTATATTTGTATTTTTGTATTTTTTTTTTAACTTTTTTTTTATAAGAAATATTATTTGCATTATCTAAATGTATGTATTTTTATCATACTATATTATAAAGCATGAATGTCTACTATTATTAGAATACTTAAAATTAAGTCTTATAAGTTTAGAAGCTATAAGTACAACAACTAATGCTACTTATATAAATTCTCCTCATATTTAATTCTAACATAAAATTAATACTAACATTAAATACAATAAATAAATAAATCATTATGTACATTAAATACAATTAATTAACTTGTCAATAAATATAATTAATGCACTTATTAAAACACCACTTACATAAGAAATACAAATTATCAAGCATATTGTACAACCAACTTAAACATAATTCCTGCATTAAATGTCACTAATAGAAACAATAAAGCATATTATATAAATATTCAAGCCCGAACGGGCAATGGGCCAAATGGGCTCGAGCCCGAACGGGCACAGGTCAAACGGGCTGGAGCCCAAACGGACACGAGCTAAACGAAATTTTTGATATCCGTAAATTTATTGTCAAAAAGAACATAATAAACTAAAATATGTTCACATATTGTAAAACCAAGCAAACTACTAAACAAAAAAAATAATAATAATAATAAATAAAATAATACAAATTAAGCAAAATTTCATCAAACTTTTGCTATAAAAAACTAATCAGTAAAGCTATTGCCAAAAAACGTACAAATAAAATATATTATTAGCCGTAAAAATTAAATTACAGGGTGTCCGCAGTTGAATCGCGCGAGGACCCTGCTAATATTTAATGAAATGAATTTAGTTTATTTAATAAAATGAATAAAAAAATAAAGTTATAAGTGGTGAGCATCAAATTAGTAAGTTGATATTAATTGTTGGTAAGCGGGGTTAGTTATGAAGAGAGTTTAAGATGATGCGGCACCCGTGAACTCAAATGAGTAACTTAAGTTACTCACTGCACCTTCCAGTGCACCTTCCACTCTAGTGCAATATGTCAATCATCCATTCATCAAGATCAAGGATGTACTTTCCGACACTCCAATAAAATACAAACATGTCATATTAGGAAGATAATAGGTAATTGGTGCTTGTTACCTTAAACGTCACGAACATAGTTGACAGGCAAGAAAACTTGTGGAGCCATTCGACAACAACTTTTAATAAACATGAGTTTCATTCTTAAAACAATATCTTTTTTATGTGGCCAAAATAATGCCTTGTGCTTTTGACTGAAAATGATTGAATTCAGTCATTTTACAAATTATTATGAAGTAAATGCAGCTAACTTGCTTATATGGAAATTCGGTTTTTAGAGTTATGGATCCAACCGATGTCTTTCGTGTAAAGATATCGAGGAAAAATTATCATTGATAACAAAATAACACAGGTTCAATCTTTCTTTTAACAGAAAAGCATAAAGAAACAGATGATGTTCCCCCAAAAACTAGTAGTCCGACATATAAAGAAACAGTTAAGCAAGCAACTTGATTCAGGTTTAGAGTGAGTAGTATTTTTCGTTGTCGCGCGTTTGAAAAACTGCAACTAAACTGCTTTCTTCATCCCTAGCTACCTCCATGGGCGGGGAGATAGGAGGGGAGCACGGGGGCATGTGCCCCCTAGACATATCCTCCAGCAAACACAACTATCCTCTTAAGCAGGTTTTTGTTTTTGTGTTCTTTTTCTAAATTGAAGCAACGAAACAGGGCAAGCTTGGTCGCAGATTTTAAGGCTATACGACCGCCAACTAGCGTGAAACCACGAACGCCATTCATGATCTCTGAAAGATCTTGAGTAGGTTCAACCACATTACCAAAACCACTCACCCCCATTGCAAATATGGTCACATGATTATCCGGATTGGACTGTAACAAAAGAGAACAATATTAATGTTTGATAGAGGGAAAAAAAAAAAAAAAAAAAAAAGAAAAAAAGCAAGCATTCTATACAAGACTCTTTAGTCCATTTGATGCATCAGTAGACATTAATATTTTCTTTAAGTGAGCTACCTGATTTTAAGAATTTTTAACTAATGGACTATGATAAATGAGCTTTAGTTCAAATCGGGTTGACCCGATAACAAACTAATCAGGACTACCCTATTAGGCTATCGGGTAAACTAAGTTGGACCCGAATCAACCTGCCCCTTTAAGGCCTTATGGTTGACACCCCTAAGTATATTACAATTTTATAATCGTGTTTATTTAATATTATTTTTTACATGAAATATGTGAATAAAACGAGTTTCTTTTACAATAGAGTTCAATAGTATCAGCCTGTTCCAAAAACCTATGTGATCCGTTGTGGCGCATCCATCGAGAAGTGTCCATAAGAATCGTTGTAACCTGCAAAATTTTCAAAAAATGAAATTTTTAGATACAGGTAATCGGTTTATCGATTTTAGATATGTAGTTCACATCACAAAAAATTAACGCAAGAGATGTAAATGGTTTGTTAGTCCCTTATTAAGCTGAATTAGGGATTTTGTCTTACAAACTAACAGCATAGCTTATATATATAGTGACTTAGACATAAGTACTATGCATTTTTTATACGTGTTAAACCAAAGTCCTGTAAATTAAAATAAATATAAGCCAGTTCTAAATATTCCTATTGACATAGATCAAATAGTAGCAAAAATCATATTATTGCAATAATAATCAAAATCAAATTACAAATATTAAACCCTAAATGATATTTACGCAAATCAATAAAAACAGATAGTACTTCAATTACAGACTTTACTAGAGTCAAACAATTTACATACCTCGCCCACACCATGGTTACTTTTGTGTACAGAATTTACTAGAGTAAAAACAATTTATATAGTGACCAAAAATATATGCTATCTTACTTTTATTTTGGGCTTAGACCTCACGGTTATACCTAGAAAGCCCATTAGGTTTTTTGTGTACACACACTCTAGTCTCTAGAGATACTTGTTGGGGGGGGGGGGGGGGGGGGGGGGGAGGGCGTGTGTAAAAGAAACCGATACAAATACAAAAAGGTTCAAATCTTGTCATAACGACATGAATATTCCTATAGGCTATTTCGATCGAAAAAAACTTGGGTGCACTTTTATTATCCCATAGACATGAAAATATTGGAACTTTACATCAAAATATTGGTTTGTCTAGCAAAGCTAATTTCATGCATCGATAATAAACTTTAGAAGTGATGACAGCTTTATTTCTTACCGTTTTCATTTGACGAAAAGAATAGACAAGATGCAAAAACTCGAAATCTAAACAAACAAGAGCACAAAAAGAATGCTACAACAAAATAAGAAGAATGAAAACACAAAACAAAAGTAAAACGAAGTAACTCTAATATTTAACTATAGACATAAAAGAGTTTAGTTTGAAGCCTAATATTAAAAGTTTGTGTACTTTTTGTTTAAACTTTAAGGAAATGCTAACAACATCCTTAATGGTAAACTTTTTTTTTTTTTTTTTTTTTTTTTTTTTTTTTTTTTTCCAAAATAATGTAACTTTAAGATATGATCGAAAACAATTGTCACCTTTTTCATTTATACAACCAGAAATAAATAACAAATATGTTTAAGAAATAATAGGAGCGAATAACTAATTCATGATATTTTTTTTGGCAATGCAATATTTGTTGGATGAAAAGTGAAAAGTTTATTGTTAGCAAAACCCAAATTTAAAGCCCATTGGTAACTAATGCAAAAGTTAAATTATTTTGTTCTCCAATTAAATTATTTTACGATAGTAACAACTCGTGTTTACTAAATATTATTAATTTCTTTTTATATATTTTCTTTATCAACTACGAGTATATATTGACAAACTTATAATCTATTTTTAATTATATAAACTGTTTTTGGCAAAATAGTTATGTGTGTAATTCTTATAACCGATTGAAACATCAAACACTTAGAGTGGACGGTTCGACATTTAGTCGAAGTAGTTCTGATATGGCTACACTTGAAGTTTTCGTGTTAAAATCAAGTTGTATAAAGATGACAATGGGCGAGAACTTAGCTTTCGTGTGTTATAATGCGTTCAAGTTATGTTCATCAACCTAAGATAGCAATAACATATTTCTTTTTATAACTTTGTCTTCACACTATTTACTCACATATATTTGTTATTCAGTCTTTTGTATTTGTTTTAAAATTAATTTTGCTTTTTTATCATGTTTTTCCCTAAAACCTTTGTTGATTCTTCATAAGTTTTGAAACCAATAGGCATGGTTACCCACCGACGATGATGAATATCGGAAAATACTTTTACCCGCTAAAAAAATACCCGCGGGTTCAAGCTATTCAAAAGCGTGCGAGCACGGTTGATAGGTAGTGGGTATCCATGCCTCTCACCCACGGGTTGCATCCCTAATTTCATGTTACTTCTTTGACATAATGGTTATGTTGGTACCGAGATTATTAAGAGATTATACTTATTTAAAAAAAAATAATAAGCTACTTAAAATATAAACTTTGTTTATTAGACATAACTTATAAGAGATTTAAAAAAGAATAAATTTTTGTAATCTACCAAATGTTATTTCATTTAGCTTATAATAAAATTATCTATTTATATGCTTACTTTTCATGTCCATCTTTACAGCTCAATTTGCAGTTTCATCAACAATTATTTTTGTCAAACATGCTCATTAACTTCTTTTGTAAGTTAAGGAATTGCTTGTTATTTACTACTATGAAATATTAAAATCCCGATACTTATAAAATTCGACTTACTTAGTCAAAATTGATTTGAATGATATTTAATTTCACTACGACTGCGTTTCTTTTCTTTTTTTTTTTTTTTCTTCCAGATTCAAAGCCTTATAAATATATGTAGGTCCCATGTGGAACCATGCCTGTTAGTGGCTCTAGATAGAAAGGGATCACATTTTATGCTTTGGTGATATACAGGCATTAGTGTAAGGGGGTGTTTATTTTTATTTTATTTTTTTGTTAGCTAAGAGATGTGTGGGGTCATGTGGGACCCATGGTTGTTAGTGTGTTTTGATGTGGAGGACCATGCTTCCTTTGCCTTGTGGATATAGAGGGAGTAGTGAAAATAAGTGGGTTCTACTCATAAAAATATTACTGTATCAAATTTGTATGTTGACTCACATCTTTAGTAAAATAAAATAAAATAAAATAAAATATTAAATACTTGTATGAACCCATGTGGACACAATCCCTTAGCTAAGAAAAAAAAGAAACACCCCCTAAGTTTGAAAGTAGGGAGAATTGCATATATACCCACTAAAACTCAAAAACTTGCATATATACCCAAAATACAAGTTTTTAATGCATGATGTACAATGTCAATTAAGCATGTTTTGGATATATATGCAAATATTCAAGTTTTAATTGGTATATATGCAATTGCCCCTTAAAAGTATATACTAAAATCTATGTATATATGTATGGAATTGATTTGCACACTCTTAAAAATAATTAGGACAGTCAACTCTATGCATTACATAGTTGTACTATATTTAAAGTATGTTTTATCTGTTTATACAGTTAAGTGTCCCAATCATTTTTAAAAATGTTCAATCACTTCCCATATATATACTATTGAGTGTCCCAATCATTTTTAAGTTGTTAAGTTTTAAAAATGATTGGATACTCAACTGTATAAACAGATTGGGCACAAAATAGTGTTTTTCGATTTTTAATGCAAAACGTGTGTTTTTCGATATAATGTGTGTTTTTTAAAAGTTGTCAAGTTTAAAATTGATTAAAAAAATACATAATTTAAGTTGTCAAATTTTAAAAAAATTGTCAAATTTAAAAGGTGCTTAAAGATAATTTAGGCAAACTATAATAAGGTTAGACATTCATGCTTTACTAATCAATCATAATACAATATGTCAAAATCATCCATTCATAAAGATCAAAATTGTACTTTCCGGCACTCCAATGGATTACAAACATGTCATATTAAGAAGATAATAGGTTCTTGGTGTTTGCCACCTTAAACGTCACGAACATAGTTGACAGGCAAACACTTGTGGAGCCATTCAACAACAACTTTTAATAAACATGAGTTTCATTTTTAAAACAATATTTTTTTATGTGGCCAACATAATGCCTTGCAGGCTTGTACTTTTGACTGAAAAAGATTGAATGGTCTGTCATTTTACAAATTATTACGAAGTAAATGTAGCAGGTGTAAAGACTAACTTGCTTGTATGGAAATTTGGTTTTTAGAGTTACGGATCCAACCGACGTCTTTCGTGTAAAGATATGGAGGAAAAATTACCATGGATAACAAAATAACATAGGTTCAATCTTTCTTTTGACAGAGAAGCATAAAGAAACAGTTAAGCATGCAACTTGATTCATGGTTTAGAGTGAGTATTTTTTATTTTTTAGTACCTCGCTCGTTTTCTACCATCCCCATCACAACGATCAATCCTATTTCTATTAGTCATATCACATGGATCCCTATACATTTCCCTACTATCAACATTGTCATCTCGTCTTCTTTTTCGGTCAAAATTTCCACCGTCTCCCACAAGAGGGAGGATCCTGGGAGATGAGCGTGCAACTGTTGCTATTATTATCCGCACGAGCCACTAAATTATCTAGTAATGAACGTGTTTCTCGTGTACCAAAGTTGATGCCTATTGGCAGTAGCGGAGCTAGAAAAAATTTCGTGGGAGGCCCGAAACAAAATTTTGATCCGGAAAAACATTAAATGCGAGGGCCGAGATGAAAAAAAAAATTAACACATAAAATTGCAAATAAATAACTAACGGACTTAGGCCTAGGGGTTCGGGACCCTTCTCGGTCATGTGGCTCCGCCCTTGAAGTGGTTGATACTAATAGTTTTTAAGACTTGAACCTGATAGTATAGTTGATTGTGAGATGTTGTTCGAGTAAGTAACTTTAAATCCTTTGCATGTATGATAAATTTAGTGTATGTGACAATATTGGCGAGTTAAGTAACAGGTAAAAACAATATATCGAGATGGATTTGAAGAGTCTGCTATTTGCTCTATTCTCAAGAAGGCTCTCAAGGCATTGGATTACTTGTGTGTGTTTCTTACAGTAGTAACTAGTAAGAAATAACTTCCACTTCCCAACTAAAATTAAGCGAAAGAATGTGCATTTTTTAGAGTTATAAACCGGAAACATTTGATGTCATTCTTTGTAATACTTATAAACTGCAAGCATGTCCTTTTTTTTTATAGTTTAACGATAACTTAAAAACTATGCTACTGATTTTATCTTGAAGATTTCTTTCACACCATCCTATTCCTATAGATACTTGGTATGAATACATCAAATATGAGAATGTCGATGGTTGAAAAACAAAGTTGGCATTAATTAAGGGCATGGTCAAGCACAAGAGAAAAAAAGCCCCAACAGAGACCAAGTTTTTTGACCTTGGAAGAAGCGGGTCTAGTCGAAATGTTTGGTTTAAGCACTGATGAAGGATTTTTGTGTTGCTTAACGGGGTATGTCTTATTGCTCGTAGCATATGTATCTTTGAACGAATTTAGTCAGTTTTTGTGCTTAGATGTTTTACGTGTTTGTTATGTTAAAAGAGTAAGTTATAGATATGTCATTGTGGTGTAATGAAAATTATAGAAATCGTATCTAATTTGTATTCATTTTGGTATCACATGACTAAATTAAGTTACATGTGTTTAAACTTGATTTTGCTCACTAGATTTGGTTTTTTCATTTTAAATAAGTAAAGAAGCCGTATTTAATCCATAAAAGGTGCATGAACCTGAAACATCAAATGTCTAAAACACAAAAATATCTTCTTCTAGGGTCGAGTCTCTTTCTAACCCATTCAATGAAACTCATCACCCTGGTCCATATGGTTACAAATATTCATTAGAATATGCTCAAAATATACACGTATTCCTGTGTAACTCTATATAATGCGATTGTGGTTGCGATTTCGTCAAAGGTAGCACGGAACTAACATAAGGGTATTTTGGGCGAAACGAAGTGTCTTATAAGCCGAAAGCTTGAATTTATTTTTTTATATAACATTCTGGTGAATTAGTTAAAACCGAAACTTATTATGGTAAAATCACCTAAAAACATTTCAAATTTGAATCACGTGTATTTCAAGCTTTTTTGTATTAATGCATTATAATTTTAAAAAGTACAGTATTCAAGTAATTTAGCTAAGTATAAACCCTTATAATTTCTTGTAAACCCGTTTCAATTAGCTTGAGTTTATGAAGGTTTATAGCTTATAAAAACTTTCATAATGTTTCAAGTAATTAGTTTATTTTTTGAAAGAACAATAAACTCAGAAACGACTGCGAAAAAAGGGGAAGGGCCAGTGATGGGCATTTCAATGGAAAGTCCAAGTATAATAATGGTTGGGTTGCTGGCTTGCTGCTACTTGGGTCAAAGTAGTAACTAAGTAGTAGTAGTAAATTATTTCCCTGTTGAAGCCCAGTCCTACCCAAAATAACCCCTCTTTAACCCTAAATAAAAAAAACACACGCACACACCATCTCCTTCAAATCAAAACAAAACCATCATCAGTTATGGCCGCCGCAATGTGGAAATTCAAGAAGCACCAAAAACAAGCTTATATTTTGTTAAGACCCCATCATCTCATCGTCTACATTGCTACTACTATGCTCTCATACGGATCCCAAAAAGCATCAACACCTTCAATACGCCTCTTACAAAACCCTTGACCCGCTACACGCCTAGAACGGAACAAATAGCCACGGGTGTCCGGAAGATTGTACGTCCGGTTCCCAACAAGTGACCACGGCAGCTGCGCACAACTATGTCAACTTCATAAGACTTTTGTGCGTAGCTGCCTTGGTCATTTGTTGGTAACCGGACGTACAATCTTCCGGATACCCATGGCTATTTGTTCCGTTCTAGGCGTGTAGCGGGTCTAGGGTTTTGTAAGAGGCCCATTGAAGGTGTGATGTTTTTTGCGATCCGTATGAGAGCATAGTAGTAGCACATGAAGATGTAGATGATGGGGTCTTAACAAAATATAAGCTTGTTTTTGGTGATATTGATGATGAGAGCAGTAAAATACCATTGGGGAGGTACTTTTCCATCTTTATAGTTCTTTTTTTTTATATATTATTGACCTTTGAATTAATGCATTGGATCCTGTTGGTATTAATTGAATAAAGGATTGTTATATTTAGTACTCGTAATAGTTATTTTTAGTGGAATAATTAAACTTATCAAAAATTCACTTTTTGAATTTCTATCAACTTATAAGCAGATTTTATAAATAGGAAAAAGTTTTCAGAATTTTGGAATTTCTTTAGTATTTTATTTAGATTTAAAATCTGTTTTAATCGTTAAATAGAAAGAAAAAAAAAAATGTTTATTTTTAAAAATTGTCAAATGTCTTACAACCAATGAGAATCTGTTTTTCAATCATTGTAGATGGCTAATTAGCTATTGACAATACGTAATAGCAAATAGCAAGTTTTTTTAATAGAAATGTGTTTGACGTTTAAGAGTTGATGATCATTGGATTAATGTTGTGTAGTTATGGGATTATGGTGTGCTCATGTATGTATTCCAGTATCTAGTGATATACTGCTATGTGAACCCTTGTAACTTGGGAGGGTTGGATACATTGTCAATTAATCATAGAAATCATATACTTATAGTTGGGACCAATACTAATTAGTTCAGTAGAGATTTGAGCACTTGAGGTTGACTTTAAGTCAAGTAGATACAAAGGCCTGTCATAGAGTAATGGGTCAAAACAGGCAGTGGGTTACGGCGGCTGACCCAGTGGATTAAAACAGCTATTTACCTCTTTTTTCAATATCTGCACCCTCTAATTTGATTTGTGAAACCGCTACTATAAGGATGCCAATAAAAGTCTGTTTAGCATAATTTCTCTTTTTGAACCTGATGAAAATTGTGGTATCCGAGATGCACGCGCCTTTATTGTGTTGGTAATTAGTGAAATCACTTGAGGAAGTCTCACTTTGACACCTTTCGACGCTACTTTGAGCTAATTCATATGTGACCAATGTAAAATGTGTAGACTGATATCCCATATACATCAGGTGGAGGAAGATTGGATGACCCAAGAAACAAAACGAGAGTACAAATTGTGACAATTATTGTTAAATGTTTGATATATGTTTACCAAACATGTCTCCATATGTATATTTTGTGTAGTATTTTACTGTTGGAGTAAAGTTTGGTTACTTGTGCCTTGAAATGCTTCATTGGGTTGAGTTGAATTGGCAACGAAAAAGGGCTAAGTCCTGATACGATCAATGAAGTAAGCTTGAAACTGCACAGTGGAATTTTGCATTGAAAAAGGGGTATGATGCTAAGAAACGGTTCGCTGGGGTTTTAGGGCGAAAGAATGAGGCAATGAAACGTCTGACTGAGTTATTGGACAGGATGAAGGCATTGGAACAGCAGGGTGGTTCATTGTCTCAGGCTGATGCATTGGGCACGTTGGCTGATGAATATCTACGGCGGGCTAAAGCATGCGTAGGGAGAGCTAAAGCATTGCGTCAGAGGGCTAAAGCATATAACCAGCGGTTTAATTCATGGCAGCCAAGATTGGACTATTTTGCCAATTGCCGGGATGACATTCCTAAGCTTGGGTGACAGAAGAACACTAGAAGAACACTGCACAACATGATGCAGCAGCATTGTATCACGAAGACAAATTTATTATGCGTCAAAAGTTTGATAACTTTGTATCTTGTCTGCCGTAACTTTATGTCCCTTTTATTTATTACCGTAGTACATACTAATTATTATTCATCAAAAGCAGTAGATTTTTTAGATGTTATGTCTTGTATCGGTTTTTAAATGAATTGTGAGTTTGTATATAAGCAGTAGGTTTTCGGCTACTAATGAGTTGCTACTATGCTTTTAAATGATTGTGGTGTCTCGTATGTGTACTGAGTTGTGCTTGTGCTCCTATAACTATATGGGATATTTTCTGTGAGGTAGTATGATGCCATTAGGAATTAAAGTAGCTGAGTTTGTGACATCTTGTCCTGCACCATTTTTGAAGTGTGAGCTGCCTATAACCTCCCATTTATGGGTTTAATTGATTGGAAGGTTTTGGCTAGTTTGATGCTTTGGACGTATATGCTGGGATTATTAGTTACATATGGGACTCAAAGTGACCAATGCTAATGGAGACAACAAAATATTGCGGTCACACAATCACCTCAGTGTTCTCTCTCAATGGTGACCGCAATTGACAGATTGGTTTTTTTCCTAGATTCTTGTAGGAAAGGACACAAGCCTAGGAATACCAAGACGTCATGGACATTGGACCAAATGAGCTTAATCCGTCCATATTTGGAATTTTCTCGTGATAATAAAGTAGAATGGAATGAATATCGACCGAGACATCAATTCAGATGTCATTGTTTGGTTTGATAATTAGCTTTGGGCATCAAAGTAATGATATAGTCCGATTCATCTTGGGTAATGCATACAACTACTTATATTGCAAGTTTGCATCTGTTATATGTTTCAGATTAACCCAAAAGTCTGGAACAACATATCTGATCTTTCTCAAGAATATGTATAAATCTTATGAATAATGAGTATCTAATTCTTAAACCTCAAAATTCAAATGCTTCACCATCAAATAAACAAATAATACCCATGAAAATTTGCAATATAAAACGTCAAAGAATCAAAATACTGAAATCAAATTTGTTCTTAGTTGTTGGCCATAGAAAAGAATGGAGAACGACACAATCTTGAGGCAGTCATGTGACCGAAGTATAATAACACAAGATCTGTATGAAGAACATAAAATAAATAAGTATCAAATATTTTTGAGGATATGATGAAGGGGAATATGGAAGTGGCTAATCAACTTCGTTAATCGTTATCATACATTCACCACTATCTACAAACGTCAAAGTTTTTGCTGTCGCATTTTTATTGTGGTTTATGCATACCAGTCTGCACTTATTTTTCTCATCTGTATGAGTATGTGACAGTAAGCCAGGTGAAATGTGATGGAACAAATAGAAAATTTATGTTTAATCAAGTCAACCAAGTTGACTTTGTCTAAAATGATTAAAGAATTAACTTGAGCTGAACGTGGGTACAATTTTGTTTAGTTTACAACCTAAAATGTAGAATTAAGATATGGTTTTGGTAGGTTTTAGTTGTAGACTTGTAACTTGTAAGCCACCAGAACTCAAAAAGTCAAATATGAGTTGACTATTACTGATCATTGTTTCACAAATTACATGAAAGAAGAGTCGCATTGATCCAAAAGTTGAACATCTGTTAATCAATCTGGTTATTGTTCAAGTTATCGACAAATTTTTTTTAAACGTGGTACGGAATTTTACTTACTAAATTTGCGTACAGACTAGTTATCTTAAACTAATTTGAATAAAATTTCCCTACGAATTCACGACTCTGTTTCACACTGAGGCTTCTGGAAAGTTACTGCCCGAGCCAAGTAAAAGTATCAAAAGAAAAAAAAAAAAAAAAAAAAAAAAAAAAAAAAAAAAAAAAAAAAAAAAAAGGCTGGTCGCGGCATAGTTAAACCATCCCAAAAACACCAAGTTGCAACTATTCCAAAGACTTGGAAAAAATACAGGTGAAAATTTTCTTCTATTAAACACGTATCATCTGTAAGACTGCAAGGCACCTCAGCTTAGTGTAATTCCTATACGCGCCACAGGGGTCTTGCAGCTGATCAGATGTAATGTTGCATTCAATTAAAAGCCCCAAGTGCATGAACTGGTATCCTCCCTGCAACGAACTGACAGCAACAAAATGCATACATCTATGGAAATATCTGACCGTAAATTTTGGAAATTCCCCTATTAGACGCCTCAAAATCTAGTATTTCTAGCAATTTGGAGACGTGAAATGAGACGTGACTGAAATAAGCAAAAGAAAATAAACGGAACTCTGCAAAGGGGTAGTTCAGTCACTTTGATGCATGAGAATGTGAAGGGTTATAAATTTATCGAACTATACATGTACAAGATTCTGCCACTGCATACATTTTAGGCAGATGTGCGAACAAGATTAACAAGAAGAAACTCATTTCTAAGTTACAGAAATCGACCTAAAAGCCGGAATTCACTTAGCTACCTACGCATCCGCTCTTCAATAAATACCTGAAAATTCGCAGAGTATTTGGAAGATTAAAAACTTTTACATTACGAGCAACAATGAATCTAATAAAGAAAACCCTCCACCCATGCAATTGGCCACCGTTAACTAAGCATATGTTGCTAACTATTACCTTTCTTTTTAATCTGTATTTGTGTTAATACGATATGCATGAATTTCACATTTTATAAATGGTAACAAAGGTAGAAAGTACACACCTGTCCATTGTTCCCAGAATCATTAGGAGGGGCTACAGTGGACTCGGATCTGCATTTAGCATGAACAATTGGACCTAGTAGAGATCTATCCATTCCTACAGTTGACCCTGTGGGAGCATTCATGTAAACAGCCCCCCTGTACATCCATTCTTCTGTCTCGTCACTGTAAAAATCCTCAAACGGCTCTCCACATAATTCACAAGCATTCTGGTCCTCGTCAGCAGGAACGGACAGTTCTTCATCGTCCTTCTTTTCTACAACATTCTCAGAAGGAAGGAGAAATCCTGGAACTGCGTCAGCTCCCAATGCTTCTGCACTGCTAAGCCACATACTAACATTAGCGAACCACTTCCTGGAAGGCTTTTGCTTACGGTTTCTCGATATTCTGTTCTTGGTCACGTGCCAATCCATATGACTACTGTGTTCTTCTTGCATTTTAAACCGAAGACCACAGGTTTTGCATTGCCTTGGAAGATCAGCATATAACGCAGTTATTGCAGACTCGTGCCGATTCTTGAGAACATCAGGATCAAACTCAAGTCCAACGTTAGCCTATACATAGAACTAGATAAGTCAGAAAGATCACTAGTGTGGAACATGGGGTATATAATTGACTTTATTCTACCTTTTGACAATCAGCCTCGTAACAGTTAGTATCATATTGATTACTCAATTCAGATTATTGGAGACTACAAGTTGCAATAATCATATAATCACTTCCAAAACACAAATCCAAACACCCCCATAACAGATACCCCCCATAAAGTTTTCTTATTTCACAAGAATGACCTTCGGTAATTTTATTTATCAATTTCTTAAATAATCAGAATTATCAAACAATGGAAAAGCTGAATATATTATAATTACAACGTCAAACAGCAAAAAAGACAACCAAACACCATCTCCTCGTCCTATTATATTACAGCTAATAACTATTTTTGATTATCCAGTCACATCATCACTTTAAAACGCGCATCAAACACCTTAGAAGTTGCAGTAGATTGTGTTATAGAAAGATTACCTGTTCAGGGCTCGGTTTTGTCAGTGAGAGCAGACCTTGGGCCACAAGAGAACTAAATAAACCAGAGAGTGCACCACCTGCTGGCGGAGGCGGAGCATTGGACGGATGTTGAGGAATGGACGCCAGGGGCAATGAAGAAGGAGGTAGCCCCGGAGGTAAAGGGGGGAAACCTACACCTTGTGCATGAAAAGGCATAGAAGATTGCATGCCAGGAACTTGATTCGAAGAAGCAGTTCGAGGGGCATCAAATCTTTGGGGGGTATATGCACGGATCATGGGTTGTATATTTAGATGAGACGAATTATAAGGTAAAGGAGGTGGTACCATATTTGGTCGAACATCATGGGGAAGGGGTAACTGAGGTTGGAATTTACCACCTTGACCTGGTATTTGTTGATTGGAAGCGAATCCGGCTTGCTGATTAGGGAGTTGAGGTAGTTGGTTTCGTGCTCTGTTTTCATTAGCATCAAACTGTTGACGCAAAAAAGGCACATTGTCATTTGCTGCTGAATTGGTAGTAGCATTTAACATGTCATACGAACTCCCAGTATGATTCTTATAAGGGTGTGGTGGGATTGGAACCGGAACGGGCTGAGATGCTTGCATATTAACCGAGGGTCGCCAAGTTCCATTGGAGCTATCAATGAGAGAGGGCCTTGGCACATGAGGGTTGTAATTATGTCGAGTAGCCCAAGGCTGATCATGAGAACGATTCCACGCTTCTCGTGGATAATGAAGAGCTGGATTATCTGATGGCTCATTGTGTAATGCAGTAAACTTCCGCTTTAATCCATGATCAGACTGCAGAAAGACAAATATTATTTTCTAAGCCTAACAAGAACCTTAAAAGTATTCCGATTCAAAAATCGGACATCAGATATGAAAACATTAACACTATAAAAATATTGAAGTATTATGTTTGTGTGTGTACCATGATCACAAGTTAGAAACGTATTGTTGATGTAGACAAGACAAAAAGTTAGAATTAACATAAAAACGATGCACATGACTACATGTATGATATATGATTGTGCGTCTATCAATGAGATAGTTTAGAGATAACAGGGCGGGCCAGTTTGGATAACAAAACCATGTTGAACCGGATTTTTTAGAAAGGGTAGGGTGGGGTGGTGCTGAACTCGCAACCAATTTTCGTCCATTTCTTTATATATAATTAATGCTCTAGTTATGATTACAAAGTCAACATCATGACAGTAATTCTTTGGATAAAAATGATATAGGAGCTAAATGCATTAAAAGCAGACTGGGGGAATTTTTAGGTTTCAACCCAATTGACCCACTTGATATAATCTATTAGTAATGTCACTGTAAAGCATTTTAACAAACTCACTCTTCTTTCCTGTGACAACAGAAAAGTAGATTTACAAATACGATGGACAATATGTAATCATATATGGTGACTTAAAGGTTATGGTAAACTTAACGCACAATCTTGGTAAACCACAAGATAGAAACAAGTCAAAGTAAATAAGCATGTTTTGTTTAGTTTTCATGGCAGAGCAGTCTGGTGCAGGTTTGAAAATTTTCAAGCCAATAGCTTCGATTCCTCTGTACCTTTGGTATATTCGAACCAAACAAAACTTAATTCCGCATATACTTATTTACTTTGTAAGTTTCTAGCAGAATCGTCATAACAAGATTATTGGAAATCTATATGGATGTTAAATCACTACAGAAATGAAAATAGATTTTTTATTGCAAATTAATGGCTACTGGTTTTGTCAGCAAGTTGCAGTGTCTTGTATCTTTTAAAATTGTTTCACGCAGACGGTATTAATTTTAGGTTAACAAACCATTAATAGTTCAATCCTCAGCTATGCATGCTCTTTCGATGTTTTCGTATATGAAAATTTTACTTTAATCAACAATATTAGATTAATGATTAGACCAGAGCAAGCAAGTCGAAATGCAGTTGAAAAGTTTGGTTCGGTCTGACGACCTTCAAGTTCAGATCGGTTCCATAGATTTGAAACGAAATAAGGGTAGGTTCTGGCCAAAACGAAATGAAGTTGAACTACTTAAACTCCTAGTTTTGATAACGAAAAAGAAAACCATCTGAGCAGTTTGATTATGTTCATAAAATATGTGACCTTTAGATCTATTCACAAGTCCAAGGAAAATTAACAAAAATGAAATACAAAACCAAACACTAACCGAAGAAACTGCATTGTTAAGGACAACAGAAGGAAGCATCTCCTGGTTAGACCAATTGGCTCTGCTAAAATCATTCTTCCTAGGCATAGATCGGTTGGCTCCAAAGGCATGACCATGACCTGCTAAAGTAGGGCTCATATCTTCCCACTCGAACTCTTCTTCTTCAGTAGTCTGCCACGTCTGTCCGCCAACTTTACCGCTTAACCCATTTATAGTTGAGTTTTTTACATGTCGAATATTTTGGTTTGTTGTCGTATTCCTCTCATCAGCTCCATAAGCATCAATCAAGGCCCTTGGTCTCTGAACATCAACTGCCATGCCATAAGGTCTGTGACTATATCCATGATGAGATGATGTTCCCTCATCCATAGCATATTCATCAATTGATGGCGATGGTGGCCTTGCATGACCAAGACCGAAGGGGGTTCGAACCACATTACTGGTTGTGCCTAACCTATGTGATCCGATATGTGATGACAAGACGTCCCTACTATCGGATTCATATTCGTCAATTCCAGTGGCAGGTTGTTCATGAATCTCTGAAGTTGAAGCTGTTCTTGCATGGATTTTCTGAAATGGTTGCAATATACGATTATGCAGATTAATAACACATGAATACTGATGAAAAAAATTATTCAAATAGCATAAACTATAAAGTAATTCCTAATACGGTAACATCCTATCAAACAGCGAACCACAAATTAAATGAGACGAAATTGTGAGAAAAATGGTTAGTTATTTTTTTACAACTAAGCAGGGAGTTAAATAACAGAGTTACTGATTGCCAACATTTGACAAATACTCATTCGCATGGGAACGAACTGCTTCCTATCATCATGATGATCTTCCTTAATAACGTAAATTAGTAAAAAATAAAAAATAAATACAGAGGAAGAGTATATCAGATTGACAAAACTTGTGATAATCCTTTACCAGCAAGATGAGAGAAAACACATTAAGATATCTCAGAGAACAGATGAAACAACAGTCATGAAAATCTCAGCAAGAATTACTTTATATAAATGCATATTACGATAACCTATGTAAATAGGCCAGCCACAGATTACATGTATAACAATTTTTATACTTTATAAATTATTACGACTGCAGCCACACATCTATATATCCAAAATGTAATAAGTTCTACCCATAACAGCACAGTAAGTGTGCTGCATAAAACTGAAATGCAAATATGACATAAAGTCAACAATGTATAATGAAATCTCAAACTCAAAGATTAATCAACATCTAAGGAACACTTAAAAAACCAAACAACCAACAACCTAAGGCCTTTGCCCTTTGGGCTAGTAGTATGTGAGTGTGCTCACCAACCACGAGGTTGTGGGTTCTCATTGGAGACATTTGTGAGATGGTGGTATAGGGGTGTGAAAAAATTGTCGTTCTAAAAATAGATAGAAAAAATAAATAAATAAAAAGAAAAGGGCAAACAACCAACAAGTAACAACGCCCAAGCATCTGTTAAAAAAAAACACGTTAGAGTGAGACACCAATCCATTCAGAAAGTATACAGTTGAAAAGAGTGATCTGATCACATTTGATATTCAACAAGTAACAGATGATCTGTTCGCATTGCTTTATCACAATCAACCATGCATGTGGGGTTTGATTGGATTTCAATGCCAAATGGAACTTTGTTCACCATACTTGCGGCGTAATAACTAAATCAACAAGAGGTTAATTGTGAAATTAAGATTTTGTGTGCTATTTTCCCATGAACTATGAGCTTTTCCCTAACTACCAGGGTTATATAATCTTTTTATACTGCAATACACATGGTGTTAATATCTAAAGAGAAAAGGTGGGATAATGATAGTGAGGCATCTAAAGTAGTAACTCACACTTCTCTCCCGTCAAAACCCTAACTAAGAACATAGTTCTTATTACAACTTTTTAATAGATTAAAGAAAAACTCGTGAATTATAAACCTTCTAAATTGTACCGTAGAGTTGAACTTTGCTTAATATATTTAAATCATAAGCCTTTCGGAAAACTGGAAAAGAATTGTTTTGGGTTATAATGTAGTTATTAACTGAATCTTTTGAGACCCTTTAACAGACAAATACTCAATAATTCAGAATGCATGCAACCAGCTCCAAGCTGAATCCAAACAAATAATAATTAAAAAAAAAAAAAAAAAAAAAAAAAAAAAAAAAAAAAAAAAAAAAAAGACAGTACAGATATATGAGCATGATTTGATATTCACTATCTCCATATGATAGCAATGTTTTCATTAGATTTCTTTCATCACATGCATAATTGCAAAAGAACATACTAGAAGCTACATACAACAACATTGATCCCCAATGGGTAATGTAAAAGACAACTACTATTGAAAGAGAGTAGTGTTCCGTCGAAAAGCTTAAACTATCTGCATTTGAGTTTTCAAGTTGACGCCTTACCTCCAAGTACTTTGGATTGACATGTATACCATGAGCAGGTCTCGGAGATTCTGAAGCTTTTATACCAGAAGATGGATAACTTGACGAAGGGGAAAATTGTAATTCAGTTTCAATCTTGCGAAGGACAGATGCCGGGAATACAGTTGACCAGGTACCAAAAAGATGGCGCATAGAAGGATGCATATTTGGGTGGACTTGCCTATATGCCAAACAATATACCTAAAGAACAATCAGTGAAAAATGAAAATTAGTATAATCATATATCTGAAACTTCAATTCCTTTGCACTGTGCAACAGCACGAAATAAAAGTTATTCCACTAACCTCAGGCAAGCGGGCAGAAAAATGCCTCACGTAGTCTTTACCAATATTTTTGACAATACTATCCAGAAGATATAAAGACGGAAGTTTATGTTCAACTGGAACCTAGATAGCAAAGTAAACAAAATACGATCAGATAAACTTCAAAAGTGCCAACAAGATCCCATGCTAACGTTTCATGAGTGGAAAATCACATAAAAAGCAAGTTTAAAAGAAGTTATGATGACGTTATAGCAATACAAAAAACACCAAAAGATGCAAACTTAGGACTTATGATGATATATTCACAATTTCACGTCCTTCGTGTTCAAACTAGTAGTTGAAAAGTATAAGATAGTATTGTGCAAGTCGATTAGTTCAACATGCAATATTTTTAATATAGCTGCAGATATAATAGGCGAATATTTTCGGGCTTGCCAAGATAAGCTGACTATACAGAACCGGCATTTAAGTGGAAACTAAGGGAAAACACTAATGACCAGACATTGAAGAATAACTGTATACAAAAATCACACTTTATTGAACAGATGCTCCTTAAAAAAACCAGATATCCTCCCAAACAAAGAACTTTTACATAATTACGCCTCAACTCTATACATTTTCTATTAAGTTCTACACTTTAATATTCGGTCAAAGCCTATTCCAAATCATTTGCGTAAACACTTATCGATAAAATTACAACAATTGTCAATTCTTCTAAATACAACTTAAATTAAAACTCTAAGGACTAGTAACTGAACAATCATTCGACCAGCGCAATTCGACTAAGGAACCCCCAAAACCTTTAAAACACAAATTTCTAAACTTTACAATAAAAAATTACAAAAAAGATACAACTTCAAACAGTTCGTATATAAACGCTTGTTGAATTAAAACAATTGCCACTTCATCAAAGTACAGCTTAACTGCTTTTTTGCTCTTATTTTAATATAGAGCTAGCAGACTGTATTTCGTATATTCAGTAACTAAACAATTAACCAAAACCAACACTTAACTAACTAAACTCCAAAACCTTTAACTCCTATACAAATTCTCATAATTTACCATAAATATTACTGACAAAGATAAAACTTTAGGAAAATCAAAGAATATCAGTTACACATATTGTCGAGATACAATAGTTGCCACTTCTTCTAACTACGACTTAAATCAAAACTTAATACTTTTTCAGAATTTGCGTAACAGAATGCTTCCACCTGATATAACTCGATAACCAGTTCAACTAATTAACCCTCAAAACATCAAAATTTCCAAACTTTATGTTACGATATTACCGAAAAAATAAAATGTCACGAAAAAACCTAACAAATTAACAAACTTTAAACAAATTAAACACAAAACTACAACAACCTCAATAATCCTAGCACAAATAGCATCAGCAATGCCAAATTGCCAACCTCAATAATCAGTTAGGGCTCAAGTCTTTAAGTTATCTATTAATCTAACAAATTAGATACTTTTTCTAATTATCATAACAGAATGCTTCCACCTAATACAACTCAATAATCAGTTTCAACAACTATAACCTAAACAATACAATTCAACAAATTAACCCCCAAAACACGAAAAATTTCCAAACTTTACGACACAATATCACTGAAAATATATCCACCAAATATGGGGGCGATAGGATATACCCAAGGGGTAGGGAAAGTAGTTAGGATTAAACTTTTAACGTTTAAAACCAAGTTCGATGCTTTATTCCTCTAATCCACGCCGATAAAAACACATGTTTACAAACTCAAATTATCAAATTTAACCGCTTAGTAAGTAAACAATAACTAATCACAATACACTTCCCAACAACCTAATAACTAAACAGCAATTCTAATTCTAAATATAACTCGATAACCATGTTTCCACCTAATACAACCCGATAATCCGCAAAACACCAAAAAATTCCAAACTTTACGTTACGATACAAAAAACTAACAAATTAACAAACTTAAGCCGGTAAACTTATACTTTTTTTCTAATTTCTGTAACAGAATGCTTCCACCTGATATAACTCGATAACCAGTTCCACTAATTAACCCCCAAAACACCAAAATTTTCAAACTTTACGCTACGATATCACCGAAAAACTAAAACGTCACGAAAAAACTCCAACAAATTAACAAACTTTCAACAAACTAAACACCAAAACACCAAAATTTCTAAACTTTACGCTACGATATCACCGAAAATACAAAACTTTATACAGATTACAACAACCGCACACTTCCAAGTCCAACAACCTAATAACTAAACAGCAATTCTAATTCTAAATATAACTCGATAATCAGTTCACCTAATTAACGCCCAAAACACCAAAATTTCCAAACTTTACGCCACGATATCACCAAAAAACTAAAACGCCCAAAACACCAAAATTTCCAAACTTTACGCCACGACATCACCGAAAAACTAAAACGCCACAAACAAACCTAACAAATTAACTAATCACAATACACTTCCAACAACCTAATAACTAAACAGCAATTCTAATTCTAAATATAACTCGATATTACTCGTTAACAGAATGCTACCACCTGAGATATTCAACTTATTAACCCCCAAAACACCAAAATTTCCAAGCTTTACGCCACGATATCACCTAAAAACTAAAACGTCACGAAAAAACCTAACAAATTAACAAACTTTCACCAAACTAAACACCCAAACACCAAAATTTCCAAACTTTACGCTACGACATCGCCGAAAAACTAAAACGCCACAAACAAACCTAACAAATTAACTAATCACAATACACTTCCAACAAACCTAATAACTAAAGCAATTCTAATTCTAAATATAACTCGATATTACTCGATAACAAAATGCTACCACCTGATATATTCAACTTATTAACGCCCAAAACACCAAAATTTCCAAACTTTACGCTACGACATCACCTAAAAACTAAAACGTCACGAAAAAACCTAACAAATTAACAAACTTTCACCAAACTAAACACCCAAACACCAAAATTTCCAAACTTTACGCTACGATATCACCTAAAAACTAAAACGCCACAAAACAAACCTAACAAATTAACAAAATTTCCAAACTTTACGCTACGATATGACCGAAAACACAAAAAAATCAAACAACCTCAATAATCCGGGCACAAATAGCATCAGCAATACCCGCACCGTGTATCCGCTGCTCGCCCGCGATAATCGTCAAGTCCGTAATAATCGGCTTGGAATTAATAACCAATTCACTCAACACAGCTTCATAAAGCTCCACAATCTCGTCAGTACTCAATGCCACGTCATCGTCATCGTCGTCGTCATCGCCAAGACGCTCTTTTAACAAGGCCTTGAATCGATCAACGATTGGAGTTAGGGAGGATTTGGTGTCGTAGTTTATGGGTCGGTTTGTTGTTATGTAGCTTGTGCCGTCCATGAATTGGGTTGGATTGGATTTTGGGGGTGAAATTAGGGTTAGGGTTAGGGTTAGGGTTTTGATTGATTAATAAAGCATTGGGTTTGTTTTTTTGGGGAGGAAGGTGAAGTTATTGGGAGTTTTTAGTTTAAAGGTGTTTTTACCATAAAACAATTTATATAATTGGAAGCTGAGACAAACACCCCTTGTATGTGTGTTTGGTAAAAGTATCATGCTATCTTTGTCAAAAGTAGTTGTGTGCAGTAGCATTGAGCAGTAGTAGTGAGCAGTAGCTGTGAGCTGTGAGCAGTAGCCAAAAAAGATTACAGCTTCATAAAGAAGTATTGGGAAAATGAGCTTTACTAAAAAATAGCAAAGCCCACAACTCTCATGCCAAACAAACATCAAAAATAAAAAATCTCATTCTCACCGCTCATTAGCCCAAAAAGCTCCGCGCCAAACATAGTCTTAGAGCTGACAGCTCACCGCTCACAGCTTCCTAAAGAATCATTAAAAAAATGAAGTTTGTTAAAAAAATAACAAAGCTCACCGCTTCTTTGCCAAAACGAACAATAAAAATCAAAAACCTCATTGCCTCATTGGTCACCGCTCATTGCCACAAAAAACTCTGCATCAAACATAGCTTATATGTGGGCTTTTAATTTTATTTGATTTGAGTTTATATTTATACACTTTAAATTTGTGGCTTATTTTCGGCTTAAATGTTAAGCTTATTGATTTTGGCTTATTTCGGCTAATTTGATTTCGGGTTAAATATAAAACATTAAATTTTAGGATTATTTCTGAGATTTTATTTGATTTCGGCTTAAATTTTTAGCTTATTTGTTTTTGGTTTATATCATAACAAGGTTATATAAGCAAACAAGCCAAAAAATCAGGATTATGAAATATAAGCAAGATTTAATAAGTTCATAACCTAACATATAAGCTTTGAACAAACACCCGCTTAGAAGTTCGTAAGAGCACAAGTTATGTTTCATTGTTAAAAGGTTGAGTTATAGTTGTCACATCAAAAAAAATATCATATAAGCACAAACCCATTTAAAATCAAAAACGAACAATGTAAAAACCTATAACTGGCATCATGGGAATAGCGTCGACACTTATAATGTGAGCACCAGTATGATAGCTCATGCCATAAGCCTATAACGCGGGCTATAACGCACCCGTACAGGATACTCTAAACATGGTACTTTTTTATATAAATTGAGTAGAGCCTACAATAGGCTTTACATGTTTTTGAAATTTTACATACTTTTGTAAGCTTATTTCAAACGAGATATACTTGTGAGTTGAAGTGGGTGATAAACATTTGTACTAATGCTTTTCATAACAATATATATTTCGGGAAAAAACGTCTTAACAATGGACAAAGAATATGATGGCAAGAAGTAAATTATATAGTTTAAATGCTTTGGGGGGGGGGGGGGGGGGTAATTTGTTATATTGTAGACAATGTAAAGGTATAAAGACTAATAAGTTTGAGGGACTACACGTAGTTATGTAAACGATAATAAAGACAGAAATGATTATATTGTATTGCCATGTGAAATGAATGAAAGTAACAATAGTATCCGAAATTGTATGTTATCTTAAAAGTAAATATAATTTCGGACGTCCGAAATTATATTCCTTTCATATTTTCTTTTTTGAAATGTTTAAATATACTTAAGATGTTTAAAACTGCATGTGTCTAAAACTACCCTTTTGGAAAATTGATCCATATAAATAAAACACAATAAAATATAAGGGCATGTTTGGTAGGATGGGAAGGAAATATGAGAAAGGAAAAGTGATGTGTGGGAATCGCACCTTGCTTTACCTCTCGAGGGATCTCGAGAAGCTTACAACTCCCACCAGGCAGTGTACCTGATCGTTGTAGTATAGTATAGTGACAAGTACCGGGGGATTGATCGTTCAGCTTAGGAATAGTGTCGCTAGGATTAGAAAACCTAATTAATAGTTCTAGAGATGAAAGATGATTATTTTTGTATTTTTATATTTTTATGAAAGCAAGTAAAATTTCGGGTTTTGGAAGAGTGGGCGGAATTAGTTGCTAATCAACTAACCCAAAACTAAGATGCAATCAAAATAAAATAATAAAAATGAAAATAAACTAATTATACTAAAGTTGTGAGCAGTAATTGGAGAAATTGTGTTTACTTAGACTTCATTACTCCCTAGATATCTTTTACATGTTAATTACTTGTTACACTTGTATGGATGACGGATTGTATTCCTTAATACCATTCGTGGGGTGGCATACATAACTCCCCAACTCTATGAGCTCTTATCTCCTCCTACACCATGACCCAGCACAACTATAGGGATTGTAAACAGTGGCTCATGCATTAAATACAACCAATAAAGACCTAGTACGCCTCGGTTCATGTTTCTTAAGACGTTCAAGCATGTTACCATTTGGAGATCTGCCAGTTTTCTTAAGCCTAACATATAATATCATTCATCCAAAACAAGAATAGACAAGTAATCAACACATAATCAACATCTAGGTTTCATTAGATCTAAGCAAACACAAAAGAGATCTAGCCTAGCATAATAGAATTGAGACAAGAACAAGATATAAACAACCAACACATAGACATATTGATTGAATTGAAAGTACACTTATCTCAATTACAATGCAAGGTCTCAAGGGTTTGGAACCCTTGAAAAACCTGTAAAAGAGGCACCAAAATCGTCTTTAGGGTTTTACCAAAACTTCTCCTCTTTTAATGAAAAAACTAGAAAACTATATATAGGAAAAACAGGCTGACGGCGTCAAGAGTTACTTGTGACGCCGTCACCTCGCCGCCATATACTTCCTCGGACGGCCTTGATCCACTTATGACGGCCTATGTGACGCCGTCACCACCCACGGTATTTTATTCTTGCCACTTTGACGCCGTCATGAAGCCTTCTGACGCCGTCACCACCTACGGTGTTTAATTCCTCATGTCTGACGCCGTCAAGATGGTGGTCTTGACGCCGTCACCTTGTATCTTCAGCATGGAAATTTGGTACTTAGCCGTTTTCTTCACTTTTATGCTCCAAAAACGTCCAAAATGGCTTCTTTTCTAGAATTCACTCTCCAAACACCTAAAATCACAAAAGGAACGATTTAGGGCAATATTTGATCAAATAAAGTCGGATTCGGGCTTAAATGACCCCCTAAAAACGGATCATTTTTCGCCTCATCATATACCCTTACACTTGAGATTTGCTTGTCCTCAAGCAAATGAGCTTTTATTCTACTCAAAAGACAAGTTAGGGGTCATTTAACACTAATATAAAAGTAATTACAACAAATAATCGTTCCACTAAAGACCAATAGACAAGCACGGAGGTCATACACAAGCACCTCACAAATAGTGTTTAGATACTCACATCTCTCGGGTGTAATAAAGTAATATAACATTATGGAAATGGAAGATATCTCTCACCACCTGTCATAGCAAAATAGATTACCATAGGCTTGGGAAAGGATCAAACCTCCACCACATGGCATAAGCACCTAGGATAAACTATCAAAGAGGTCTTTTAAAGGGTTATAACGTTAGGTGTAGGGATATGAATTACACGGTTTTGTTGGATAAAGGAAGTTTTACGGGTGGCGAGTTAACAATCTTAGTTAATTACATGTACAAGATGGCGTTGCTAAGCCAAGACTAGACTCGACTTAAGCTAATAAATGAAAAATAACAAAAACATAAAATGAACATAGAATGAAAGCGGGATGGTAATCCGTATGTTTTTTCTCTTTTTCCTTTTTCTATTTTTTTTTTTCTTTTCTTTTTCTTGATTTTTCGATTTTTTTTTTTTTTTTTTTTTTTTTTTTTTTTTTTTTTTTGCATACACTCTTACCCTACCATCCAAAATAATACATCATAGGGGATGAGAATTCCTCTTACACTTGAATCTTTACATACTTTACATTAAACTAATCTAATGACTCGAATTAAGAAAATCAAAACACTTGGAGCACTTTTAAGATTAACGTACATATGGGGGTAATATATGATGTTCTTCCCCATTACTCCATAAAATAAGTACTTACCCATGAGTCCCAATCGTCCCAAAACAATATGTACAAGGATATGACTCGACTTAGCAACCATGTAATCAATTAGATAGTTAACTTAGGGTTTAACAAATAACAATAATGCACTAAAGATGAGCGCATACACGGAAGGCTAAGGCGATTTGGGTGTACATTTAAGTGGGGTGTAACAAATTCTTCCTTTAAGTAAAATGCTTAAAGTTAGAAACGAAAAGATAGGCTCGGAGGGGTGTACTAGGGGTTTCGTGTACTAAAAATGAGTACAACGCTAAGGGTGTGGAAAAAAATTAGTTGACTTAACTAGCCAAGTAATATGACTTAAATGGTCAAGTAATTATAATACGGGTTTAACATAAGGGTGATCCTAATGCCTCTTATCATGTAGTAAATCCTACCACACGAATGTAGTCTCACTAGCGGTCTCGGGATGCATCACTAACGCAAGTTCTAGAATCTAAATGCTACCGGTACACTCATAAAGCACCAATAATAAATGCTTTTCTTATCAAAACTAAAGGCGAACCTCACATTTTTGGGTGGAAAATTTTTCTGAATATACGGTTATGTGCTAGTCATACAACCTCCTATCCATGAGACGCTTGCTATGGCTAAAGTTTCACTCCTAAATGTTGTAAAAAATTTTAAATTTGGCGCTAAAATTACACTAACAAGTATTTCTCGTAGTTTTATTACACATCTACTATCAAACAAAACAAACTCAAGCGAAAGTGCATATGTAAGGTATCATCTTTTTACCCTCCCCTTACACTTAAGATGAACATTGTCCCCAATGTTCAAGTAAAGAATGTAAAAGTTAAGAAGTAAAGAGAATGAAATCAAATACTCCCCTGATTCGCTCGGTATGGATTATAGGTTGGCCAGGTTAAATCTTCTTCCAAGAAAATGAACAATCAAAGCTTCCCTTCCAGAATATAAATCATCCTCTTGTCACAAATAACCTGTAAATCCTGACAACAATAGACAAGGCAACCTCGCGTAAAATCGGTGGCATCCTATATAAGTTACTAAATCCTAGAAAACAAAGTAAGATATAATGCTTGTGGAATGAAGTTTGCAGATTTCCTGGAGATTATAAAACTTAATAATTCACAAAAACCATAAGACTCCGTTAGAAAAACAAAACCGGGAAAATTTCCAGATTTTAACTCCTGACGCCGTCAAGAGCAATACCCTGACGCCGTCAGAATGGACCTGCAGAAATTCTTATGTTAAGTTTCCGGAAAATTTCTGGAAAAACTTTGTCCTACTTCCTGGAAAATCCTGCAAAACTTCATTATGACTCAATACAAGCATTTGACTCTAACAAATACGAATATACATGTTCATTAAATATTGTGGAGAATCATGATCGGTTTGTTTCTTAAAAACATATTTGGGGTTTCCCCTTACACTTATCTTTTGCAAAAATACCTTTAGGTTGAAGTTAAGACTAGGCCAAACAACATAATAAAGTATTTCCACATTTTAGTAGAGAAACATGATCAACCAACAATAAAAATAAAACATGCATACGGAAGCAAATAACAATCAAACAAATAAAATCACACAAAACATGGGTTGCCTCCCAAGAAGCGCTTTTCTTTATTTACGAGTCTTGTAGCTAGACTCAAAGTCGTGGGTTACTACGTGATCTCATCATTGGTTCCACTCTCTAGGTCGTCTTCTAAACCAGTTTTGTATTCCGGACCTAGTTGCAAGCATTCTTTGTAGAAACCAAGCATCCTATTTCTAACATACTCTACTCCTCTACGTCTATCCTCTTCATTCCTATAATAAGCCGCTTGCTTATGTTCCTTTTCGAAATTAGAGAGAAGGCGGTATTGTTCGATCTTGTAGGGCATTTGATAAGCGACCTCATCATTATCTTTCTTGAACCTAACTATCCCTAAAGTCGGATCATAACTCATCCTAGTGGCTTCAACAAATGGCTTCCCGAATATAATTTGGCTAAGGCAAGCATCTATCACGGGACGAGTGTCTTCCACTATCATAAAATCAATCTCATAGGTGAGATTCCCTACAATCACATGTACTCCCTTAACCCTTCCTGCAAAATTACTTATCAAATTTTTTTCGGCCATCATTCTAAAATTGAGTTGCTTCTTCATCACCCAATTGTAATAGGTCCTAGTCATGATGTTCACGGGGGATCTAAGGTCGATGTAAGCTTTCCATATATGCATGTGCCCTATATTACATGGGATGTTAATGTTGGAGGGATCTCCCATTTTGATCAGGGGGTCGCCAAAGATATATGTTTTCTCGGGACTATCGAATAAATCCTTATGGTATTCCCGTTCCTCCTCGGTTGGCAACTTATCAAAGTATTTCTCTATAGGTTCTATCTCCTCCAATTTCTCATCCTTTTTAACCTCAACTTCCCTACTCTCATCCTCACTATTGGCTTCTACCTTAGCTTCATCCTTGTCACTCTCCTCTATCTCTCTATCTATCGGCTTAATGGTGACAACATTGACAAAGTGGACATGTTTGGATGATGAGGGGTCCTTAATTTGAATTCCACTATTGGTGTCCCTAGTGTCCTTCCTAGGTGTGGCTAATGTTTGGTTGTTGAGGGCTTTCAACAAGTTGTCGATCTTGTTGGTCATCTCCGTTTGTTGTTGGTTGAATTCGTTTTCGAACCTAGCTATGCGGGCTTCTTGAGATGCCATAAATTTCGACATCAGTCCTTCAAGATTGTTGGTACTACCATAGTTGTTAGAAGGATTGTTGTTCAAGGTAAGGTTGGATGGTGGACCGTTTGATTGGTAACGATTAGGCGGATTGGAAGAATTGGGTTGATTTTGTTTCCACCTAAGGTTTGGGTGATTTTTCCATGAGGGGTTGTATGAATCACCGTATGTGTTTGGCTCGGGCTTGAAAGTGTACCACTTATCTCCCGCTTCGTCGGTACGCGTAGATACGTAGTCCGCAAAAGCTGTTCCGGGGAGTTCCACACAATCACGAGTGTCATGGGGACCACTACATAATTCGCATGAAGAAGTGATTTTGTTCACTTGGCTTGAATGCTTCGGAGCTTCGTAAGATTTCATGAGAAACTTGACTTGGTCCTCAAGTTCCATGATCCTACGGTCGGGAGTGCTTGAATTATTCGAAGGCAAAGATATTGCCTTGACCGTTTTGTTCAAATCACGGGGATCATTCCAACTTTCGTTGTCATAGAGAGCAAGATCTTCTATGAGTTCCCATGATTGTTCCGCACTAAGATCACGTAGCTTACCACCGGCCGATTGGTCAATGGTTCGCCTCGTGGAGATGTCGATATGGTCATAGAAGATTTGGACTTGGAGCTAAAGATCTATGCCATGATGAGGGACTTTTTGGAGTAAGTCCTTGAAACGAGTCCATGCTTCATATAGAGATTCATTTTGACGTTGTTGGAACATCAAGATGTCATTCCTAAGTTTAGTAGTTCTCCCCGGTGGGAAAAATTGAGCAAGGAAACGAGTGGTGAGATCATCCCATGTGGTGATGGATCCCGCGGGTAAACGCTCAAGCCATTGACTAGCTTGATCCCGTAGAGAGAATTGGAATAGGCGTAAACGGGTAGTCTCTCTAGTTTCAACACCTAGGTCTATGGAATCTACGATTTTGAGGAAGTCCTTAAGGTGTTGGTTTGGATCTTCGGAACGAAGTCCATGGAATGCACATCCGCTTTGCACCAACCGGATGGTGTCGGATCGCAAGGGGGTCACATTGTCTCCGGTGAGCTCAATGGTGTTTCGGTAGCCTTGGTGGCTAGGTCGGGAATACTCTCCTAAGGTTCGGGGCCTAAGGGGTTCTAATGGTGGGTTTTGTTGTGGTGGGATGATGGGTTCAAAGATGTTACCACCTTCCATGATGTCGGATGGTAAAGAGTTACGAACAAAGGCACGAAGAAATAAGATAGACTAAAGAAGACCTAAAAATAAAAATAAAAATCTTACTAGAAAGGAATCTAGCAAGTAGACCTAATAAAAAGAAATTCTAACCTAGACAATAACTATTCCCCGGGCTGCGGCGCCAAAAACTTGATGCGTGGGAATCGCACCTTGCTTTACCTCTCGAGGGATCTCGAGAAGCTTACAACCCCCACCAGGCAGTGTACCTGATCGTTGTAGTATAGTATAGTGACAAGTACCGGGGGATTGATCGTTCAGCTTAGGAATAGTGTCGCTAGGATTAGAAAACCTAATTAATAGTTCTAGAGATGAAAGATGATTATTTTTGTATTTTTATATTTTTATGAAAGCAAGTAAAATCTCGGGTTTTGGAAGAGTGGGCGGAATTAGTTGCTAATCAACTAACCCAAAACTAAGATGCAATCAAAATAAAATAATAAAAATGAAAATAAACTAATTATACCAAAGTTGTGAGCAGTAATTGGAGAAATTGTGTTTACTTAGACTTCATTACTTCCTAGATATCTTTTACATGTTAATTACTTGTTACACTTGTATGGATGACGGATTGTATTCCTTAATACCATTCGTGGGGTGGCATACATAACTCCCCAACTCTATGAGCTCTTATCTCCTCCTACACCATGACCCAGCACAACTATAGGGATTGTAAACAGTGGCTCATGCATTAAATACAACCAATAAAGACCTAGTACGCCTCGGTTCATGTTTCTTAAGACGTTCAAGCATGTTACCATTTGGAGATCTGCCAGTTTTCTTAAGCCTAACATATAATATCATTCATCCAAAACAAGAATAGACAAGTAATCAACACATAATCAACATCTAGGTTTCATTAGATCTAAGCAAACACAAAAGAGATCTAGCCTAGCATAATAGAATTGAGACAAGAACAAGATATAAACAACCAACACATAGACATATTGATTGAATTGAAAGTACACTTATCTCAATTACAATGCAAGGTCTCAAGGGTTTGGAACCCTTGAAAAACCTGTAAAAGAGGCACCAAAATCGTCTTTAGGGTTTTACCAAAACTTCTCCTCTTTTAATGAAAAAACTAGAAAACTATATATAGGAAAAACAGGCTGACGGCGTCAAGAGTTACTTGTGACGCCGTCACCTCGCCGCCATATACTTCCTCGGACGGCCTTGATCCACTTATGACGGCCTATGTGACGCCGTCACCACCCACGGTATTTTATTCTTGCCACTTTGACGCCGTCATGAAGCCTTCTGACGCCGTCACCACCTACGGTGTTTAATTCCTCATGTCTGACGCCGTCAAGATGGTGGTCTTGACGCCGTCACCTTGTATCTTCAGCATGGAAATTTGGTACTTAGCCGTTTTCTTCACTTTTATGCTCCAAAAACGTCCAAAATGGCTTCTTTTCCAGAATTCACTCTCCAAACACCTAAAATCACAAAAGGAACGATTTAGGGCAATATTTGATCAAATAAAGTCGGATTCGGGCTTAAATGACCCCCTAAAAATGGATCATTTTTCGCCTCATCAAAAAGAGAATAACATCTTACACTTGAAGAATGGAAAGACAGGTCACCAATTCCATTCTCAACCCCTGATTTCGGTTCTTTAAAAATAGTAAGAAAGCGAAGAATGAAAATATAACGAAGTAGCCTTTCCCACTTCTTATTCCTGCGTGAATAAAAAACAGGGGTGTCTTTATCCATTTCATGTGCAAAGTAAATCTCCACCTATGAAATTCTCAAAACCCACCTTCTAGACCTCCGGAAGGCAGCAAATTCTTAACCTATGAAATTCTAAGAGCAGAAGTTAAGTTCCTTATATTGCAATATCCAACTTGTCAATTTACTTACTTGCTCAAAGAAATTCTAAGAACAGAAGTTAAGTTCCTTATATTGTAATATCCAACTTCTCAATTTACTTCTTTGCTCAAAGAAATTCTAATAGCAGAAGTTAAATTCCTTATATTGCAATATCCAACTTCTAAATTAGCTTACTTGCTCAAAGTAATTCAAGAGTAGAAGTTAAGTTCCTTATATTGCTCTCAATTTACTTACTTGCTCAAAGAAATTCAAGAGCAGAAGTTAAGTTCCTTATATTGCAATATCCAGCTTCTCAATGTACTTACTTGTTAAAAGTTCTTTATAAAACCAACCACCACCACCACCACGCAACCATTTTCAATTTTCACAAAGAAAAAAAAATCATGTCTCGTCATTTCACCACCACCGTCATTGACCTCCCCCCACCGATCATGACCGGTTGATCGTAGTCATCATAGCAGCATTAGTAATATGCGTGCTTGGTTTCATAGCACTAGTGTGGTTTATATCACTGCTTGGACCTGCGCCCATGCACGACCAGTAACCAACCAGGGTCTAAAGAAAAAGATCCTTAAAACCCTACCTAAGGTTGGCTACTCAGCTAGTGAGTATGAGGTGACCGAGTGTGCCATTTGTTTGGCATACTTTGAAATGGGTGACGAGGTTAGAATTTTGCCCACGTGTATACATGTGTATCATGTCACATGTATTGACAAGTGGTTTAGGTCACATTCAACGTGTCCTACGTATCGCTAGGTTTTGACTCAGGGGCGGATCAGAGAAGTAACATTGTCGTCTTAAATAGCGTTATCTTTGTGTAGAATCTAGCTAAATCTTGGTGGTGGTGTGTTTTAGTTGTTTTTCCAGATTTCAAATGTTATACTTGGATTATATTGTACTCCAACTTTTAAGAAAAGTTTTATTTGGAAAGATGATTATGCGTATTTTTGTATTTGGTTAAGCAAATAGGTATTAGATGATTGAGAAACTCCGGTTATACAAAAAAAATCAGATTATATCATAACAAAAGTTTTTATTACCTACGAGTAGTTATGTAAACGGCAATAAAGACAAAAGTGATTATATTATATTGCAATATGAAATAAATGAAAGTAACAATAGTATCCGAAATTGTATGTTATCTTAAAAGTAAATATAATTTCGGACGTCCGAAATTATGCTCCTTTAATGTTTTCTTTTTTCAAATGTTTAATTATACTTAAGATGTTTAAAATTGCATGTTTCTAAAACTCGCTTTTTGGTAAATTGATCCATATAGATCAACAAACACAATAAAAAATAAGGGCATGTTTGGTAGGATGGGAAGGAAAGATGAGAAAAGAAAAGAGAATAACATCACATGTTCGTTACACTTTAAGAATGGAATGACAGGTCACCAATTCCATTCTCAACCCCTGATTTTGATTCTTTTAAAATAATGAAGAAAGTAAAGAATGAAACTATAACGAATGAGCCTTTCCCACTTCTTATTCTAGCCTGAATAAAAAACAGGGGTGTCTTTATCCATTTCATGTGCAAAGTACATTTCACCTATGAAATTCTCAAAACCTACCTTATAGACCTCTGAAAGGCAACAAATTCTTAACCACTAAAATCACCCTATCAACCTTGTGTATGTGAAAGTTGTTTTCCACTCCTTACTAAGGTAATCCATGTTTACGGTTTTGATTATTCTGTTACTCGAATCGAAACCCTAGCTGGTTTGGTCAAAATTGACAATCATATCTTAGTTAGATTCTGACTTAGTAATCAACCATCATGACTTGTTTGTAACTCCTTAACCCATTTGGTAATTTGATTTCAAAATGAAGTTAGGGTTTATTTATGAAACTTAATTAATAAGTCAAAATCTCTTGTTTTCATGGATGCATAACATCCATATATAGTATCAATATTTCTTAGTTCATTAGTGATGCTTGATCCTAAAAGAAGTTTGTTACTTTCAAACCGAATGATAAGTGAAAGCATCTTAAAATAAGACAAGGGTTTTTTTTACCTACACGTAGTTATGTAAACGACAATAAAGAGAAAAGTGATTATATTGTATTGCCATATGAAATGAATGAAAGTAACAATAGTATCCGAAATTGTTTGTTATCTTAAAAGTATATATAATTTCGGATGTCAGAAATTATATTTCTTTAATATTTTCTTTTTCAAATGTTTAATTATACTTAAAATGTTCAAAATTGCATGTGTCTAAAATTCTCCTTTTGGTAAATTGATCCATATAGATCAACAAACACAATAAAATATAAAGGTATGTTTGGTAGGATGGGTGTTGCAATATGGGCGGCATGCTTGAATCAGCAACAATCTCGGCATGTCACACCGAAGAATCATGGAAGTTGGGCATTAAATATTCAAATGGTGGGACATTTAAAATGGGCTTATTATTATTATTGGATCCGGTTGTTGATTAGGAGTAGTAATATAAGGACCATTGTTGTATTTTCTAAAATTTCAGGGATTAAAGCTATCTTTTATCAAACTTCATTCCAAGGGCTAATGTTGACATTCTTTGATTCATGAAGGACCACGTTTGACTTTTCTTCAAATATTTCATCAAAGGATCAGAATTGTCAATATTTCAAAGTACAGGGACTCACGTTGCCAAATTCTTAACACCCCAACCCGAAAAGGGCTAAAGTGTAACATTTTTTAGTCAAATCAGAACACAAGTTAACGGAAATACATTACTAATACAAGAGTTACAATGTAGTTCTAATGAAAATATAAAGGACAAATTCTAAACATTTCAACCTCCAAAACTAATAACAAGCTAAGAACCAAAAGGAAAAAACTCTAAGTCAAAACTCTAATCCATGGAAAGCTATCAACAATGTAGTCCACTAAGAGCTCCTAAGCACTCTTCACTCAACCCAGCTTCCTTCTAAAACCTGCCGCAGGAAAAGAAATGCAGTTGAGCTTAAAAAGCCCAGTGAACAGATATAAACAAACGAAAACTAATAACAAAAGGAAAACGAAGGTGAATACGACATAAGTCCAAGCGAACCTGCTGAGATAGAAATCAAGAATATGGAAACAGAGAATATGGTCAAAGGAAATATGGGTAAAGGATACCAAACACTCAAGGAGATGAAATGAGTCATAAGTGTAAGCAAAAGAAATAAAGCAAGCATAAGTTAATCACATTAGAGATGACAAGATAATAATAATCATAGAGAAGTAGAAAAAATATGAATGTCCAACAATATATATATACTAAATTTACATAGGAGTCATGACCTCCGTTGTACCAAATGTGAAAGGGGTGTATTGCACACACACCAAAACATTCACCAAATAATACTAAACTAAGTACCTAGGATGCATCCATACGCTCCCTGAAAAATAGATATATATTCACAAAGCTCTAGGCTAAGTAAACATATGCAATAATAAATATATGCACTAAATAATTATAGCATAATAGGGAACGTTGTAGACAAAAACCCACCTCCACAGATAGTGTCAATACCACTGGTGCATCAGTGGCAAGGCCATGGACTCCCCATGACTAGCTACAAATTAATCAAATAATGGGCAACAAATAGGGCATAGGAATGCTATAAGAATAAGAACTATAGCATGCAACAAATATCAAGCAGATCATAACAAAACTGGATTAATCAAATACGAATCAGACAAAGGGAAGCATAGCAATGGCTTAAAAGGGATAGCATACATCAAAAGTAAAGAGTCATGAGAGAAAGAAGGCCTTTACTAAAAAGGCAGAATATCTGTACCTTAAACCGCGAATGCAAACACATCATAAAGATCGAGATTTACTCCTTCTTCAGCGAATCTACACGATTTAGTGATCGATTTATTATTAATAACTTATTATAAATCATATTATTCATTTTATTCGGCTTCCATTTTTAGTAACTTTCCATTTTTAACAGCTTTCCAAAAATAGTAACTTTACAAAAATAGTAACTTTTCAAAAATAGTAAGTTTCCATATTTAGCAATATTAGTCATTTATGATCAAGTTTACCATTTAATCAAGTTAAAGTATTTAAAATGTCAATTATAATATATTAGGGTTTATTTTGATAGTTTATATAAGTTTTAGGGTTCCAAGTGCCATTATTATAAGTCTAGGGTTTAAAGATGTAATTATCACAAAGTTTAGGGTCAAATATGAAAATTATAACATTATATACCAAAATCTTAATTTTTCCTATATTTATACACGTAGCTCCCATCTTCATTCTTTAGTTTATATAATAGTATTTTACGAATATACACCTATCAACGTTTTCGATTGTTTCAAAATAACATGCGGTTGACGTACTTGATTTTATGTTAAAGATCATACATGTTTATATTTGTTTTAGCTACAGGTCGACACACACAACACAAATGCCAACGCTGAGATCACATTTTAAAACCATGTACACACAATTACACAAATGACGAGACCAAACACAACCAAACGACTTCACTAGACCCCTCTAGAACCTCGCAAGCACACGAGACACGACCAACTCTTATTCACTCCAAGACGCCACAACACCCTCTCGAACACACATGTATATACACACCTATTCGTACCCGCACCCACGCTAAACCATTTTGAAACTACCACAGCTCCAACGACCAAACTATTTACCCATCCCAACACGATTCTCGACCCACTTTCAAAACAGTTTCGACACACTCTTATCATCACATGAACAAACACGCACTTCCCACGTTAATTCTTTACGTTAATAATCAGATTTATAGCTCTTTTCTTTGTCACCATTTACACGTTCTAAATACTACAACAACACATACATCAAATGGACCGAAAGACGAAACGGATAGTCAAATACCAAGACCCTTAACCACGTCAATACCCATGCATGACCCATGCTTATATTTCATGTGTTAACATGTTCCATTTTACAACAGATTCCATATGTACATACATGCCCAGCATGTCTACAATGAATAAAATTAAGTTTTGTGTCTTATTTATATACACGTTATGTGAGTTTACCCAGAAAGTACATGATGTTATTTTATGTGAGACTCTCCTTCATGTTTGCTATGCCTATTTGTTTATGTTTGTGTACTATATATGGGGACCAAATGAGAAGAAGAAAAAAACAAATCAAGCATAGAGCTACCTTTAGGATTGAATCGATGACAGAAAAAAAAAGGGGACCAAGGGACCACAATGTCGACATCAGCACCAAAAACACCCATGTTGTGTTAACCTTGGACCACAATCCACAACCGAGCTTCAACACAACCCATGTCGAAAATTCTGGTGCTCAAACGTACTACAACCACACCGCCATCCAGCCTCCAAGAAGAACATGATCAACGTCTTTTACATGTCTGGAATCGAATGGAGAAATAAAACAAGAAGTAGCAGCCGTCATGCTTATGTTCTAGGTTTATTTAGGGTTTTATTTTGTGTGTATTATTTTTGTGATGAACCGTGTATTTGATGAGAACAAAGTGGGAAATAAGCGTATAAGTTGAATGGGAAGGTATCCTTGCCGAGTTTAGAGGGATATCAAATATTAATTCTCACTTATCCTTTTCCTGGAATGTTAAATGGGCCAAAATCTCTTTCTTATCTTTCAAATGGTAAAGGCCAAAAGGTTATATACTTGTATAGTGAATAATTCGGCCCAATATAAACTTATGGGAGTGTATTTTGTGTCATATGTTGAAGATTTTTTATTTCAAACTTAACTATTTAGTAAATTAGTTTATAGTGTTGATGAGGCGAAAAGTGTACCGCTTTTAAGGGGTCATTTAAGCCCGAATTCGAGATTATTTGATCAAATATTGCCCTAAATCGTTCCTTTTGTCATTTTAGGTACTTTTGAGGAAGAATCTAGAAAAGGAAGCATTTTGGACGTTTTTGGAGCGTAAAGTGAAGAAAACGGCAAAGTCTCAAATTTCCTTGCTGGGAACAGTACCTGACGGCGTCAAGCCTTTGTACATGACGGCGTCAAGAGTTACAAAAGAGGTGGAAGTGAAAAATACACGTGACGATCCAGAGAGTTTTCAAGCTTAGGACCTGACGGCGTCACCAAGGCCGTCAGGGTCCAACTACACGTGACGTCCCATAGTAAATTCCTACATGACTGCGTCACAAATAGATCTAGGCAATACGATTTTATCATGGCGGCGAGTTGACGGCGTCACGGGCTAACACATGACGCCGTCAAGATGTATAATCTATATATAGTTTTCCAAATTTCATTCATTAGTGTGCAACTTTAAGGGAAAAAACCCTAGTCCAAATTTTATCAGTTTTTCAAGGGTTTCAACCCTTTGATTCTTCCATGTTCAATTGAAGATAAGTATTCATTCAAATCATTCAATATGTCTATGTATTGTGTGATTATATCTTACGCTTTTCTTCTCTATAACATGCTAGGCTAGATCTTTATTGTGTTTGCTTAGATGTAGTGAAACCTAGATGTTAATTACGGGTTGATTGTTTGTTTATAATTGTTACGGATGATTGTATTCGATGTTAGGCTTAAGAAAACTGGCAGACTTCCTTTGGTAACTTGCTTGAACGTCTTAAGAAACATGATCGGAGGTGTACTACGATTTTTGGTTGTATTTAATGCGTAGGAGAATTCTAATGATCCCGTGTTAGGAGCTTCTAACGGCTCGACGTAGGAGTGAAGTAGGATCCTATATAGTTAGGGAATATTGTACACGGCCCTACGACTAGTATTAAGGAATATGACCCGTCATCCATGCAATTGTAACAAATTAATCAACCTGTAAAAGATATCTAGGGAGTAATGAAATCTAAGTAAACACAATTTTCCTCATTATTGTTTCCACTGCATTAGTTTAATAGCTTTATTTTCATTTCTGTTATTTTATTTTGATTGCATCTTTAGATTAATTGGGTTAGTTGACTAGCAACTAATTCCACCCACTCCTTCAAAACCCGAGATTTTTACTTGTTTTCATAAAATATAAAAACACAAAAAGAATCATCCTTCACCTTTAGACCTAGTTTGATTAATTTCAATCCTAACGACACTATTTATGAGTTGAACGATCAATCTCCCGGTACTTGTCACTATACTATACTACAACGATCAGGTACACTGCCTAGTGGGGGTTGTAAGCTTCTCAAGATCACTTGAGAGGTAAAACCTGTTGCAAGGGTGCAATTCCCACGTACATCAAGTGTATAGTTTGGTAATCTTATAAATGATTTATGGTATTAGTAACTTAGGTTTTAGATTTATAATGTTCTTATTGATTCAAAGTCACAGGGTAATTTAGGAATTTTACATGTTTGAGATTTTAGGGTTTTACAACTCTTCCCTTCTAAAAATAAAATTTCATTTGCGAAATTGAAATGAAGAGCTCAAACGAAAATGCACCAATTCACAAAATGAAAAGAAAGTGATCAACTTGCTCGGAATAGTTTCTCCAAAGAAATTTAACAAACGGAAAAGTTTCTCACGACTCGATCCGAACAAAATAGGATAGCCCCGGGCTCTCCACAGAAAACAAATCCGATCCAACAAATACGAAATGGACATGAAAGAGATGATAGTCGTAATCTCACAAAGGGATGCATGAACATCAGATGAATTTGGAGTGAATACGAAAGTGATACTAGATGGTAGAAAACTTCGCGAATTTAATCAGGTTCTAAACGAGCTAAGGAATTTGCTAAAAAAAATCTGAGAAGCATAAATCGAATTATCAGACATAATCAGAGTTTCCTAAAGAGGTTGGTAACCTATTCGTACTGACGATTAAGTAAGCATATATCAGAGTATCGAGTCGTATCAGAATATATAATGGGATAGGTAGGATAACCGCACGGATAAGAATGAATCTAAGGACTAACGTATCACGAACCAAATCTTCTTTTATGTCAACACGTCTAACTCTTCTATACGAAAACATCATTCGACACACACAAATCCTGGTCTAAAGTTTCAAAGCACCTCTTCCACAATGATAACTTTTCTATTAGTTGTTATAATCAACTCCAAGCATTCAATGAGCGGCTTCTCGACTTAATTCAATCGAAAGTGTTCTACATTTCCGTTCATACACTATCTGTAAGGACAAACTTTGTCACTTGCATGTCATCAATCTTAATGAGCAAACACAATCAGACCACACACTTGTCAACTTCCTGCTCAACACTTCTTCCAAGTTTAAATAGTTGTCCTGCTTATCCATCAGTCTATAGATGAAAGACATAACTATACTTGAGTCTGATCCCTCAAGCCTTCAGTAGTTCTTCTTGGGACGGTGAGGTAAAAGCGCAAATCTCTGACACGATCACTGCAGGTGCGCCATGCAATTGAGAAACCTTATGTCGGAGGATTTATGCCAACTTGCTATCCGAATACACATCCTAAGAGGCAAAAGTGAGCTAACTAACTCAAACGATCTACCATAATTCAAATTATGTCATCCTTCTTAATTGTGCATGGAGATTTTGTTTCAAGGTTCATGAAAATTCAAATCCTGCTTTAGATCCCCTATACATCTTAGTACAACCAAGAGGGATAGAAAAGTAGAATTGTGCCTCAATCGTAACAATTTCTTTCCAGTCTCCTAACACAGATCATAGTTCGCCATCTTGCTCTTGAGCTTCTAAAATTTGTAATTGGATTCAACCTTCATGTTCGCCATGACTCAACTTCCCTGAGTTCTAAGTCTTGATTTTCTTAAGCTCAATCTCCCAAACAAACCGAAACTTCAAATTTCTTCCTAAATGCATCTGCCACCAAATTTTCCTTGTAAGATATGTCTTCCAATCTTAAGAGCAACCACACAGCCGCTAATTCCAAGTCATGCATTGAGTAATTCTCCTCAAATGGCTCTAATTGTCTTGATGCGTAAGGAATAACCTTCCCGTGCTGCATAATGGCATAACCAAGTCTCTTCTTGAAACATCCCAACATTGGTACTACCAGAAAGTATGGAAGTTGAAGCTAATTTCTATTTCAGCTTTTCCAAAACTCCGTTCTCATGTCGTGAACATCTTCCAACCAATGTCATGCTTCCAGAAAATACAAATGATCCTCATATTTCCACATAATATGAAAATGATTCTCATGTTTCTTCTTCGTCTCTAAATGTACTAAGATGTCATACTATGATAACTTTGTCTAAGTACTCACGAAAACACGATTCATCATGTCCATAAAATAGTCAAAGCATCAGCTAATACTATTAGCAACATTAATAATCATAGATGCCGTTACGAATACGGAAGGAAATTCTAAGAATACTTCAAGCCATAAATCCATCTAAAGGAAAAATCCGCGTACTAATATTGATTAGATACATCGTCTATTCAAGGTAGGGAATAATGGTTTCTAACAGAAATACGGTTTAGATTTCAGAAGTCAATACAAGTCTACTGCTTTCATCCTTCTTCATTGCGAATAAAACTGAAGCACTCCAAAGAGATACACTAAGACAAACAAACCATTTCATAGCCTTTGGTTGCCACTCCTCCAGTTCTCTCAATTTGGCTGGTGCTGTTCAATATGGAGTTTCAAAATCAGGCAAAACATCGTTCTTAAACGGATAGGTTTCTGTCTCATCAAACTTTTACTGTTCTCAGGCACTTCTCAAAGATATTCCATGATCCCCATAAATTCAAGTTATATGATATAATTATTATCACGTTTGCCAGGTTTCATAATACTTGGATCATATAAACATGCCTTTATTGAAATCATATTCTACCTCGAGTCATGACTAAACATTTTCTCAGTACTAAGTCAAATCAAATTCATAATCGGTAGAAAATCTGGGTGGTCCATTCAGGGATTCATTGGAAGAATTTAGATTGCAAAATGACTCTCAAAGTGATTCATTGGCCAGAATAGCCGAGTCTTACTTGGTTCTAACCGGGTCTTGGCTAGAATAACCTAGTCTTACCAAGTCTTACCTGGTTCTAACTGGGTCTTGGCCAGAATAGCCGAGTCTTACCTGGTTTTAGAAGGGTCTTGGCCAGAATAGCCGAGTCTTACCTGGTTCTAACTGGGTCTTGGCCAGAATAGCCAAGTCTTACCTGGTTCTAACCGGGTCTTGGCCAGAATAGCCTAGTCTTACCGAGTCTTACCTGGTTCTAACTGGGTCTTGGCCAGAATAGCCTATTCTTACCTAGTTTTAATTGGGTCTTGGCCAGAATAGCCGAGTCTTACATGGTTCTAACTGGGTCTTGGCCAGAATAGCCGAGTCTTACCTGGTTCTAACCGAGTCTTGGCCAGAATAGCCGAGTCTTACCTGGTTCTAACCGAGTCTTGGCCATAATAGCCTAGTCTTACCGAGTCTTACCTAGTTCTAACTGGGTCTTGGTCGGAATAGCCGAGTCTTACCTGGTTCTAAATGGGTCTTGGCCAGAATAGCCGAGTCTTACCTTCTTCTAACTGGGTCTTAGACAGAATAGCCGAGTCTTACCTGGTTCTAACCGGGTCTTGGCTAGAATAGCATAGTCTTACCGAATCTTACCTGGTTCTAACTGGGTCTTGGCGAGAATAACCGAGCCTTACCTGGTTCTAACTGGGTCTCGGCTAGAATAGCCGAGTCTTACCTGGTTCTAACTGGGTCTTGACCAGAATAGCCGAGTCTTACCTGATTCTAACTGGGTCTTGGCCAGAATAGTCGAGTCTTACCTGGTTCTAACTAGGTCTTGGCCAGAATAGCCGAGTCTTACCTGGTTCTAACTGGGTCTTGGCCAGAATAGCCGAGTCTTACCTGTTTCTAACTGGGTCTTGGCCAGAATAGCCGAGTCTTACCTGGTTCTAACCGGGTCTTGGCCAGAATAGCCTAGTTTTACGGAGTCTTACATGGTTCTAACTGGGTCTTGGCCAGAATACCCGAGTCTTACCTGGTTCTAACTGGGTCTTGGCCAGAATAGCCGAGTCTTACCTGGTTCTAACTGGGTCTTGGCCAGAATAGCCGATTCTTACCTGGTTCTAACTGGGTCTTGGCCAGAATAGCCGAGTCTTACCTGGTTCTAACTGGGTCTTGGCCAGAATAGTCGAGTCTTACCTTTTTCTAACTGGGTCTTGGCCAGAATAGCCGAGTCTTACCTGGTTCTAACCGGGTCTTGGCCATAATAGCCTAGTCTTACCAAGTCTTACCTGGTTCTAACTGGGTCTTGGCCAGAATAGCCGAGTCTTACCTGGTTTTAACTAGGTCTTGGCCAGAATAGCCGAGTCTTACCTGGTTCTAACTGGGTCTTGGCCAGAATAGCCGTGTCTTACCTGGTTCTAACTGGGTATTGGCCAGAATAGCCAAGTCTTACCTGTTTCTAACTGGGTGTTGGCCAGAATAGCCGAGTCTTAGCCGGTTCTAACTGGGTTTTGGCAAGAATAGCCTAGTATTACCTGGTTCTAACTGGGTCTTGGCCAGAATAGCCGAGTCTTACCTGGTTATAACCGGGTCTTGGCCAGAATAGCCGAGTCTTACCTGGTTATAACCGGGTCTTGGCCAGAATATCCTAGTCTTACCGAGTCTTGCCTGGTTCTAACTGGGTCTTGGCCAGAATAGCCAAGTCTTACCTGGTTCTAACTTGGTCTTGGCCAGAATAGCTGAGTCTTACCTGTTTCTAACTGGGTCTTGGCCATAATAGCCTAGATAATCTGAAGGTTGACATTGAAAGACTACTTACACAGGTTACTTCTAATGCTCCGTCCATGGAGGTAGTAGTCTTTCAAGAAAGTTCAGTATGAATGATCTTAACCCCAACTCAAGCTTCATTTAATTCCTGAAATTCTGTTCGTTTCATATATCAGCAAACAGTCAGCTAATATATTGTTGCCACAATGGTGTTAATTAGTATGTAATATTTTTAAGGATGATAACGAGAGCATGCGAGGCAAGGGTCGCAAAAGAGCTGTTGTGCCTAGGGGAAGAGGTAGGGGTAATTCTAAGAGGGGAAAGAAAACAGACAGCTCTTCATCCCCAATCAACCGAATGATGATGAGTAACGATGATGACGACGATGATGATGCGCCAAAGAGAGAGAAACAAGTATCAACCATATTCTTCAGTAAGTGATGTAGTCTTCAGTAATGTTTTTACCATATTCTTGCAAATTTTTTTGGCCAATTCGGCTCTATCTCTTATTCTTTAAAAACGTAGGTGGCAGTTTTGGCCCATTTATTTGTTAACGGGTCGGTTCGAGTTATGTTTCATCACAAAATGAAATGGTTTATTCTGTAAAAGGTAGTTAATAATTTTATATTTCTATTCAATAAATTCTAGTACTTGACAAATAAAATTGTTTTGTGTCAACCTAACATTTGTTACCTGACCAGTTCATTTTTCCATCTTTAAATAGCTGTTATGTTGCTGGTTGGATGAATGAAATGGGTTTTGGATATTTTCCTATTTAACCTGACCGCTCTCTATGCAGGTGGCTAGGAACTATGGTTCCCTAAGGAGGTAGCTTAAACGACGGTTCATCGCAGCTCCCAGCCCTACTGTGGAGATAACTTGCTCCTGCCATGGTCGGTGTATCCTCTTTATGTATCTTATAGTACATTCGATTAATATATTTAAGGTATGCGTGTTCCTTTCCACCCAATGTGGTGGCATTTCAAAGTACTTTGGCACACAATGTGGTGGCATTTCAAAGTACTTATCAGTTTAAAAAACACACATTTCTATTTTGAGATTTTCTATCAAAGTACTTATCAGTTTAAAAAACATAAAAAACGCACATTTCTATTTTTTTTATCAAAGTACTTATCAGTTCAAAAAACACATATTTCTATTTTCTAATAGTCTCCCCACATACTCCCAATGTTACACTATTCATTAAATTAATGCAACAAACCGATACAAACTAAAAACCAAAATCTCATTAGATTTTGATTCCAGAAATATATAATTTCTCCATATCTTTATAGAAAAACACTTTCCAAGGTAGGATGTAAAAGGTTACCAAAAATTATGGATTGTTGATCTTGTAGTCTTCATTTAATTTCTGATTTTTAGTTAAAATTAAAAGTCTTGAATGCAAGTCAAGTTGTGATGTCTTCAATTGGAGATGTTAAAGAATGGTTTTCTTATACAACTAGATTGAAGTACAAAAGCACAAAACTATTACAAGAGTTAGCTGAAAAATGATGTACTACTATTAAAGATGACATGTTTTTTGAATAATCATACAAGGGGTAAACAAGAGGTCAAGAGCATATTAACACATCTCGGCCTAACTAAATATACAACCAACTAAAATTATATAAATGTTTACATGTAAGGATATACACTGTTAACGGTTGGAATCTGCTAGTATTAGTTCACTTGTAATTATCCCTCTATTAGTCGAGTCACAGGAGCGAGCTTAAGTGAGTCAAACTTGACCACTTTCTTCAAACATTTTGTGCTTGCTTGCTTAATAACAGCTAGCTCTTTACAAACATGACCATCTGTAATGTAAACCGCAAGTCTGCATAAAAAAATGACAGAGAAAACAGAGTAGAGAAGTGGAACACACAAAATGTAGCACAAAAGTCATACCAAAATCCAACTAACATCCAATGAAAACTAAAATTTCTACATACATGTTTAACACCATTACTCAGTGAAGACATATTGTCAATTAGGTCGATATTAAAGACTTGATGCGCACAAAGATCTCATCATGGCATTTCATCAAACAGCTGCAATGTGTTCCGTGAAATAGTTCTTATCACACTAATGTCCTAGCTCTTTTCTTTCTGGTGTGTGATTCATAAATTCTTGTCATCAAACTCATGCGGTCTGACTTTTTTTTTAATATTTAATTGAATATATACCTGCGAGAATAGAATTGAAATTTATTTTCTCACTAAAATGTAAATTCAGATGTTGAGATTGGATAAAAAGTTGTGATTTTTTTTTGTAAAATGAAAGAGAATAAAAGGCAATAAAGACACGAATCAAAGTTAGTATGTTGTAATAAAGAGCCCCTTTATGGAGAATCTTGATATCACAGTAGGGATTTGATAAAAGTGGTGATTCAGATAGAACATGGATAATTAAAGTCTGCAAATCAAAGAAGGGGAGTGAAATGACATGTTGGGTCAGTTTAGGAGAAGAATAGAGTCTGATAGTGTGTTTTTATATTTTCAACAAAAATGACGTACTTTAATTGGGTTTGATGTTTTTGATGTTATTCATTTGAGATTAAAAATATTTGCAAATTTAAAAGAAATTTAAATGGGGAAGAAGAGGAGGGTATATTAGTTATTTCACTGCACTTAACGAGAAAACTAACGGAATTTGGCTATCGGTGGCTTTTTTGCACTTTCGCGTAACGTTAGTAGTTTTTTTACACGTCTTTATGACTCGGTATCTTTTTTACACTTTCGCGATACGTTCCCATGTTAAAATAAGCCGTCAATAATTTTTTTATTTGTGTTGGGCCTGAAATTGTTGAAAAAGAGCCCAGCAAAACAGAAGAAAAAAAAAAAAAAAAACAAAAAAAAAAAACTTTTTAATGGCTCTTCGCTCAATGCGTAAATCATGATGTGCTATAATATATATAGTCAATATACTTCTTTAAAAAAAAAAAATAAATAAATAAATCCATGTGGTTCATCCTTTTTCTGTTTTTCGTATAGTCATTCTTTTTAATATCAACTTTTTTCATCTCTTAAAATAAACTTACCTCTTTTTTTAAAAATATAAAATTTGTTCAAAAACAAAAATATAAATATAAAACTTTCCATTGGACACTTTAAAGTGAAGCAAGTGTCATATACCTAGCTTATGTGTCTCATTCTCCTTATGCATGGGTTTCCATGAACTGATGAACACAACACACACTTCATAGTACTTGTCCCATACTTTCCTCCGCCGCCGCCGGACCACCCCACCCCCACCACCACCCCACACACTAAACACACCTTCAAAAACACACACACAAAAGCTCTCATTTTCATCAACCAACCAAGTGACCAACCAAGCCATCTTGTTATCTCAGTCACTAACCGAATATTCTCTAGCTAGAATCTGATATTCCAAAGCCAATTTTCACCTCTAAAAAAACTTAAAAACCCCATTTTTTGAATCAATCTCACACACATTAACACACCATGCATTGTTTAAATCAAATACCCATCAAGGGTTCTTCTTTAAACCCAATAAAGTTCCAATCTTTACCTTCAAAACCCTTAAATTTGATCAAGAATCAATCATTTTCTCCACTAAATGGAATAAAGATGCCACTTTCAGTGACCCATTTGGGAAATATTAATGGGTTTAAAAGGACTAAAGTTTTGGATAATGGGTTTGTGTCACCAGTTGATATAAAGAGGCCACTTTATGTGACCCATTTGGGAAATGTTAATGGGTTTGTGTGTAATGCTTATGAGGCTGATCATTCAAAGGGTTTGGAGATTGAAAGTGAGAGTGGTCAGAAGATGAGAATTGGGTTGTATTTTGCAACATGGTGGAGTTTGAATGTGGTTTTTAATATTTATAATAAGAAGGTTTTGAATGCTTTTCCATTCCCATGGTTGACATCTACTTTGTCTTTGGCTGCTGGTTCTTTGATTATGTTGGTTTCTTGGGCTACTAGAATGGTTGAGCCTCCGAATACTGATTTCGAGTTTTGGAAAAGTTTGTTTCCGGTATGTAGTTTGATTGTTTATTATCTTGATGATTGTTGTGGGGTAGAGTTATTAGACATGCATGTATAGAGTCAAAATTAGCTGCTTAGGACTTTAGGAGGGTTTTTGGGATTACCTTTAGAACTGCTTATCTGCGATTAATAGTCTTACTAAGCAAAATTTAGGATTGCCTGTTAAACTGATTTAGAAATTAGAACAGTTTATTTCACTTGCAAATAATTCAAAACTTTTGATAAGCAGCTTGGATAAAATCCCAGACAACCTCAAAATTGCTTAGTATAATATCAAAGTACAACCAGCTGGATAAGCGATTTGAATAAGCAATCTCAAAGTCTCAAACACCCATTACAAGATAACAAAAGGTAGATGATGTTACGACTTTAAAGTTATGTAGGTATTAAGTATAGTTTAGGGGAAACAGGTTCATATATAGTTTTCTTTACTTTTCTTTGTAAAATGCTGTTTTGATTATAAAGTAATGGTCTTAAGGCTGTTATATAGCATAGTTCTAAGTGGGTTGCGTTGAAAGTGCAGGTTGCGCTAGCACATACAATTGGACATGTGGCAGCTACCATAAGTATGTCAAAAGTTGCAGTATCGTTTACACACATTATCAAAAGTGGTGAACCTGCTTTTAGTGTACTTGTTTCAAGGTTATTTCTTGGCGAGACATTCCCAATTGGGGTTTATTTGTCACTATTGCCAATCATCGGAGGTTGCGCTTTATCTGCTGTAACCGAGCTCAACTTCAATATGATAGGTTAGAAATCTTATCTTTTTATATACTGAATAATGTTTGTTTTTTGGACTTCAGTTTCTTGGTTTGGACTCGAAAAGAAGGAAACCTTTGTTTCTATGTATTCTCCCATTTGGGGCTAGCGTATGAGGAATGAAAAAGGTCAACCATTCTACAAATGTTAAATGGATAAACAATGAGTTAAACTTCTGTTTGTGTTTTTTATGTTTAGGATTCATGGGAGCAATGATATCGAATTTGGCATTTGTCTTTAGGAATATATTCTCCAAAAGAGGAATGAAGGGCAAATCCGTTAGTGGCATGAACTACTATGCTTGCTTGTCGATGTTATCTTTGTTGATTCTAACTCCTTTTACAATTGCTATGGAGGGCCCACAAATGTGGGAAGCCGGTTTGCAAACTGCATTAACACAAGTCGGGCCCAATATCATATGGTAAACTATCTTCACTTTCCAATTCCCTTTATATCATATCAAGCTTTTATATGATATGAAGATAGTGGGTCCTATGCAATTAACATGGCACCTTTACAATAGAAGTGCTTACGACCTGATTTGCTGATTCAGGTGGGTGGTAGCTCAAAGCGTGTTCTATCACTTTTACAATCAAGTATCGTATATGTCTTTGGATCAAATATCTCCTTTGACATTTAGTGTTGGAAACACGATGAAGCGAATATCTGTTATCGTGTCTTCAATTATCATCTTCCGCACACCCGTCCAACCAGTCAATGCACTTGGAGCCGCTATCGCTATCCTTGGTACCTTTATTTATTCCCAGGTATACTTCCTCTTTCCCGAGCTTGGCTGATATAGTAATTTCTATAGTAAGCTTTTCAATGTATTGACCAATATTCTTGTATTTTTCATGGGCAGTCAAAACCATAAGTGTAGGAGCTCGACATGTTTCCATGTTTAGATCTAAAGACCAAAGGAGTTGTTTTTCTATTGATTAATGTTCCAAGCTTTCAAAAAGAGGACGCGATTAAGCGGAGTTGTAATCAGATTCATCGCCTTGGCATGGGCTCTGTAGAACATATGTTAAGCTATCGAAGGTGGTTGCAAAGTTTGAATATAAAAATAAGTGCGTCGGTTTTGTGATAAGTGAGGCATCAAATCGTGCTTTTCTTTTACTTCTTTTGTCAGTGCGGCATTTTTTTCTGTAGTAAATGAGAACAACTTGTGGTGGAATTTTGTTTGGTTATATCTGCATACCATAAATCGGGTTTCTGATGGCAAAAAACTTTGCATTAGTATAGAATATGTGTACTAAACTTATGACTTGAATGATGATATACATAAACATTATCGAGAGTGCTGAGAAAAAAGACAGTGAAGCTGAGAAAAAGAAACAGACTAAAAGATGTCGAGTTATCGAAGGTTGTGTGTATTCCAGAGCACTTTTATTGCTCGTCAAATGGGTATTATAACTCTTTTTGACTCTTTCAATTTCATTATTCTGTCATGAACCTGAACATCATCTGTCTTTATCATGGATATGTCTCAACAATGTTGTAATCTTTATCGATGTTTGACCTGTTTTTTCCCAGAACATTTGTTGAGGTCGTTGACATCTTCAATGCTCAATTTCATCATGGACTTCAGTCGATCACACTTAATCGGCAACACTGTATAAATCATGTATGTTCTTTTTTGTAGTTTTTTTTGTACATGTTAATTTTGAGCTGAACTCTGATGATTAAATTAGAAGACATTATGTGTATATAAACTAGTAATATCCCAATCAAGTACAAAAACGGTATTTTAGAGAGTACATCGTTACCTTTTTCTTTAATGCCAGTTTTTTTTCTCCATAACTGGGTTTAGCGTGGGGCTTATAGAGGTTCATAAGGGCTTGAACTCTTAAAATAAAATAAGTTTTGTTTGCCACACATGCTTATGAAAGATATTATATAAGCCGAAGCCAATTGAAACGGGCTTATGGAGGTTTATAGTTTGTAAAATTAGTTAAATACCCTTCAAAATATAATAAATTATCACTTAAAAGCTGGCACTATATATGAATTAAATTAGATGTATTTTTATGTGATTTTATATTAATAAGTTTAAGCTCCAACTAATTCGTCAAACAAATTTATAAATATAAAAGCTCCAGCATCAGATTTATAATATTAGCTCTAGCTCTAGTTCAATTCTGCAAACGTACCTCAAATAAACTTACCTCTTGTTTGAGTTTGAGAGAATATATAAATTTTGTTCAAAAAAATATAAATACTCCGTATAAATCCTTTTCCATAACTTTATCAAACACGTATATATATAGTTAGCTTAGACCGTCCGTGATAGGCTATGGTAGGAGTCGTCTTCATCTCATCTGGCACTAGTTTGACGCATTGGTGCTATTACGGAGACCATGGCTGGACACGTGTTTCATAGCAATTTTGCAAGATTCGGTCTTGGCCAAGACCGAGACTTGTGTGTGTTTTTTGTGTTTTTGTCTATGTGTGTTTTGGTGGGGTATATATGTGTTTAAGTGGGTATATTTTGATGGTGAAGTTGGTTGTCTTATTTCACTAAGTTGGTGGTGAAGTCGTAAAGAGAGAAAGATGGAGTGCCGTTGAGGTAACCTTGTAAATGCGGTCTTTGCGTCTCCTTATTAATTACACCCAGTCTTACGTGTCTCATTGTGCTTAACTGCTTATGCATGCGTTTCCATGAACACAACACACACTAAACACACCTTCAAAAACACACACACAAAAACCATCTTGTTATCTCCGTCGTCACTGACCAAATATTCTCTTGTTAGAATCTGATATTCCAAAGCCAATTTTCACCTCTAAAAAACACCCATTTTTAATCACAAATATTCTCTTGTTAGAATCTGATATTCCAAAGCCAATTTTCACCCATTTTTAATCACTAAATTCACACGCATTAACACACCATGCATATTTTTATCTCTTGTTAGAATGGTTGAGCCTCCGAACACCAATTTCGAGTTTTGGAAGACTTTGTTACTGGTACGTTTGGTTTTTGTTTTCTTTATTTTAAGCTATTTTGAATAGTAAGGTGTTTGTTATCATGATGGTTTTTATAATGTCATGTATGTATAAGTTATCAACCAGTTTGGTTAAGCTGTAATTTTCTGTTAAAACACAATAAGCACATAAAAAGCTATCTTATTCCCTAAAGATATAAATAGGTAAATTTCCTTCAACTTTAAGTTTATCTCGATAATCTGTTTCTTACAATGACTTTCTATTAGTGTCTTGACTTGCATGTGTGTTTCAATAATTTACCTATTCTACTCGAAATGATACTTTTGGACATGTAGCAATGTAGCATAGTCTAAGTGGGTTGTGTTAAAAATGCAGGTTGCGCTAGCGCATACAATTGGACATGTAGCAGCCACTTTAAGTACGTCAAAAGTTGCAGTATCGTTCACACACATTAATAAAAGTGGTGAAGCTGCTTTTAGTGTACTCATTTCAAGGTTATTACTTGGCAAGACATTCCCAATTGGGGTTTATTTTTCACTATTGCCAATCATCGGAGGCTGCGCTCTTCTGTTTGTGGTTTTATGTTTAGGATTCATGGGAGCAATGATATTGAATTTGGCATTTATCTCTAGGAATATATTCTTCAAAAGACTAATGAAGGGCGAATCCGTTAGTGGCATGAACTACTATGCTTGCTTGTTGATGTTATCTTTGTTGATTCTAACCCTTTTTACAATTGCTGTGGAGGGCCCACTAACGTGGAGAACGGGTTGGCAAACTGCATTAACACTAGTCGGACACAATATCGTATGGTAAACTATCTTCACTTCCCCAATTCTCTTTAAATCATAGTACTAAGTTTTTATATGATACGAAGATAGTGGTCCTATGCAATTAAGATGGTACCTTAAAATAGAAGTGCTTAAGTACAAACTTATTTGCTGATTCAGTTGGGTGGTGGCTCAAAGCGTGTTCTATCACTTGTACAATCAAGTATCATATTTTGCACTTGGAGCCGCTATCGCTATCCTTTGTACCTTTATTTATTCCCAGGTATACTCCCTTTTTCCTGAGCTTGGCGAATATGGTATTTCTACAGTAAGCTTTTCAATGTATTGACACATATGTTTGTATTTTTCATGAGCAGTCAAAACCATAAGAATAGGAGCTCGACATGCTTTCATGTGTTGATCTAAAGACCGAAGGAGTTGTTTTTCTATTGATTCTGTTCCAAGCTTTCAAAAAGAGGACCAGTTTTAAGCGGAGTTGCAGTCAGATTCATCGCCTTGGAATAGGCTCTTCAAAACATATGTTAAAGCTTCGAGGGTGGTTGTGACGTTTGGATAGTAAAAAATAAGGACGTCCGTTTTGTGACAAGCGAGGCATCAAATTGTGCTTTTCTTTTACTTCTTTTGTTAGTTCGCCATTTTTTCCTGTAGTATATGAGAACAACTGTGGTGGAATTTTGTTCTGTTATATCTGCATACCATAAATCGGGTTTCTGATGGCAAAAACTTCGCATTAGTATAGAATATGTGTACTAAATGTATGACTTGAATGACGGTATACATAAACATTATAGAGATTGCTGAGAAAAAAGACTGAAGCTGAGAAAAAGAAACAGACTACCATGAAGGTATTTTGTGGTCTTTGCATTTAAAAGATGTCTGATGTCGTCATGTCGAGTTATCGGATAATTCACATGGATGTGTATACTCGATAACACTTTTATTGGTTGTCAATGGGTATTAGAACCCTTTTGAGAGTCTTCAATTCGCTATTTCGGCGTGAACCTCAACATCATCTGTCATTATCGTAGATATATCAACATTCAACAATGTTGTCTGGATCAATGTTTGGCCTTTTTTTTTTTTTTTTTTTTTTTTTTCACAAAAGTTTTCGAGGTCGCTGCTGACATCTTCTGATCTTCAGTAGCCAGTTTCAATGCCCGTTTCATCATGGACTAGGTCGGTCACACTGATCAGCTAAACGATGTAGATCATCTGTGCTCTTTTTATAAGTTTTTTTACATTTTACTTTTGAGCTGATATCTGTTTGTGTGTATTAGGCTGTTAGTGTGATTGCATTTGCATATGTACTTTTCATTTTTCTTTTTTAACTTATGTACTTATGATTTAAACGTACTTTTCTAAAACTCTCTTTTATATGATGTGTTTTAAAAAGATTGTCAATCTTCATACGTTACATTCACATAGCATACTTTCATTCAATCTTCCAGCTTTCTCTGAATGAAACTAAACTTCACCACCAACTTAGTGTAATAACCAAAATATACCCTATTTAAACACATATATACATATACCACACAAAACCAAAATCACACACACCTCCGAGACTCGGTTGGGCAAGACCGAGTCTTGCTTTTCAACCATCAAAGACGCGTTGAAATACACGTTATTACGGGTGGTCTAAAAGAAGCATTCATAGTGGTCATTAAGACTATGTTTATTGGTGACCTAAAGTCACAACCGGTCACAAGAGATTGCCAACTTGTGGTCACTTGGTGACCTAAAGTCACAACTGATTGCCATATGTCAATTTGTGATTGGTTGAAAGGGGAGAATCGGTCGTGACCTCAACCCACAACCCACACCAAAGGTCACCAATAAACATAGTCTAAGTGGTCATCAAACAAAATATAATTAAAAGTAAAATATACTTTACACACATACTGTTAAAATTTTAAAACAATAAAATAGTGATTAAGCTTGGCTTTCACCCACGAGCTTCTCCACCACGAGACAAACGCAATGGTAACGACTACTCATGCCGACCATGCACTCTCTTATCATGAGCTCACATCAAGACTAGTTGTTGCAATTGTTTTATATTCGATAGCTTTTAAAGTCTATAGCAAGAAGTCTTTAAAATTTCATATATACCAAAAAAAGAAAAAACATCTAAAAGGGTATCGTGGAAGGTGATGCACGTAAACTCATAGGTTTTACTTGGTGTAATGTAAAATTATGTTAAATATGTAATTTTTTTATATAAAGAATAATCCGGCCTTTTATTTTTTCGTTATAATTTTCGGTACTTTTAAATTGAGTCGGATGACTTTTGATCTTGGGTCAGCCATTGAAAATATCATAATTCTATATTCACTCAAAGACAAGTTTTTAATGCCTAAATACAATATTTTTAAGACCCGTGGGTAAATATAGAATTACGATGTTTATCTTCTATACTATCTATAAAGGCATATTATAAAATATTGAAAATAAAAAAATAAAAAATAAAAACTAATATTAAAACATGGTGTAACAACCTTTCAAAATTAAAAAAAGAAAAAAAATGAAAAATAAGAACCGGAAAGAGTAAACTGCAAAATACATCCATGTGGTTTGCCCAATTTGACACCATACATCCCTCTCGAAAAAGTTAGGACAATTACATCCCTCCGTTAGTAAAAGTCAAACAATATACATCCAAAAGGACGAACGATGCAAATGTTGTGTCGTTAACTTGGACACGTGGCAGTTAAGTAAGAGTTAGTAAGGGTATATCAGTCATTTTACGTTTCCCTCTCCTTCTTTATATAAAAACACACACACTCACACCTCAATAACACACTCTCTCTCTCTCTCTTGAATAACCAGCCACCCCACTCGCCGGAACACCAGCAGAAACTGGCGCCGGCCACCGGAAAATTTTCCGGCAACCCTTTTTCTTTTCCCAATCGATAGATCGACATCGCCACAACCTATCTGGAGGTTTTGAGCTCTCGACACGCCCCCTAACTCACGGCCAACGGGCCTTGTGGGTTTCTTGGAGTCGTTCGAGACACAACACACCCAAAATGATACCAACTAAATTTTTAATCGGTTTTTATGAAATAAAATGTTATCCCACTTGTTTCTAGCCCGAAATATCTAACAACTTCACGAGTTGACTCGGTGGTGAGTCAACCCACGCGTAAAAACGCGTTTCTTACCTTGTGGACATTCGATCTATAAGTTTTTAAGGATATTGGTGGTGTTGGAGGTGGATGTACGCGGTGGTGGTAACAAAACGAGGTGATGGGTTTGTTTTTGGAGCACGTGTGGTACCGTAGGTGGTAGGGGGATTGATGAGGGTTACGTGGGTGGTGGTGGTGTTGAGTGGTGAGAACAGGTGGTGGTGGTGTTGGGTCTTGGCAGCCGGCGGTTAGAGAGAGGAGAGAAAGAGAGATGTGGTGTGGTGATGATAATGATGAAGATTGGGTTAGGGTTTGGTTATAGTAAATTATATTTTGAGTAATTTGCCTAGGTCCTTGTATTGTGAGGGTCCTTGATTTGGGTTTTTGATTTAGGTTTGAGTTTTTGATTTGTGTTTATGATGTTTGACTGAAAAAGTTTATGATTTGGGTTTTTGATTTGTGAGGGTCCCTGAAAAAGGTACTATTATAAGAGGGGGAGTAGAAAGGGAAACGTAAAATGACAGATATACCCTTACTTAACTGCCACGTGTCCAAGTTAACGACACAACATTTGCATCGTTCGTCCTCGTGGATGTATATTGGTTCACTTTTACTAACGGAGGGATGTATTTGTTGTAACTTTTTCGAGAGGGATGTATGGTGCGAAATTGAGCAAACCACATGGATGTATTTTGAAGTTTACTCTTAAAATATACTTACACAGTTTAAAAAAAGCTATCACCACAACTATATGGTACTATAAAATCCTGTTACTATACACGAATACTCGTTTATTTTGATTATATATATATTATGGGTGAGTAAATGGATCGGACAGACCGAAAAAAGCCGACCGGACCGGACCGACCAAATTTGGTCCGGTCTCGGTCTAGGGTTTTTCATAATTTCGGTCTCAGTGTGGCTTAAAAACCCGACATTTAGCCTATTTGGACCGAGACCGTACTTGAACTGGACCGAGACCGAACCAATCACATTCGATCCGGTCTTAGTCTAGGTTTTTTGCCGTATTCGATCTCGGCCCGGTCCAGTTTTTCTTAACTCCGGTCCGGTTTTGGACCAATGAGCCGCCTTAATATGTATAATTATTTTTTATTATTTATTTATTTATTTATTTATTTATTTTGAAGAAGAAGTCAAGTAAAAAGTCTTGATGAAAGAAAGAAAATTGGAAAACTGAAATGACACGTCGTCGTATTACCTGTCTTCCTCCTTGAAACCACCTCCACCTAAAAATCAATTCCTTAGAAATGAAGAAAAATAAATAAATAAACAAATAAATCCCAGATCCATAAATAAATAATTATATAGTAAAACTTAATTACTCAAAATCCCTTTAATCCAATCTCCCCCAAATAAATCTGCATCATCCTACATTGTCCCAAACACCCCTCTTAAACCCTAATTCCCCCAATTCCAAATGTCATGGGGATTAGGCTGGAAGAGACCATCAGACATCTTCCATCTCTCCTTACACTACGGCGACAATCAATTAGACAACAATCCCAATCCCAATAACAATCAATTAGATAACGATTCAAATGAGCAATTAGGGTTTCGAATCGATCTAGATTGGAATGCAGCTGACGATGAGGATCAAGTCACTCTACGCCTCCAATCCCAGCTCATGGTCGCCTTACCTTTACCACAGGACACGGTTCACGTTAAGCTGGTGGAGGATGGGGATGGGGAGGGGATGGTGGGGGTGGAAATGAAGGTGGTGAAAGAGAGGGAGAAATTAAGAGGTGTGGCGATGTCGAAGGCGGGTGGGTCGGGTCAGACGAACGATGGGATGGGGGTGTTTGTTAAGATGTTGAAGTCGGGGTTGGAGACGGGTGAGGGTGAGGGCGTGAGGGTCGAGTCGTTGGGTGATCATTGGATGAGTGTTACGGTTGTTAGTCTTAATAACTGCGGCTTGTCTGTAAGTTTCGTTTTTGTTTTTCTTTTCGGGATTTTGGTTTTAATGTTGCTAGAGACAATGTAGAGGCGTTAGATGTTAGCAAAGTGGGGGTTTTTTTTTACAATGTATATAGTTTGATGACGAATTTTTTGGAACACTAGGAGTAATTAGCGTTTAGAATCCTAATGCTTGGTGACGAATGTTACAGTTGTTAGCGGCAACAATTGTGGATTGTCTGTAAGTTGTTTACGTTAATGATTTAATCTATGCTAAACTTAGGAATAAATTATGCAATGTAGAGGCGTTAGGGGGGTTTTATGAGCTTATCTGTTTTGTGGCTTATATTTCATAAGCTCATTTTTTCAGCTTATCATGAAACTTGTGGCTTCTATAAGTTTTTATGACATAATAACTGTGGCTTGTCTGTAAGTTTCTTTTTTTCTTTTCGGGATTGGTAGAAATGTTGTTAGAGATTTAAGCTTAGAGATAGCTAATGTGAATGTAGAGGCATTAGATGTTAGCAAAGTGGGATTTTTTTTTTTTTTTTTTTTTTAATTTTTAATTTTATTTATTTATTTATTTATTTTATTATTATTTTTTTACAGTTAAAAGGGTGTATATAGGAAAGACGTTTGCTTTGTACGTCTGTGTTTGGTGACGAATTTTTTGGAGCGTTACGAGCATTTAGCGTTTAGAATTCCAATGCTTGTCGGTCTTAATAACTATGGCTTGTCTGCAAGTTCCGTTTTTTATTTCCGGTTTTTTATAAATGTTGCTAGGAATGTAAACTAAGATATAACTAATGCAATGTAGAGGCGTTAGGCGGTGTTTGTTTAACTTTATTTACGGGCTTATCTGCTTACCTGTGTTGTGGCTTATATTTCATAAGCTCATTTTTTTCAGCTTATCATGAAACTTCTGGGCTTATATAAGTTTTATGACATAATAAACTTATTTAAGCCCAAAAGTCCAAAAATAAGCCGAAAAAAGATAAACTCATAAGCCCATAAATAAGGTTAAAAAATACCCTTTAGATATTAGCAAAGTGGTTTTTTTGACGGTTAAAAGGGTGTATATAAGAAAGACATTTGCTTTGTATTGTCTGTGTAATAATGGTGGAGGCCAAACTTAGGCTGTGTTTGACGACGGGCTTTTTGGAGTGTTTTTAGTGTTTAGAACATAATGCTTGTTTGGAAACAAGTGTTTAGCTTTTGAATTTTGCATAAACGCTCTTGTTTGAAATGCTAATAAAAGAAGCGTTTAGCTTTAGCGGTTATTTCACACTTTTTTTTTGAACGGCAACTATATTTCTCGCAATATATAATACAGCAAATCTATCTCACATGTCCTAAGCTGAACTTGGACCCGCTACCACTTTACAATTACAGATACAGATACAACTATGGTTTGTTGCGCTAATAGCTAATGCTAACCCTCTATTGCTTGCCGCTGTTGTTAGTGTTTTGCCAGATGTAGCAAATATTGCAATGTAGAGGCTATAGGTATTAGTAAAGTGGTAATTTTGATTAATGCATATGGGAAAGACGATTGCTTTATATGTTATTTGTATTGTGTGTAATGCTGGCGGAAGTTAGACTTAATGGCGTTGTTAAATGTAGCTAGTTGTGTCAAATTTTGTGATTATGTTCTAAGTATTTGAAACGATTAACAGATGCTTCCAGTAGAGTTGACTAAGCTGCCACTTCTCGAGAAGCTATTCCTTGATAATAATAAGTTAACGGTTTTGCCACCTGAGCTCGGTGTTTTGAAAAACCTGAAAGTGCTCACGGTTGACTACAATATGTTGGTTTCAGTACCAGGTAAGTTTGGAACGTGTTTTATCCTTTATGATACACTTTGCAATATGTTATTAGGCGTAGGATAGATCTACATTATGTGACTTATCCTTTATTGCCTGTTTGATCACTACACAGTTGAACTGAGGCAGTGTGTTGGACTCGTGGAATTATCACTTGAACATAATAAGCTTATCCGCCCTCTTCTTGATTTCAGGTCATTTCCGAGTCCTTTTTTTTTTTTTTTTTTTTTTTTTTTTTTTTGTACATCTTAGAGTGCGGGATATACTCGGTCAATTACACTTGAGATTTACTGTTTTTAGAAATCTTTTATGCAGGGCAATGGCTGAATTACGTATTTTAAGGCTCTTTGGTAATCCACTTGAATTTCTTCCTGAAATTTTGCCTTTGCATCAACTGCGACACCTTTCTCTTGCAAACATTCGTATTGTGGGAGATGATTATCTTAGATCAGTCAATGTTCAGATAGAGGTACTGAATAATGATTATGTTCTGCATAAATTTATCCAATCTAAATAACTTCAAATTGAGAAGTAATTTGCTTGTGTGGGATTGCAGACGGAGAATAGTTCTTACTTTGTTGCATCAAGACACAAGCTGAGTGCATTTTTCTCTCTTATATTTCGTTTCTCCTCATGTCACCATCCTTTGCTAGCATCTGCCTTGGCAAAGATGATGCAAGATGAAGGAAACCGTGTAGTTATTGGTAAAGATGAAAATGCAGTCAGACAGCTTATTAGCATGATAAGCAGTGAAGACCAGCATGTGGTAAATTAAGTTTTCTGTAATTTCGTTTCGTTTATGTCTCGTTGAATTCTTGTTCCAAATCATTGTGTTACGTTTCAGGTTGTGGAGGCTTGTTCTGCACTTACATCTCTTGCATCAGATGTATCTGTGGCGCTTCAGTTGATGAAATGTGATATCATGCAACCTGTCAAAAGGGTACTTACATCCGTTGGCCCTCAAGAACTAAAATCTGTCTTGCAAGTTGTGGGGAAGTTGGGGTTTGTCTCTGATATGGTGGCCCAAAAAATGCTTAGCAAGGATGTGATGAAATCATTGAAGTCATTATGCGCCCATAAAGATCCAGAGGTATGCCAGTAAATTTTACGCTATGTTGGCTTTAATGGGAATTTCTGCATGGTGGTCTGAATTGAGCTTGTCATTAGGTACAAAGGTTAGCTTTAATAGCTGTTGGAAACTTAGCCTTCTGTTTGGAGAATCGCCGAATTCTTGTTGCTTCCGAAAGTTTACGAGATCTTCTTTTACGGCTTACACTCTCTTCTGAGCCACGTGTGAGCAAAGCTGCAGCTCGTGCCCTGGCAATTCTAGGTTGGTTTGGTTGATGATAGTTCTAAATAATTAAAAAACTTGGTCTATATATCCTAAAATAATGGATGATTTTATGTTACAATAGGGGAGAATGAGAATCTGAGACGTGCTATCAAAGGAAGGCAGGTCCCAAAGCAAGGATTGAGGATACTTGCAATGGATGGAGGTGGGATGAAAGGTCTTGCTACTGTTCGGATACTAAGGGAAATCGAAAAGGGCTGTGGGAAACAGATACACGAGATGTTTGACCTTATATGTGGCACATCAACTGGTGGCATGCTTGCTGTCGCTCTTGGAATAAAGCTAATGTCCTTGGAGCAATGTGAAGACATATACAAAAATCTTGGTAAGTGAATGCCTTGTATCTAAGCAGCTGAAATTTGCATTTTTTGGTAATTGTGTCAAATTACAATTTTACAGGGAAGCTTGTTTTTGCTGAACCGGTTCCTAAGGATAATGAAGCAGCAACTTGGAGAGAGAAATTGGATCAGCTTTACAAGAGCTCTTCACAAAGCTTTAGAGTCGTTGTTCATGGATCTAAAGTAAGCATTTGTTTCCTCTAAACTTAGCAGTTAATAATAATTGGGTAGACGGTGAAGGATCCTTGTTCAGGTTTACCTGGGAAAGTCGAGCCTTTTTTGGCTCTGATGTACGCGGCCCACCCGGTATTCCTGTGGCCGTTTCCAGAATTTTCCCTGGCCATCCAAGATTTTTGTTCCAAATAGTGGTATTCCCCACGGGGGTATAAACCCTAGTCCCTTGAGACTGTGACACCTTACCACTAGGCCACCTTGGAGATGGTTTAGCAATTGATTATCCTTTAAGTAATTAAACTAGAGTTCATATTCTAAAATTACCAGTTTAAACTTTGTCCAGCACAGTGCCGATCAATTTGAGAGGTTGTTGAAAGAGATATGTGCTGACGAGGATGGAGATCTGTTAATAGATTCGTCAGTGAAAAGGATTCCTAAAGTTTTTGTGGCATCAACATTAGTCAATGTGGCACCAGCCCAGCCATTCATATTTCGTAATTATCAGGTATCTGCTAATACCGTGTTCCCCTAATTATAAGATTATCATTCACGTGTCATTTGTTTTCTAATGGAAGACAATTAATATTATCTTTACATGTAAACTGTAGTACCCTGCTGGCACACCAGAAGTTCCTTTGATGATGTCAGAAAATTTTACAACAAATGGACCAGGAACTGCAACAACTGGTGCTCAAGTTGGATACAAACGGAGTGCTTATATGGGAAGTTGCAGACATGATCTGTGGCAAGCTATAAGAGCATCATCTGCAGCTCCATATTATCTTGACGATTACTCTGATGGTATATATAAGCTCCGTATCTGTTGTTCTTGCTTGATTGAATATTTATGTTATCGCAACACCCTCTATATCTTAAAGATATTGATTGGCTAATGAAAAACATTACCCAAAGTAATTTGTAACTGTACTCTTTTCAGAATTTGTTTGAAGTTTGATATTAAAAAGTTGACTTTTTTCTCCATCTTGTGTGTTTTTTGTGCAGGTTTGCTTCGCTGGCAAGATGGAGCTATTGTTGCAAACAACCCCACTATATTTGCAATACGAGAAGCACAACTATTATGGCCAGATGCAAAAATCGACACTTTGGTTTCAGTCGGTTGTTGTTCTGTCCCAACAAAGGTAATTTTTAGTGTAGGTAAAACCATTTTCTTTGCTGTTGTTTCTGCACACAAATGCTTACTCTGATATATGTGTCTGTTTGTACGTTCGATTCTAGGCTCGTAAAGGTGGATGGCGTTATTTGGACACTGGACAAGTGTTGATTGAGAGTGCGTGCTCAGTAGAGCGGGTTGAGGAGGCATTGAGCACATTGTTACCTATGATTCCTGAAATACACTATTTTCGATTCAATCCAGGTGTGATATCGTATTTACATAAGTTATCCATGTTTTGTAGTATCAGCAACTATAAGTGTGGTCTTAATTGCTATTTATCTTGATTGACTAGCATTTTTCTATGTTTGAACAATGTGTTCACTTCTTTGCAGTTGATGAACGATGTGATATGGAGTTGGATGAAACAGATCCCACAATCTGGCATAAATTAGAGTCAGCAACAGATGAATATATTCAGAATAATCCTCAAGCATTTAAAAAGGTGTGCGAGAGATTGCTGTTGAACCATAGTGATGAAAAACAGCCAGATAATCTCAACTCGAAGTCAAAGGGTCCAAATAATGGTATCGTTGCTCTACTTACTGTGTAGGTGATTGCTCATAATAGATTTCATGTTTTTAACCATATGTTTTATATTGACAGGTGATAATGGTCCATCTTTAGGGTGGAGACGAAATGTGTTACTAGTGGAAGCTTCTCACTTGCCAGATTCTGGAAGAGTTTTTAACCATGCTCGGTCACTTCAAACATTCTGTTCTGAGCACAATATAAGATTATCTCTTCTGAATGCTGCATCAGGAACAGTTAATAGGCCCGACCCGGGAACATCTTTCCCAACACCTTTCACGTCACCATTATTCACCGGAAGCTTCCCATCAAGCCCGCTTCTATACAGTCCTGATCTTGGATCTCATAGGACTGGCAGAATTGAATCAGTACCTCATTTAAGCCTCGATGGATTCCATTCTGGAAGAACTTCTTCACCTCCAGAATCACCGACAGTACCGAGACAGCTGTCAGGGCCTGTTCGATTGTTGCATGAAAAGTTACAGAATTCACCACAGGTTGGAATTGTTCATTTAGCGCTCCAAAATGACACGACTGGCTCGATATTAAGGTCATTGTTGTCTTCTTTTATTCCCTTCTTTACTTTGATCAAGATTATTAATTATTAGTGTTACACAGTAAGTGTATTGAATTTTCCTGTTTCGCGGATCATGCTAGTTGTATGAACAATATATTGATAAGAGTATGCACAAGAATTTGTGCAGTGACTCGATATGAGAACAGAGGGTGGGAACTTTTCTGATAAACACACTGATATTAATATATTCCACACTAATAAACGTTTACAATTGATATGTATATATACTATGTCAATCGGTATTAAGAACCGATGTGACTTTTCCTAAGTGATATGTTCCAAGCGACACATCCCATCCTACTTTACAGAAAATACAGTTACTAACTTTCTATCCTACACTATTGGTCCTTCTACTTTCAAGGACTTATGATTCTTGATTATTTTGATGCCAACAAAGTGAAGGTCAGATATTATATCATGTCAATTAAATAGCTTGCAGAAGTTTTGCTACATTAACCTGTCTTGGTCGGTTGGTCCATATCAATCCGTATTAATACTGACCCACTTCCATCTGAACCTCTTTTAACCTGTTACCCAACTGTCCCAACCCTATCTTGCCACTTTTAAGAATTGCTTTGTGATTGCCTCATCCTATTTTTGGCTGGCATTTCCAGAAATCTCGGTTATTTATGTTCAAATTCCCTGCTCTGAAAAGACCATCTTAGCCTTGATCTGAGTTGCTTCATTTTCATTGTTATAGTTGGCAAAATGATGTATTTGTGGTGGCGGAACCAGGAGAACTCGCTGAGAAGTTTCTGCAGAATGTCAAATACAGTCTGCTATCAATGTTAAAAGGCCGGCGCAGAAAATACATGTCAGCAATTTCCAACATCTCAAGCATTTCTGAACTGGTTGCTTGTCGTCCTTATTTCCAGATTGGCGGTGTTGTACATCGTTACATTGGACGCCAGACCCAAGTACGCTTATGTGGCTTATGCTCCTCAACTTATACGATTATTATTTCAAAGTGATTTTGTAACAGTTTGTATCTATATGATTGATGAAGGTCATGGAAGACGACCAAGAAATTGGAGCTTACATGTTCCGTAGGACTGTTCCCTCTATGCACTTAACTCCCGAAGATGTTCGTTGGATGGTAAGCTTTTGGACATCTTACTTCATTTGTCCTATTTGTGTCATTGCACTTTTTTTGTACATCTTGGTAGTGGTATTAAAATATGGTTTGATGTAGGGTCATTTTATAAAAAGTTAATCATTTTTGAACTTGGTTTTTAATGTTTTTCTGGTTACCAAATGATCCAAAGGAGATATAAAACCATCTTTTAGTGACCAAGACATCCAAAACAAAGTATAATGATTCCAACGGGACAATTGAAGAAGTACATTGGTATTCTATACAAAAAAACCCTATATATAATGTGGTCAAATACTCAAATATAGCTTAATTGTTATAGTTTTTGATTTATATGCTATAAGGAAGGTCTAATTTTGCTTAATTAATCTAATTCGTACCACATCTGCATCTCATTGTCTGAAATTTTGAAGGTTGGTGCTTGGAGGGATAGGATCATAATATGCACATGCTTATATGGTCCATCACCTGCTCTGATAAAGGCATTTCTAGACTCTGGTGCTAAAGCTGTTATATCCCCATCATCAGAACCCCAAGAAATGCAGTTGACTACATTTCATGGGTCGGGTGAGTTCAATGATATGGAGAACGGGAAGTTTGAAATTGGGGTAGATGAAGGAGACGATGAATATACAGAACCCACAAGCCCAACAAGTGATTGGGAAGATAGTGAGACCGATAAAGGTACTACTACGGGTACAGATAAAGGGATGTTAGTTTGGGACGACGATGAGGAGGAGCTGTCTAGATTCGTGTGTCAGCTGTATGATTCAATATTTACGGGAGGAGCTCGAGTCAATGTTGCTTTACAACAAGCTCTTGCATCTCACCGAACCATAAGGTATTTGTGTCATTTCCCCCGTGTACCTTAACCTTGTAATACAAATACAAGACATAAATTTAAACACAGTTAAAGAAGCATATACAGAGAAACTATAGATATAAGGAGATACTGTGAAGTATGTATCATGACTTATCAGTTTCAAAGAGGCTATTACCATGACCCGACCCGGGTGGCCTTCTGGTCGAGATGCTGCTAGGCTCGCCCATATAAAGTATAAGATATTTTTCTTTCATCAGTTGTGAGTAAACCCTATGACATTCTGGGCAACTTGCTGCACGGGTCGACAATAGAGTGTAGATTAGATAGAATAATAAGCCAAATTGAAAAGAGGTACATTCCAATTTTGAGGGTCATTTAATGTTGCAAATGTAAGTTGTAAGCTTGTACTTTTGTCTTGTATACACCCTTCTATATAATATTATTTGGCTCAATAAAGTAATAAGTTGTGCCTATAGTTCTCCTTGTATTCAATTGTTACTTGTCAATCACACACTATGCGATGTATCTCAACACATAATGCACAGTACAACACCCCGACATTCCCTTGCAATTAATGGTAACATGAATAATATGTGGAGTTTTGTTTTGGAATTTGACATAAATGGATTCCTAAGAACATTATTGCAACTTTAAGGAGTAGAGAAATGGTCAATTTAGTTTAGGGGTGAGTAGAAAAACCGAAATATCCGAATAAACCGAAAACCAAAACCGAACCGAACCGAAAATAACCGAATCGAACTTATAACCGAACCGAATTTGCCAAAATCGAACCAAACCGAACTTTTAATTCGGTTCTCGGTTTGGATATGGTTTTGGTAATCAAAACCGAAAACCGAACCGAAAACCGAATTCATATAAATTTATATATTTTTTATATATTTATATATATATAAAAAGATCAATAAAACGTTATATATTTATATTTATATTTATATAAATAACAAAAAAATTCTATCATAATATTAAAAAAATACTTTTTATGTTTGAAATAACTTTTTTGGCAAAATATATTTGTATATTTTCTTTTTTTTAAAATAAAGTGTGTAATTTGGTTAAACCGAAAACCGAACCGAACCAAACCGAACTAGAATTTAACCAAACCGAACCAAAAACCGAATTTGAATTCGGTTTGGTTTGGTTCACGGTTTGACCCTAAAATTTTTTTTAACCGAATTAACCGAACCGAATTAACTGAATAACCGAAAACCGAACCGATCAACACCCCTAATTTAGTTTGCAAATTGGAGAAAGGTATGAAATTAGAGGAAAAGAAGAAACAAGCCCATTGATTGCGATGCTTAAAGAGCACTCAAGTAGTCTCATGAATCATGATGATTTTCTCTTTAGACATTACATCATTGCCTCTTTTGGTAAACCCTAATTACCTTTATTATTATTTGACTTATTAACATCATACATCATTACAGCTTGTAATCTTAGTTTTAGGGCAACTAAACTTTTCTTTTACACTATAAACGAAAAATAGATAGGTTCTGCACTTTAACATGTATGCTGCTTTGCGAGGTCCTTGCCTTAAAGTCGTTTTTAGTTTATGACATATTTCGTATCATAACCTTACGACATGCTCAACTTTGTAGAAAAGTCTTTCTATGAGCTGGTTTTTTATATTGTATCAAAAGTTAGTTTTTATACAGGAATTAAAAGTGAAGGAATAATAAAACTTGCACAGGCATGAGTGTGATGATCATAATACAAAAAGCCTATTTTATACCTAAAGGGAAAACCATCTCATTACTCACTTTTATCAAAGGCATGGCCACTTTATGAGAAATAGAATATATTGCCTCTCATGCACAAAGCAAAAGAATTGCATCACACTAAAAGATAACTTTTTTCCCCACACCTTAACGACCACCATGAGCATCACCTCTCCCACCATTGCCTCCGCCATCTTTTCGGAGAAGATGGGTGGTCTTGATCCTGTTCCTATCGAGATAGGGGCACGTGGCACAGTTGGAAACCTTGTGATGAAGGAGATAGAGTATTTTAGAAGACTCGAGATTGGTGGTTGTAGTAATGTTAGTGATCATGGTAAATGTTCGATAAGGGACTCTAATATTCCTGACAAGAAACATCGTAAGGATGGTGGTAGTTCTAACTTTTGGCCTAGTTTTGGATTCTTAACTATCACATGGCGGAAAGTGAAGAGGAAGGGTACGGGCGGTAGTGGTAGGTTTTTGCCTAGAATGTGCACCATGGTAGATGTTGCCGAGAGCCCTTACCACAAGCTGCATAGGTTGAGCAAGATTCCTAGCTTCAGTTACCAAAACCTTAAAGATGACACTAACCAATCTGGCGTTTAAGCGAAATTTTTAAAGATGTACTAGCTATTCAACAATGCATTTGTAAGTCACTTTTTTGGTTTCATATTTGATGTTTGCAAATATTCACCATGTATAAAAAATACATCTTCTCTGTCTTTTATATGTTTGATCTTTGCATAAAAGGGAAACAAAAAGGCAAATTCTTCCTTTTGCTAAACTATGCTATACTAACTTACACATTATGCATAAAAAGTTGTACATTTATTCGGCATAGACTTATTCAACTATGAACAACTATTCATCACTGTGACCAGGTTCCTGGTTATCTGGAACCGTGGCTAGGTAGTCAAGAGCCACAACAACGTCGCTCATGTACGGCCTCGTGATTGCTTCTTCTTGCAAACACATTGCTACTATGGCGACGGCTTGGTTTAAACACATTACGGGATAATTCTCATTTAGTAACGGATCGGCCACCATTGGAAATTTACTCTTGTCTTTAAACAATGGTTTTGCCTACAATGAAGATAATACATGTGAGTCATATTTTAGTAGCACTTAAAAGTTAAAACATTAAACTCACACATAAATGATGTTGTGATTTTCTTAATAAACTTACCCACGTAACGAGGTTTTGCTCTTCGGGTGGTCTTTTATCATCGATAACTCTTCTTCCCGAGATTAACTCTAGAAACACAACCCCAAAGCTATAGACATCTGACTTCGTGGTTAATTCTCCTGTCATTGCATACTCAGGCGAAGAGTATCCATAAGTTCCCATCACTCTAGTCGAGATATGATCCTCTCCTTCTTTTGGTCCAAATTTTGTGAGCCCAATGTCCGAAAGCTTAGCGTTCATGTCATCGTCGAGTAATACATTCAAAGGTTTTAGATCTCGATAGATAATAGGAGGGTCAGTAACGTTGTGCAAGTACTCGAGTCCTTTGGCAACTCCTTTAGCAATCATCATCCTTGTATGCCAATCGAGGGGAGTCTTGCTCTCATCCAAATCTTTAGAAAGAAAAAAAACCGATGTCAAATGACACAGTAATCAAAGGGCCTGTGGCCTAACGGTATTCATGTGTAGTTAAGGTGCCTCAACTAAGATGTTGGCTTACGCGCATCAGGGACAAATGTGGTGATTGTGTGCGTGTGTGATTACTAAAGTATTTAAAATATACTTTTGCTATATATCGATAATCCAATATGAAATAAGTATTACCAAAAAGGTGTTCCTCTAATGAACCGTTAGCCATGTACTCGTAGACCAGTAACCTTTGATGTCCATTCACGCAATATCCAATAAGATTGACTAGGTTCGGGTGGTGAACACGACCCAATGTAAGAACTTCGGCTAAAAATTCAGGATTCCCTTGTACTCCAATCATGTCGAGTTGCTTCACAGCCACAATCTATATAAAACTAACCACAGTTATACAACTGACTTCCATATTTTGACCCAAACTAACAATGGAGAGCAAAAAAGATGTCATGCATACTTTGTTTCGGTCTCCAAGATGGGCCTTATACACCCTCCCGAAGCCGCCTTTGCCCACGAGCAAATCAGGGTTGAAGTTTTCAGTAGCGTGGGCGAGGTCTTGAAAAGTGTAGACCTCGGCCACAATTTCTGAATTCCCTTGTTTAAGTACTTCGTCCACTACCATTTGTTGGTTGCTATTTTCTGTTCATGTAATCACATCAACATGTATAATATCGTACATATGCATATATATGTTTTATTTGTAGGAAAAATCGATGTTAATAAGGCGTTTTCATTGTATACAAATCTCTAAAATGTAGAAGGAAATGCTAACCCGATGGCATGTCATTTTCGTCCTCTTGAGTCATCTTATGAAACAATATGATTTCAGTATCGATCAATACGTATATAGAGATATAGACACCATCGTACGCGATTTTTATGTCATTTTTCGCAGACTAATGCCAACCGGCCCCTTTTGTAACTAGATATCGTACAAGGACATAGATCCGTTTTTCAAAAGGCGAAATGATAAGTTTAAATCATAAAGGATGAAAATGTATGGTAAAAAGATTGATCTATGTTAGATGTGTTTCTTCAAATTTTTGTTGTTGGAGAAATGTTTGGAAAAATGAGTTTGGTTGGTTTTTTTCCGAAAACGAGAGAGACATAGAGAAGAATTCGGAATAATAATATCAAAATTTAAAGAAAACAATAAAATTACATTTATGTGTAGATTTCTAATAGTACACCATGAAACGAAACGTTATGCTAAACCACAATTGACAATGTTGACTGGCTCACACGTAAAGTTTCAAAAATAATATATGCAATAGAATTTCGAGATTGCACTTGCGCCCCGCTGAGAACAATATCCAGCCGATTTAGTTAACGTGACAATTTCCTTGTGACGAAAGTTTTGGTTCATACAACAAAGTGTAGAGCAGCGATCATGGAATCGTCGTCATTGGTTCGACTCACAGAAGGAACTGATAACAGTTAGGACAGTATATTTCTTAGCAAACATGCCAGAAAAAAAAATGATAATTTTAACAATCGTTTAAAAAAAAAAAAAAAAAAAAAAAAAAAAAAAAGTTGTAGGATTTGAACCTGACGTGAATCGAACACGCAACCTTCTGATCTGGAGTCAGACGCGCTACCATTGCGCCACAGATCCTTGTTATTAATTATCTCTGTCTTAGTTTACTTATTCCAGTTGAGTCGTATTATAAAATTACTCCGTATTAATATAGCCATGTAGGTCATTTGTCTTTTTATTATAAATTATATATGGGCCTATGGGTTATGTCTATTCATCCTATTCTTTAGGAACAAGTTAGGGTTTAGACTATTAGCCTTATATATACATCCTGCTTGTAACCTTATGGGATTCATTCAATAAGAATTCTCTCTTCTCTTTACTCTTGTTCATTACTTTTACAATACGTTATCAGCACGATCTACAAATATTTTTCAGTTTGCAAAGGTACGTTTACAAATTTTTTTTTCTTCGTATCCATCCTATTTACTGTTACCATCATACGCTACACCATCAAACATTATTATTGTTATATTATGATCACATGAATGTTATTATTATATTAATATATAAGCAAGAACGACAGTGACACTTATAATAGATTATTAGTTTTATTATAACACTGTGATTGATGCTATTCTCATATGAGTTTGATATTAACCTATAAAGTGTTCATATGACGTTTATAATATATGAGATTATCATCTTGATTACGTGCAACGTTACTTTTTTTTTTCTACGAGTATTAATCTGTTACGTAATCTATTTTGAAATCTTAGAGGTATGTGTCGAGTTCTTTAGAATGCTAACAATGTTTACTACATGTGTTACAATACTTGTTTAATTGTTTTTACTCGTAATTATATCATCTATGTTTGTACTTTTGTTTTATATGACTTCATATTAGATAAGTAAGAAGATCTTATAAATCTCGAACCCATTAATATTCAATCGTTGATGCATATTAAAGTCACATGTTACTTGCTGTTTGCTATTCTTCAATTTCTGTATAACTTTATTTGATTTGTGTAAGTAATATAGTATCACAATTCACATCTAAAAATAAAGATTGTTACTTTATTATTCAAGACAATTTGTCATCACCACCTATACAATAAAGATACATATATACGGAGTAGTGTTATTTTTTTTTTTTTGGGTTATAATTGGTTATACAAGTTTACTTCGATTAAAAGTTGTGTAATATCTTATATGATCTTTTCATAAAGATCAATATCATAACTTCATGTTATGACTTTAAACTTAAAAAAAAATAGAACATCAAGTTCTAATATGATCTTTTCATAAAGATCAATATCATAACTTCACGTTATGACTTTAAACTTTAAAAAAAAAATTAGAACATCAAGTTCTAATATGATCTTTTCAAAGATCAATATCATAACTTCATGTTATGACTTTAAACTTAAAAAAAAAAAACAAAAATTAGAACATCAAGTTCTAATAGGATCTTTTCATAAAGATCAATATCATAACTTCATGTTATGACTTTAAATTGTACTTCATGACGTGAATATATATATACATGGATTATTCTAGTAATTAAATTTAGTCCTCCTATGAATAAAAAAAAAAAAAAAAGTACTTGTAGTAGTAAAGTAATCTATTATATGATTTTCTAATGCACTTGTCTTTTTATGTAGTTTAAAAAAAAATGTCAAATTCAAAGCTTTCGAATATCGATTTTGCTGTTCTTGACATATCTGGAAAAAATTATCTCCCTTGGACTCTTGATGCTGAGATCCATTTAACTGCAAAAGAATTGGGAGAAACGATCAAAACTGGAAATACGGCCTCTGCACAAGCACGTGCCAAAGCCATGATATTCCTGCGTCATCATCTTCATGAGGACCTAAAAAAGGAATATCTAACGGTGAAAGACCCGTTAATATTATGGCAAAGTTTAAAGGAAAGGTTTGATCATCAAAAACAAGTAATCCTTCCTAAAGCTCGCTATGACTGGATGCACCTCAGGTTGCAAGATTTTAAAAGTGTCAGCGAGTACAATTCCGCAATGTTTAGCATCACATCTAAACTAACATTGTGCGGAGAAAAGATTACTGATGAAGACATGCTAGAGAAAACTTTCTCTACTTTTCATGCTTCAAATATGCTCTTACAGCAACAATATAGAGAACGTGGCTTCAAAAAATACCATGAACTAATATCTGTCCTTCTTGTTGCTGAACAAAATAATGAGCTTTTGATGAAAAATCATCAAGCACGCCCCACTGGTTCTACTGCATTGCCTGAAGTGCATGCAACATCAAATGTGAGGGGTCGGGGTCGTGAACATGGTAATAACCGTGGAAATGAACGAGGTCGTGGTCGTGGACGTGGACGTGGTCGAAATATTGTTTGGCATCGTGATGGTTATAATCCTAAGCCATACGATTTCAAGAAAAAAGATGATAAAGGCAAAAAGATGCAAAAGCCAGCTCCTAAACATTCTGGAAATGCTTGCCACAGATGTGGCATGAACACTCATTGGGCAAAACAGTGTCGCACCTCCAGACACTTTGTTGACCTTTATCAAGCATCACTCAAAAAGAAAGGAAAGGACATTGAAACAAACTTCATTGATAATTTCAATGATGAAACAAACTTTTTTAATAGTTTCAATGATAATGAGCCAAATCCCAATGTGCGCTTCGACTCCTCAGATTTCTTTGATGATGTCGAAGACGTTGTTGCTTCTTTCTCCAACGATGGAAATAATAACTAGTTATCTAATTGCATTTTTATTTTTCCGCAATAAGTTTTTAAGTTTAAATTTTGTGTTGAATAAGCTAGGTTTGTTCTAGCATTGTTACTCATGTATTTGACTTTTAATTAATGAAGTATTTTTTTTTTCCCCTTAAAGTTTTCTTTTACTTTGAAATGCTTATTTATTTATTTTATTTTTATGTTCAAGGATATGAAAAGCATTTTGGAAAACGGTGAAGACGAGTGTCTAGTAGATAGTGGAACAACAAATACCATTTTGAAAAACAGAAAATATTTTTATGAGTTTCATATAGCAAATGCAAATGTCAACACAATTTGTGGTACTAGCAACTTGATTGAAGGCTCTGGCAAAGCCTGCATTGTGTTACCTAAAGGTACACATTTAATAATAAATGATGCGTTATATTCTAGTAGATCAAGGAGAAATCTACTAAGTTTTAAGGATATAAGACGCAATGGTTATCATCTTGAAACCATGAATGAAAATAATGTTGAGTATCTCCAAATTACATCCATTGAAAATGGAAAAAAGACCATAATGGAAAGAATGAAAGGTCTATCTTCTGGATTGTATTTTACATACATCAATCAGACAGAAATAAATATGGTTTCTACCCGAAAGGGTATAGACCCCAAAATATTTATCCTTTGGCATGATCGATTGGGTCATCCGGGTGATATTATGATGAGGAGAATAATTGAGAGCTCAAATGGGCATCCACTAAAGGATCTTAAGATCCTATTATCAAAAGAATTATCATGTGGAGCATGCTCTCTTGGAAAAATGATAACTAGGCCCTCAATCAATAAACTTGAAAAAGAATCTCCTTCATTTCTAGAAAGAATTCAAGGAGACATTTGTGGGCCAATTACTCCTCCGTGTGGACCATTCCGATACTTTATGGTATTAATTGATGCATCATCCCGATGGTCCCATGTCTGTCTGTTAGCATCAAGAAATGTTGCTTTTGCAAGGCTGTTAGCCCAAATAATTCAATTAAGAGCACATTTCCCAGATTATCAAATCAAAAAGATTAGACTTGATAATGCAGGAGAATTTACATCTCAATCATTTAATGATTTTTGTATGTCAATCGGGATTGAGGTTGAGCATCCTGTAGCACATGTGCATACACAAAATGGTCTAGCTGAATCTTTAATAAAAAGATTACAACTTATTGCTAGACCACTACTTATGAAATCAAAATTGCCATCCTCTGCATGGGGACATGCTATCTTACATGCTGCTGCTCTTATTAGATTAAGACCAAGCGCATCTCATAAGTATTCTCCTCTCCAACTGGTTTCTGGAAGAGAACCAAGTTTGTCTCATCTAAAAGTTTTTGGTTGTGGTGTCTATGTCCCAATAGCACCACCACAACGAACAAAGATGGGACCTCAAAGAAGATTGGGAATTTATGTTGGTTTTAATTCTCCATCAATAATAAAATACTTGGAACCATTAACTGGAGATGTTTTTACAGCACGTTTTGCTGATTGCCAGTTTGATGAAACAATGTTCCCAATCTTAGGAGGAGAAAATAAAAAGTTGGACAAACAAGATGTAACTTGGAATGCATCACAAATAAATTTTCTTGACCCTCGGAGTGGTCAATGTGAATTAGAGGTTCAAAAGCTCATTCACTTGCAAAGAATAGCAAATGAATTGCCTGATGCATTTACAGATACAAAAAGAGTTACAAAATCATATGTTCCAGCTTTAAATGCACCTTCTCGAATTGATATTCCTGAAACTCTGAATGAGTCAAATGTACGCAGGAAGCGTGGAAGACCAATGGGGTCTAAGGATACAAATCCACGAAAAAAGAAAGAGCAGAATACAACTAGCAAAGTCCAAGAAGTTGTTATCAATAAAATCCCAGAAGAGATTAATAATAACACAGAAAATGTGGAAAAATCTCTTGAGAATGGTCATGTACCTAATGAATATGAGATCTCAATAAATTTTGTACAAAATGGTACAACATGGAATCGTAATGAAACATGTGTTGATGAAATTTTTGCATATGCTATAGCAAGTGAAATAATAAATGATGAAGTTTCTGTGCCAAAATCTATTAGAGAATGTCGACAAAGAAAAGATTGGCCAAAATGGCAAGATGCCATACAAGCTGAACTAGATTCACTTGAAAAGCGCCAAGTATTTGGCCCTGTGACATTAACCCCAGATAATGTGACGCCGGTAGGCTATAAATGGGTATTTGCTATAAAAAGAAACGAGAAAAATGAAATTGTGAGATACAAAGCACGACTTGTAGCACAAGGTTTCTCACAAATACCCGGGGTGGATTATGAAGAAACATATTCACCTGTTGTGGATGCAACGACTCTCAGATTTTTAATTAGTCTTGCAAATGTTGAAAGGCTTCAAATGCGCCTTATGGATGTTGTCACAGCTTACTTGTACGGCTCACTTGATAGTGACATTTATATGAAAATCCCCGAAGGATTGAAAATGCCGGAAGCTTGTAAATCTAAGCCCCGTGAAATGTTTTCAATTAAATTGAAAAGATCTTTATACGGTCTAAAACAATCAGGACGGATGTGGTATAATCGCCTAAGTGAATATCTTTCAAAAGAAGGATACAAAAGTAATCAAATAAGTCCGTGTGTTTTTATCAAAAGATCAAAGGGGGGTTTCACAATCATTGCAGTGTATGTTGATGATTTAAATATCATCGGAAATATTGATGAAATTGAACATACTGCAAATTTGTTAAAGAATGAATTTGAAATGAAAGATCTTGGTATAACCAAGTTTTGTCTGGGCTTACAAATTGAGCATTTGTCAAGTGGAATATTTGTCCATCAATCAAACTATACGGAAAAGATATTGAAAAGATTCAATATGGATAAAGCTCATCCACTAAGCTCACCAATGGTCGGTCGTTCACTTGACCGGGAACTTGATCCGTTCCGCCCAAAAGAACATGATGAGGACATTCTTGGTCCTGAAATACCATATCTAAGTGCGATAGGGGCTTTGATGTACCTTGCTAGTAATACACGTCCAGATATTGCATTCTCAGTAAACTTACTAGCAAGATATAGTTCCGAACCAACACGCCGACATTGGAATGGAATTAAACACATATTCCGTTATCTTTGTGGTACCCGTGATATGGGATTATTTTACCAAAAGAATTCGAAATCAAAGTTGATTGGATATGCGGATGCTGGTTACTTGTCAGATCCACATAAGGCACGATCCCAAACAGGGTATGTTTTTACATATGGAGACACTGCAATTTCTTGGAGGTCGACAAAACAATCTTTAACTGCAACATCATCAAATCATGCTGAACTTATTGCACTTTATGAAGCTGGTCGAGAGTGCGTTTGGTTAAGATCGATGATTCAAAACATCCAAGAAGAATGTGGGCTCGAGTCTATTCAAGGAAATCCAACCATGTTATGTGAAGACAATGCGGCATGTATAGCTCAAATCAAGGAAGGGTATATAAAAGGAGACAAAACAAAACACATTTCTCCGAAATTTTTCTTTACATATGATCTACAAAAGGATGGAGTTATTGACGTTCGTCAAGTTCGATCAAGTGACAATTTGGCAGATTTATTCACAAAGTCTTTGCCAACAAGATTTTTTGAGCTACTGGTTCGGAAGATCGGGCTTCGACGCTTAAAAGATATGCATTAATTTGAGGAGGAGCATTATGCGTACTGCACTCTTTTCCTTCATCAAGTTTTTATCCCATTGGGTTTTTTCTTGATAAGGTTTTTAATGAGGCAGTTTATGGCGTGTAATGAACGATGAATATCCAAGGAGGAGTATTATAAATTATATATGGGCCTATGGGTTATGTCTATTCATCCTATTCTTTAGGAACAAGTTAGGGTTTAGACTATTAGCCTTATATATACATCCTGCTTGTAACCTTATGGGATTCATTCAATAAGAATTCTCTCTTCTCTTTACTCTTGTTCATTACTTTTACAATACTTTTAACTTATTATCACAATCTTTACTTTCTTTATTCAAATCTACAATATTCATGTGAAGTTAAGAAGAAGTAAAACTAAAACAAAAAGGTTAAAAAGAAATTATAATCTTATATTTAAGATAAATTTATAAAAATAGTTGCATCTAATTTTTAAATTTTTACTCTTATTTAAAATGTGTGATTAAAAAATATTTCTCACTTTTTTCATTTTAATTCTTTTTCTCATTCGATCTCTTCCCTGTACAAGTGTATTATTATTAATATGTTCTATTCAAATGCATTTTGAATAATTTCCTCTATGTACATATGTAGAAAATGATTTCACTACTCGTTAGAAAACATGAGGAAAGTGAATTTGTGTTTAACTATATAGTATGTATGGTAAGAACTAAGAAGTAGGGGTGGCAATTTCTGACCCGACCTGTAACCTAACCTGAAACCGACACGAAAATTAACAGGTTTGGGTTGAGCTAAATAGATTTCGGGTCAGGTTTGGGTCGACATATCTAACCCGTTTATTAAACAACTCACGTTCATGTTAGGAATAAAATAAACAGGTCGACCCGCCAACCCGTTTAAGATTTTTTTTTTCTTAAATTAAAAATTATTTATATTTAATTATACGGGTTTAATAGGTTAAAGGGTCGACCTACTCGTGTAATATGCTAACTTTTGTATATAAAACGTGTTAAATGGGTCAACCCGAAACCCATTTAACATATTCAACCCGTGTAACATATTTAACCAGTGAACCCAAGTATATATACGGGTTAAATGGGTCAGGTTCGGGTTACATGTAAACAGGTTAGGGTTGACATAGGTGACCTGATGATTTAAAAGGGTCAGGTTCGGGTTGGGGTTTTATGACCTGACAACCCGAACCCGCCTACTAAGAAGTGAATAAAAAGAAGCAAATAGAAAGTGAAAGGACGAAAAGCGTGATTGTAATAAAGTAAGAAAGGGTAAAGTGTAACTTGATAAAGTGTATATATATACCCACCCACCCAAACCAATTTGCCGCCAAATCGATTTTCTTAAATATATTTTTGGAATCGATTTGTTGTAGTTATAATTTATTGTAATTTAAATGGAGAATGATATGCGTCAAAAGATGAAGAAGTGTCTTAAATGGATTGAAGATTATAACAAAGAGAGAAAACTAGCAATAGAAGAAAGAGGAGGAGAAGAAGAAGAACCGGTTGATACGGATTTGGATCTTGATGATGAAGATCAAGATATTTTGGATCTCATCTTTCAATTTGAAAAACAAGACGATGACGATAAACAAGAAGAAGATGATGATGAAGATTACGAGGAGCTACCTATGGCTGCTCGTTGGGTCAATCCTGATACGTATCAATTTGTTAATGGGGTTGAGGTTGTACCGCCTAAACGTAAAAGAGGAGAAAGAGATGATCTTGATCTTTGCTCCATCTGTCTTACACCTTGGACTATGGATGCTAAAGTACATCAAATGAGGTAATTCATATTTCTTCTACCTCCCTTTTACTTCAATTTCAATTTCGCTTGTCCCTTCTCATTCAAAGACAAGAGAATAACCCTCTACTCAGCTTATAACAAAATTAACACTACGAGAAAATAATTCATGGGTGTCCCGGGACACCCCTAGTTCCGTCCCTGGGTGTACCTCCAAAACCATTATTAGCTGCTACCTCAATTGAACTAACTTCCAACATATAAGGGGTCATAATGGGGCCTTTTAATCCATTTATTTTAGACTTCGATAAAGCCAAAATAAATTATATCATAAAATAAGGTCGTTTCCCTATATAAAAACGTTAAGGTTTGTGAATTTGAAGTTCCGAAATTTCAATTCATGAGGATTTTAAAATTTCGGAATTTAAAATACCTTCACGTGTTTGGTTAACGAAAATTTATTGTATTTTGAAATATGTCATGATGTTTTGTTATTGCAATTAATTTAGTAAGCCATGAATTTACTTTGATTCTAAAAAAAATAATAATAATAATATAAAACCAACGCCAAAACAACATAAACGCGGAATGAAAAAAAAGATAAAATAGTATTTTGGTCATTTACAAAAAAAAGTTTCCGAAGTAAATTGAAATTATTCACTTTTTGGAGGCATTCTAATTTGCCTCATTTCGCCAATTTATGGAATTCTAATATTCTTCATTTGGCATACCAAACACACTATTTCAAAAAATTTAAAATGCAAATGCCATGAAATTCCCCCAATATACCCCGACCAAACACACTCTTTTCATTTGGCCATTTTCTTAAAATTGAGGCGTATGGTGGCCGCCTAGCTAGGCCGCTTTTTACACCACTGCTCATGCTTGATTTTTATCTTGGTTGCAGCACGATGGCCCACTGTAGACATACAATTAGTCATGCATGTTAATCATTTCTTATATCTTAACGGGAAACTTCACGTATGCTTATAAACATTGCTTCTTGTTAGATTGATATTTGAGCACGCATCTTCTTGATATCTAATAGCCTAGTCAGTGATCGTGATTTGTTTGAGTTCCTGTTAAAATTTACACTATTGACCATTTTTTTCCTTTTGTGTGATGACTACTGCAGTTGTCTTCCTTGTGGGCATGTATTTGGGTTTGCATGTATACGGGAATTAAAGGAAGGCCGTTTCTCTTACAAGGTATGTATGACACCCAAAATTAAAGGTGGTAATTTAGGGCCCATTGGTTAAACATGGGTCTAGTTGGATCTCCCCAAAATATTACTTATGGGTCTAGTTGATTATTTGATATAAAGTGCATTTATATAGCAATTACCCAACGGGTCTAGGGGGTAAAAAAAGTTACTTTGTATTTTCTTTTCACATTTTTTATATTTTACTTAAAACTCTATTTTTAATATAAAAATGAACAAAACCATTTAGACCCATATTTCTAGGAAACCATCTAGACCCGAACCCGTTTAGACTGGACCCGGGTCCCAACCCGAACCGACCCATTTATTTTGCCACCTCTACCCAAAGTCAACTCAATCTTCCAAAACTTTAATTCTACTCTTACTCTTGTCTTGGATAATTGTTGTTAGTGCCCTCAATGCTACGAATTATTCTCGTTAAAGAGTGTTAGGCTTCTTTATGCAACTCGCCTTTGCATTCCAGATGATCAAGAGGTAATGAATCTCTTTGTTACAAGCAAACCTTCAATTTCTTTATATATACGGTGCATTGTCAAATCGCGCGTGTGTGTATATATTCTTTTATTGTAAGTCTTGTTTTTTTAACTCACCTTGCGTTTGTAAAAAACTGTTTATAAATATCTCATGCAGGAATCCATTAGAAGCTTTCCATACAACAAGAAAGGATTTACTGCATTTAAGCAATATCAACGGGAACTGCTGACAAATGCATTTAACAATAGGTCTCATGCTTTGAAACAGCGGACTGATGTTTTGGCACTCCAGAAGGATGCTATGAAACAGCGTACTGAATTATTGAACCGGATGGCTAATACACAAAAACGGGCTGAGGCATTGGCATGTCTGGCTGGTGCAGAAAAACGGGATGAGGCATCGCGATGTCGGGCTAAGGCATTGGGCCAGCGGGCTGATGAATGTCTACGGAAGGCTGATGCATTTGGGCAGCAGGCAAAAGCATTGTGTCAACAATCTAAAGCATCGCGTCAACAAGTTGGTGCATACATGGCAAGTATAAAGTTTTATAAACAAAGCTACAAGGAGTTCTTGGTTTTGCATGGCATAAGATCACAAATGGATAAGGAGGAGGATCACAAATCGATGGAAGCAAACAAAGAATATAAACAAGAACAAGAACAAGAACAACAACAACAACAACAAGAACAACAACAAGAACAACAACAACAACAACAACAACAACAACAACAACAACAACAACAAGAACAAGAACAACAAGAACAAGTAGCTATGGATTTGGATCTTGACGGTGACGATGATGATGACGATGACGACGACGACGACGATGACGATGACGATGAAGATGATGATAAGGAGACAAGCCTGTTGATGGGTACAACTGTTGATGGGATAGATGTGCCATCAAATAAACGTAAAAGGGATAAAGAAGAAGAAACTGTTGATGGGATAGAGGTGCCATCAAATAAACGTAAAAGAGATGAAGAAGAACAACAAGAAGTAGAGTTGGAATTGGATCTTGATGATAATGATGATGATTTTGAACAAGTGGAGGAGATGACCTTACCTTTAGTCATAAGCAGGATTGACAATGGTAAAACTGTGCACGAGATCGAGGTACCGGTTATGAAAGATGATGAATTTATTGATGATTCCATGTATCGTGATGATTATGAACCAACGGATAGTAAAAAAGATTTTGCTGAAGCACTTTATTTTAGACCACCCCAGATTCAAGCAAAAGCTCCTGATGTTTGTCCCATCTGTTCCAAGCATTGGACTGTTGACCAAGAGCATCAAGCTTGGTATCCCCTCACTCTTTATTTCTTTAATTGTATTTTTTTTAAGCGAGTACTAATGTCGACCTATTTACAACCCAATCCTCAAACCTAACATGCTTATTTTCGTTATCTAATAGCCTATTCAATGAATGTTTTACCTAATTAACTTTGGTCTTTGTGTGATAAATTGCTACAGCTGTCTTCCTTGTGGCCATATTTTTGGAGCATCATGTATAGAGAGATGGATTCAAACCGACATATTTACTAGTAAGAGGGTGGGTTTGTCTTCCAGTGTGTTAACCATAATTAATTCAATTTAACCATGTTTATTATTCTAAATTCTATTCTTGTCTTAATTAATTGCTCAGTGTCCTCAATGCAAAATCTTTTGCAAATTGGATGATGTTAGACCTTTTAAAGCAACATCTATTCGCATTCCTGCTGCTGATAAAGGTGCTGAGGATCAAAAGGTAATCAATCTCTTTGTTAAATTTAAGATTCACTTATTTTTTATTTATAATGTGCGGTGTCAAAGCAGCTCTTTTTATTTTGTAAGTTTGTGTATCAATCAAGTAACTCCACTTTTGGTTTTATAACAAACTATTAAAATTTCATCCAGACACCCACCAGACGCTTTCTCTTGAACAACCTTGGAATGATCACATTCCGTAAGCTTGAAACTGCACGGCGGAATTTTGCATTGAAAAAGTGGTATGATGCTAAGAAGCGGTTCGCTGGGGTTTTAGGGCGAAAGAATGAGGCAATGAAACGTCGAACTGAGTTATTGGACGGGATGAAGGCATTGGAACAGCAGGGTGGTTCATTGTCTCAGGCTGATTCGTTGGGCATGTTGGCTGATGAATATCTACGGCGAGCTAAAGCATTGCGTCAGAGGGCTAAAGCATATAACCTGCGGGTTAATGCATTGCAGCCAAGATTGGACTATTTTGCCAATTGCCGCGATGACATTCCTAAGCTTGGATGACAGAAGAACACTAGAAGAACACTGCACAACATGATGCAGCAGCATTGTATCACGAAGACTAATTTATTATGCGTCAAAAATTTGATAACTTTGTATCTTGTTTGCCGTAATTAACTTTATGTCCCTTTTATTTATTACCGTAGTACATACTAATTATTATTCATCAAAAGCAGTAGGTTTTTGAGATGTTATGTCTTGTATCGGTTTTTAGATGAATTGTGATTTTGTATATAAGCAGTAGGTTTTCGGCTACTAATGAGTTTTTACTATGCTTTTAAATGATTGTGGTGTCTCGTATGTGTACTGAGTTGTGCTTGTGCTCCTATAACTATAGGGGATATTTTCTGTAAGGTAGTATGATGCCATTAGGAATTAAAGTAGCTGAGTTTGTGACATCTTGTCCTGCACCATTTTTGAAGTGTGAGCTGCCTATAACCTCCCATTTATGGGTTTAATTGATTGGAAGGTTTTGGCTAGTTTGATGCTTTGGACGTTTATGCTCGGATTATTAGTTACATATGGAATTCAGAGTGACCAATGCTAATGGAGACAACAAAATATTGCAGTCACACAATCACCTCAGTTAGTTCTCTCCTAAATACGCAGAGACTATAAACTGCTAATGGTGACCGCAATGTCAACCTTAATTTTATATTTTTTTGAATTCAAACGTTTTCAAATGGCTAGATACCACTAAAATTCAAAAAACACCCCCTATAAATACCCACATATTCGTCCACTCTTCCAATATTCAATATTTTATACTCTTTTACTTTATGGCTTGTTCTCTCCTCATACCCTCAAAAAATTAAAAGCGTATATTCAGAAACAGTGTGACGAAGACGATGCGGCTCGTTAGGAAGCTATTATCGGCGTTATCAAGTTGTTTGAGCAAACAAGGGCGGCAAAAGAAAATTTGAGAAAACAATATTGTTAATACAAATATCGTCTAAAAACGTTATTTATATTTTACGATCTTTGCTAATATTTTGATACTTGAACTTTTGATACAAATATCATCTCAGCAATCACACTAGCAACATAGCCTTCCTGTGGCGGTAGTGAGTTATGAGTACTTGAACTTTTGATACTTCATAATACTATTTTCTGATTGGAATATGTTTTAAGATTTTAATACTTTGTATGACCTATTTGTTTAAAGCACCGCTGTTTTGCAGGGTTGGTTTGATGAACATCGAGAACAGGTGACCGAAGCTGAGATAATGGTTTTGACACCTATTAACTTTGAGCTAAATGCAGCATCCATCTACACATCTTACATCGATCCTTGACGAAGCATGTTGCGCACAATCACGGTGAGCCTTTGCAATGAAGGGTTATTAAGGCATTTTGGAATCTCAATCTTTTCGACGGATATAACCTTGCTCACACTTTTTTTGGAAGGCACGATTAGAAGGTAATATTTTGAAATTAATAATAATAATATATGTATCGGGCCAGTTGCATAACTCCGTGGTTTTTATATTAGTATCGAATTTGTTTTTCTAGGATGTGTTAATAATACATTCAACATTTTTGAAATAGTGGATGGGAAGACAAATCTTAAAATGTGCTCCTCTTAAGCTCCTAGGCTACTTGGTGGCCTTTCTATCGAATCAACTAATCGTATGCATGTAATGCTCTTTTCAATAGATGGTTGTTTATTAGAGTTGTAATCTTATTACATTTGCTCGATTTTTGTTCGGTATTACAGTATAAATGTATAATACATAATAGTCTACAAGAGTTCAAAAAACATATTTAAGTTTACTGTTTAGTTGCTATCACTGTATCATATTCGAATTAGAGAGTTAATTTGCTTATAATTGCATTTAGAACTTATGCTTATGAGCTCAATAAACTCTTTAAGCTAAGTTTGTTCATTAAAAAAAAATAATAATAAAAAAACCCTTCTACCTAATAACCACTAACAGTTATGGGCTATTTAGGTACCTGACTCCTCCCAAACCAACCAGTCAGCCTTGTGAAGCTGTTAGGCCCACCTGGGAGAAAGTGCAAGTTAATATTGACCGTGGAAGTACAGGGAAATCCCCGGGTCGTTAAATCCCAACGAGATTGAAATTGTATTTGTTGACGGATAGGAAAGTGAGTGGTACTGAGGACAGTAACAAATATGTTTTGAGAGTTGATTACACTACTGATTGCTTGATATTTGGAAAATATGAAATTATAACAGAAATACAGAAATAAACACAAAATCAGATAATCATATAACAGACAGAGAAAAGTGGTATTTAACAAGTTACAAACTACAGGGACTAAAAGTGAAACTTTTTAAAACTTAATATTAAAGAAAATAGAAAATGAATTTGAAATTATGAAAATGATTATTATAATATTTAATTACTATTTAATTAATAAAACTAATTAAAATCTAATTTAAGACTTAATTTAAATTAACTAAAAATTACAACTATTACAAATAAACCTAAAAACTTAAATAAATAATTTCTAAACTTAACTAAGAACTTGAAGAAAGTATAAAAAATTAAAATAAATATTTTTGTCTTTTTATAAGTATTTTATTAATTAATAACTATTTAACTTAATTAAACTATTTTAACTATTTTAAATTGCTATTAATACTAAAGTACCTTAGAAAATTATGATAAAATTTATAAAACTATTTAAACACTACAGGAATACTACAAAATTATAAAAACTTGCTAAAAATTATATTTAAGCTAATTGACTAATTAATTTATTAATTAATTTTAAGCTAATTTAATTAATTTAAATAAGAAAATTATAAAATGAACAGTAGAAATTATGAAACTATTTTTTAAAAGTCTTAACTATATTATAAAACTTAGGAAAAATATAAAATTCTACTTTAGTTGATTAAAATTAAATAAAACTATTTAATTACTAATATTACCTATTTAATTATTTAAACTAGTTTTAAATCTAATTAATAGTAAACTGCTTAGGAAAATTCTAATAAAATTATTTTAACTACTTTAAGGTACTAAGTAATTTATAAAATTATAAAATTGGACAAGTGCTTATTAATAAGCTAAAATGAAAATTAATTAGATAATTTCTATTAAATAGAAGCTATCACTATTTTTATGTTTGCTTTTTCTGGTTTTTATTTTATAAAACTATTTAAATACCTAAATAATGAAACTTTAATAAAGATAACTACTTTGGAAATCAATAATAAGCACTGAGATTGCTTATTAGCTTAAACAGTTGACTAAGGTTGACCAAATGAAGAAATAAGCTAAACTGAGGTTATGTGGGGTCCACTATGGTGAAATCTAGTTTACCTAAGTTATTTGAACTATATTAGACTAAACTTAATGATATGAGCTCCTAAAATAAGCTGAGAAGCTCAAATAAGCACTTGCTTATTTGAGTTCTGTCTCAGAAATGGGACAGAGATTAGGGACAATTTAAGGTGGGGTCCACTGGTTTGTAGGTCAAACTATGGGTCAATTCTTGAACCTGGGTAGGAGGGGGGTTGTAATAAGCTAGGTTGGGGTTGTGGGTCCTAATGGTGTGGGCTGCAGCCACCACTTAAGTTGGTGGTGTGGTGGTGGTGTGCTGATGTGCAGGGCAAGTTTTTGCCTTGCAGTCCACTTTCTAAGAGTTGTGGGGTCCACAAGAGTAAAACAAGGTTCAAAATAAACCTAGGGGTTCAACTATGGGATGATAAGCTACAGATTAAACTAATAAGCTAAGCTTATGGGTTCCTAATAAGCTCTGAGTGAGCCCTTGAAATGGTGATCATATACTGAGTGCTCAGTATAGCTTATTTTACAAAGGTCACAAGTTTGATCCTAAAAGCTATTCTATAATAAGCTAAAGTCTAAATTAAACTTAGATGTGAAAAGCTGGTATATTAAGCTACAATTAAGCTGAATCCTAAGGTGTGGGGTCCACTGAGTTGCATACTAGGGGTCTTGGTATTTAACTCAAAACCTGTGCACAGGGCAATGTCTTTGCCCTGCAAGGTACTTTGGTTGAGCTTATCTTGCTTAATAAAAATCTTAAAAATAAACTAGATGTGGGAAACTGAAGTTCAACTGGTAGGTAACAAATAGGAATAGGTTTCAACTTATGAAAGCAAACATAAAAATCAAAACAATTCCCTGAGTTTTTGTAAAAATCTGGGATGAGTACTTTGACTATTTCATGAGACTTGAGTTGGTTTGACTTATGTGAACTTTGAACTTACTTTATGAACTGATTATGTTATATTAAGATGAAATAAAGTTAAAACAAGCTTCTCTAACAACTTTTTAACATGTAAACAAGATTTGGTATGCAGATTCCTAATCAGTGACAGTAGGTTAAAGATCCAAGTGATTTTTGACTTTTACTCTAACAAGACCTATTTAATTTGACTAATATGAACTAATACAACCTAGAGAAACATGTAAAAACAAGAATCAACAACAAAAACTCTACTTAATTCAGTGAATACCACTGATCCAAACACACTTGTAACTAGACTGTTTTATGATTTCTTAAGTAAATGGCTATAAGAGCTTAAGCTACTGATCCATTCCAACTTATTATGATTTATTAAATCTGATTAAGCACATAAAAACAGAAAATTACCACAGATACACAAGATCACAAGATATACTTTGTTGACTGTGAGATTTTTGGAAAATGAGTAACAAGTGATTTCTTAACAACCTAGCAATCTCAATTCATTAATAAGCTTAAATACACTGATTAATACTTAAGAAACACAAATAATAGCCATGATAAACAAAATCAAGACATATGCAATACAAAGAAAGTTATGAAATTTTATAAGAAACTTACCAAGTGCTTTCCTGCTTGAAACCAAGAACCAAGAACCACTTATTTCCTCCCCTGAGGATCTAAACCCAAATCCAAGCTTCTTGTACTTCCAAATCAACTCAGAATCCAGAATTCAAATCTCCACACTCTCAGTTGACTTATGTTGACCAATTTGTATTTGTGGAATTTTTTAAAGCTAAACTGAATTGTAGGTTACTAAAAGCTTAATTGAGCTTATTAGGAGCTTATATGAGCTGATTAGTCTTTATCCTCCACTACAAACAATATTAGACATGATTGAGATTTTTTATATAAAATAAAACTTTCATAAACTGAGATAATGATACAAACTTGAAGTTTATTACTTAAAGGGTTTCACAATACACTTAAAAACACTAGAGATTACACTTGAAAGCTTAAGATACACTGGAATTAAAAAACTAGTACATTCGACATACAATAATTGAAAATAAACTAGGTAACTTTCTTCTCTGCTTCTCTTTCCTTTTAAAGGCTTCAATTAGGGTTAGAAACCTCTTCTGATCATTTCCCACTTCATCTGAGCCATCCATTTAGTCCAATTGATCATGATCGTTCAAACTTGATTTTTGGCGCCAAAGTCCTCCACGTTAACGTGGAGGCAAAGGATTGTAATTAAAGTTTATTGGGGGCTTGTGGAGGTGTCAGGAGACAATATGGAAGGTTTCTAGGCAAGTGGGTGATTTATGGAAGAAACAGAGGTGTGGATGTGGTTTGGGAGTGAAAAATTGTGGAAATGGCATTTAATGCTATCTGGTTTGGTGTGTGAGGTGGAAAGGAGGTGAGGGTGAGCTGGAGAGGTGAGGTAGTGGTGGTAAAACCACCTGGTTTTGGTGAATGCAGGGGTGAAGGTGGGAGATGAACAGTGGTTGGCGGTTTTGGGTGTTTGACTGGGGTCAGCGCTGGTTTAACTAAAAAAAAGGGGTGTGGACTGGGCTTATTCTTTGGGCTTAGGGGATAAGTGGGTTGGGTAAATGGTGTGGATTGGGTAAATGGTTTTGGTTTAGTTAAATAAATAGGGTCCGGTTTGGTTTTTAAGTGATAAGGACCAAAAATGTAAATTTAGCAAAAGTGAGGGACTGAACATGTTATTTTCCCAAAGTATTTTTAAGGACTTAACTTGCCAAATTTAATAAACCAAGGACTTATTTATTTATTTTTCCATTTAAAAACTCCCAGGGACCTTTTCTGCAATTTTTCAAACTCCAGGGACCTTTTCTGTAAATTTGGATTTTTAAGGGATTAAACTTGTAATTTCTCAAAATGTTATCAAAATTGTTCCATTTTGTCATTCATGCATAGTACAAGGGTATTATTTGTAAATATTTCAGTTTTGAATACCCAGGGACTATTTTGCCAATTTTGAAACTTGAGGGGTAAAAATTGCCAGTTTGTGTAAACTTTTATCCAGGGATGTTTTGTGAACATTTTTGGTTTCCCAAGGACTTAAGTTGACTTTTTATTCATTTAAAACCTTCAGGGACTAGTTTTGTCAATATTTGAAACTTGAGGGACTGAAACTGCCAATTATGCAAACTTTGTATGTTTTTCATTTGTTTTTGCATATTTTGTATTTGAAACATATAAAACACTCTTTTGAGATATTTTAAGTATTATGATGCATTTTTGAGTGTTTCTGTATGTTTTGGCAGTTCAGATTGGTACAAAATGATGAGTATTTAGACACTCATCAATCCCCCATACTAAACTATTGCTAGTCCCTAGCAATCTATTTGAGAAAAAATTAATGGATTTTAACTCTTTACCAAAAGCCATCACTTCTGGAGTAGCCAGGTGTAAGAACTGTGGCACACCTGATAACCGTGTGATTTTTAGCAAATCACCAGATGTCAACGGATTTGATTAGTCTTTACCAAAAGCCGTTTGCTTCTGGACTAGCCAACTCTTGATGGAATAGTCAACATCTTGGTGAGCTGATTACCAATTATGGTTTTTCCACGGCCTTTACCACAAGCCATAATCTTGCGGGCTAGCCAACTCATTTGTTTTCGGGGAGCTGAGGAACCATACAATTTTTGGCAAATTGCCAGCCATAAACGGATTTGAGATGTCTTTACCAAGAGCCGTTTGCTCCTGGACTAGCCAATCCTGTTGTGGGTTAGACATGGAGGATTGATACCATTTTATCTCATTTCTAAGTGTGAAAAAACTGGTAATTTTGATCAAATGGGGGTTCTTGATGGAACATGTGTTTTGCATTCGTGAGAACGCTCCCCCACACTTAGAACTGAATATTGCCCTCAATATTCACAATACTTGGTGTCCCACCAAGACTTTAGAACGTAAGGAGGCAATACTTTTAACCTTTTTATTTTACTCTATTTACATACAAACTCACTTTTTTCTTTTTATTTGTCTTATACCATTTTTTTTTTTTTTTTTTTTTTTTTTTTTGAAAAAATATTTTACATATGTACAACATGTGGTTCGTCTCCCCCACACTAGGGTGTTAGAAAAGAGAAAGAAATCAGAAATATGAGTGAAAACCCATATTGCTATGCTTTTGATTACCGAGTCACTAGCTTGACTCGACCTCGAATTGACTTGTCATGAGGTAGCTTGTTTTTGATTCCCGAGTCACTAGCTTGACTCGACCCCGAATTAAAATTGTCCTTGGGGTAATGGAGTGGAATTGTCACTCAAAGATTGGGTGAGAAATAGGAGTGGGATTTCCACTCACAGAATTATGAAATGATAAGATAAAGGAGATTATTTTTGGTTTTTATCTTTTATAAATGTTTTTGTATTTTTAGATTTATATATATATGTACAAAAGAAAGAAAATTCCTAACAACCGCCCCTTGAAAGGGAATCTGGGTTTGACAGAGCTCAGTAACTGAAAACAGCCAACAACCAAATGTTGTAACTGAGGGGCTAATCAAACTGGGCAAGTTGTGTGCATAGGAAAAATGTTTTTGTATTTTATATTGTTTATGAAGTAATATAATATGTGTAATCACTACCTCCCAGGCTTGTGTCAGGTTTACCACGCAAGCTAATCACTTGTGAATGATTAACTGTAATAAATTTGTCCTGACAGCCCGGAAGTTGAATGATAAAGTATAATATACATACAAGGATAGAAATTTGAACAAAATACAAAATTCATTATTTATTACTTATTATTATGTACATGATACTAGTGTTTTTGTTTTCCGAGTCACTAGCTTGACTCGACCCCGAATTTATTGGTCCATGGGGTAAGTTTGGAGATCCGGGACAACCATTGGTTGTATGTCCCCTCCAAAATATTGTTTTAGCCGATGTCCATTTACTTTAAAATTGGGACCGTCGGGTTGTAATAACTCAACAGTTCCATATGGGTATACTTTGGTTATAGTAAATGGTCCAGACCAACGGGTTTTTAGTTTACCCGAGAAAATTTTCAACCTTGAATTGAAAAGAAGAACTCTGTCACCAACGTTGAAAACGCGGTTCTTTATTTTAGAGTCATGTATCTTCTTAGTCTTTTCTTTATAGATTAAAGAATTTTCATAAGCTTGATCACGTAATTCATTTAGTTCGTTTAGTTGAACTTTACGGTGATCACCTGCTGTCTGAAGGTCGAAATTTGCATGTTTTAAGGCCCAATAGGCCTTATGTTCTAATTCAATCGGAAGATGACATGCTTTCCCGTACACTAGCTTATAAGGAGTACACCCAATGGGTGTTTTGTAAGCAGTGCGGAAAGCCCATAATGCATCGTCCAGCTTATCCGACCAAGAGGCACGGTTTTCACCAACCGTCCTCTCGAGAATTCTCTTAATACCCCGATTTGAGACCTCCACCTGCCCACTTGTTTGGGGGTGGTATGCTGTAGAAAGACGGTGAGTTACACCATATTTCAGCATTACTCTTGCAAATTGTTCATTACAAAAGTGAGTACCACGATCACTGATAATGACACGAGGAGTCCCGAATCTGGCAAAGAGAGATTTTAAAAATTTACAAACTACTCGGGCATCATTGGTGGGTAAGGCTTTTGCCTCAACCCATTTTGACAGATAGTCGACAGCGACGAGTATATACTTATTCCCTCGTGAAGACGGGAATGGCCCCATAAAATCAATGCCCCACATATCAAATATTTCACAGACTTGGATGGCGTTTTGCGGCATCTCATTCTTTTTAGAAATATTCCCGTGACGCTGGCAAGCCTCACAGGTTTTGATAAGTTCATGGGCGTCTTTATATATCGTGGGCCAAAAGAATCCTGAATCAAACACCTTTTTTGCGGTGTAGTTTGGGTTATGATGTCCCCCCGTGGGTCCATCATGACAAGCTTTAAGAATTTCCATGGCTTCTTGGCCATGGACACACCGTCGGATGACTTGATCCGCACATATTTTAAACAAGTAGGGGTCGTCCCAGAAGTAATGTTTTACATCTTTAAAGAATTTTCTTTTCTGTTGGGACGACATCCCTTTCACAACGAAATTTCCCGCACGGTAATTTGCGAAGTCGGCAAACCATGGGGTGGTGGTATTATCCCGGTTAGAGATGAGATTTAGAGTCTCCAGAGGAAAAGTTTCATTAATTTCTTTTCTCTCGAGAATATCCTGATGAGGATTTTCTAACCGGGACAAGTGATCAGCTGCAAGGTTCTCTGCTCCTTTTTTATCTCTTATGAGAATATCGAATTCCTGGAGGAGCAGGACCCACCGGAGCAGTCTTGGCTTTGCATCCTGTTTAGTGAACAGGTATTTCAAAGCTGAATGATCCGTATACACCACGCTTTTGTTTAAAATTAAGTAAGACCGAAATTTTTCGAAGGCATATACCACAGCTAATAATTCCTTTTCTGTGGTGGTATAGTGTGTTTGAGCCTCGTTCATGGTCTTACTTGCGTAGTGTATTGGCTGAAAATGTTTGGTTTTGCGTTGCCCCAGAACTGCACCAATAGCATAATCGCTAGCATCGCACATGAGTTCAAAGGGTAAGTCCCAGTCGGGGGCAACAAGGATTGGTGCTTCAGTAAGCCTTTTCTTTAAAATTTCAAAAGCTTCGATGCACTCTGGGGAAAAGATAAAAGGAGCATCCTTTTCAAGAAGATGAGTCATAGGCCGGGCTATTTTGGAGAAATCCTGAATGAATCTCCGATAGAATCCGGCATGTCCGAGAAAACTCCTTATTCCTTTAACAGTTGTGGGATGAGGCAGTTTAGCAATAACATCAATTTTGGCCTTATCGACCTCAATCCCGCTTTTTGAAATTTTATGGCCGAGGACAATGCCCTCTTTAACCATAAAATGGCTCTTCTCCCAGTTTAGACAAAGATTAGTGTTTTCACAACGTTGAAGCATTTTTTCTAAGTGGGAGAGGCACGAGTCGAAAGAATTCCCGATGACTGAGAAGTCATCCATGAATACCTCCATGGTTTTTCCAATCATGTCATGGAAAATAGCCATCATGCACCTCTGGAAAGTGCCCGGAGCATTGCATAACCCGAAAGGCATGCGACGATAGGCAAATGTCCCGTAAGGGCATGTGAAGGTAGTTTTATCTTGATCCTGTGGATCAATGGGAATTTGGAAGTAACCCGAGAAGCCGTCAAGGAAACAATAGTACTCGTTTCCTGCTAGTCTTTCGAGCATTTGGTCCATAAAGGGCAGAGGAAAATGGTCTTTGCGGGTGGCTTCGTTAAGTTTTCTGTAATCAATACATACTCGCCACCCTGTAACCAAACGAGTTGGTATCAACTCGTTGTCCTCATTTGTGATAACCGTGATGCCACCCTTCTTTGGAACACAATGAATTGGGCTTACCCAAGGACTATCAGATATAGGATAAATCAATCCTGCATCAAGAAGTTTGATAACTTCAGCTTTTATAACTTCGTGTATTTTTGGATTTACCCTTCTTTGATGCTGCACAGTAGGTTTAAAGTCCTCTTCCATTAGGATTTTGTGTGTACAAAAATCCGGGTTAATACCCTTTATGTCTGAGAGCTTCCAAGCAATTGCTTGTTTGTGGGACTTTAAAACCTTGAGCAGCGCGGTTTTCTCCTCATCCTTTAAGTCTTTTGCAATAATGACCGGTAACTTATCGTTTCCTTCCAAGAATGCATATTCTAGATGAGGAGGCAGGTCCTTAAGTTCGACCTCGGGGAAGTCATCATTTTTCTCAACATATTTGACTTCCACTTTATGAAGTTGTGGAGGTAGAACAGGAATGGGAGAAGGATCTTTGTTCAATAACTCCTCAAGGAGAAGTATATCCCCCTCCGGGTCAATCTCTTGGTAATCAATTCCTTCGGGAACTGAATCACTTTTGAGAAAGGCCTCTAATTCCTCAAGGACGAAATCACTTCCCCCAAACGGAGTGAGGGAAGGAGAAGAATTAGCGATTATGGGATTAGAAGAAGTAGTGGGATTGCCACTCGAAAAATTATCAGCGAATCCAAAGATTTCCTGAGCATACTCATCGGATGCAATGTCAATGACATCAATTCGGTTGACCGATTCAGCATCATAATTCGAGGAGTATCTCGAGGTTTGATCAAGGTTGAACGTTATAGCTTCATTTCCAACTCGTAATGTGATTTCCTCATCGAAAACATCGATTAATGCACGCCCCGTTCTCAAGAATCCCCTCCCAAGAATGAGAGGAACTCTTGAATCAGCATCGAAATCAACAACAACAAAGTCCGCCGGAAAGTGGAACTTTCCCACTCTCACAAATACGTCCTCGGCAATACCGAGGGGACGTGAAATTGAACGGTCTGCAAGCTCGAGAGTCATGCATGTGGGACTAAGCGCCTGAAGAGAGAGCTTTTTCCAAACTGAATGAGGCATTAAGTTGATGCTTGCACCAAGATCGGCCAAGGCAAAGCATTCAACCATACCCGGGAAAGTACATGGTATTAGAAATCTCCCGGGGTCTCCTAGCTTTTCGGGAAGCTGTTTTAACAGAACTGCAGAGCAGTTCTCATTAAGTGGAGTTCGTGCCATTTCAAACATTTTTTCTTTATTGCTCAACAGGTTTTTGATTGTCGATGCGAATTTGGGCATTAAAAGAAGAGCGTCCGCGAAGCTAATATCGAAGTGTAGTTCTTGGAAAATCTGAAAGAATTTTTCCATCTGATGATTAGCTTTTTCACGGAGCTTTTGGTCTTGCAATCGTGAGGGATATGGAATTGTTGTTTTTGGGTTGGATTTTGGATTTTCAACAGGACCTTCGGTAGTTTCAAACCTAACTTTTTTAAAGGGAGTTGGGACCGGGATAACTGGAGGAGGGATGTCATTAGCACCTCCGTTGTTTTTAGGAAGTACCGTATCCGTAGTATCCTCAGTTTCACATTCCTCTACAGGGATAGGAGATGAGGTAGAGGGATCTGTAGGTCCTTGGTAAGAAACTCCACTTCGTGTGGTGATCGCCTTTACATCGCCCCTCGGATTAGCGATCGTGTTGCTAGGTAAAGTTGTACCTGAGCTCGAGGGTCGATCATTTAAAGACTTCTGGAAATTAGACATTTGACTAACCAGCATTCTGTTTAGTTCTTCTTGGGATTTCATAAACTGTTTTAATAACTCATCATGTGATGGTCCAGTTGGAACAATGGCTTGATTTTGGTTTGGAAAATTTTGAGCCCGATTGTTCTGGAAATTCCCATGTTGCTGGTTGTTATTACCCTGGAAGTGGTTTTGTTGTTGAAAATTACCCTGTGGGTAATTGTTCTGACCTTGATTACGATTATAGTTCCCTTGGTTCTGATTTTGGTTAAACTGATTTTGACTAGAGATGAAATTCCCTTGGTTGTTATAACCTTGGTTCATTCGGTTCTGGTTCTGATTCTGGTTAAAGTTCTGGTTCCTATTCTGAGGTTGATTAAACCCTGGTGGTCCAATATAGTTATTAGAACGGTAGCTCAAAAGGTTTCGGTCCCCTTGCGGTTGGTGAGAATTACCTCCCGTATTATAGGAACCTTGAGCTGCGGATATGTTTTCACGAGCAAAGCCACCGGAGGCTGGACACTCTGTGTACGTATGTGGACCACCACAAGTTTCACAACTTGGGTTAACAGTTTTGACCTGATTAGGATTATTCTGATGGATACGCAAAACTGCTGTAGACAAATCATCCAGCCTTTTAGCTAGGATTGATATTTCATTGCTTGCCGGAGTGTCTGACTTAAATGAGTCGTTCCTCTCAGCAGAGGAGTCCCAAAAATTATGATGGGCAGTCATGTTTTCGATTAAGTCATAGCACTCTTCAGGGGTCCTTTTCATAAAGGTGCCCCCAGCAGCAGCATTGATGGTGTCACGATGACGGAGTATCAAACCATTATAAAAGGTATCAATAATGGTGACAAGAAGCATGTTATGATTAGGACACCGATCAATTGCAAGTTTGTAGCGTTCCCATGCCTCAAATAAGGACTCTTCGGGAAGCTGTCTGAAGTTGCTGATATCATTCCTCAGCTTTGTGACCATAGATGGTGGAAAATATTTGGCCAGAAATTTAGTGATCATCTCATCAAAAGTGTGGATCGAATTCTTTGGAAGTCGATCGAACCAGGAAGTCGCATGATGAGCGAGAGAATAGGGAAACAAGTATAAACGTAGGCTGTCTTCGGCGACGCCATGTTGTTTCATGCTTTGGGTGACAGTTAAAAATTTGTCGAGATGCCTGTTGGCATCGTCACCCTGCAATCCGTGGAACTGGCACGTATTCTGGATCTGTTGTATCATGTGGTGTTTTAATCCAAAATCCGTGGCTCCAATAGTGAGTGGTGCAATTGGTCCACCCCTCCCTTGCATGGTAGGTTGACACAGTTCCTCCATAGTTCGGGTGTCAGGAACTGGCTCATCCTTGGGCTCGTCGTTCATTTTTAGTGTGTGTTCTTCTTCAACAATACGTAACTCAGGTACGTTTTTCTTCTTTTTATTCTTTGTTTGTGAACGAGTGCGCATGCACAAAAATTAGTTTTCAACACAAGATCGAGGCAAAACTACAGCGAACTTAAACCCAATAATCACAAATGAACAGCTCCTTTAAAAAAGGTACACTATTCACAAGGATACAATGGTAAGTTTTTAATCTTTTAGGTTTGGGAACTTATTATGTTCACACCCCCAGTTGGTAGGTGTTCTGCCTTGGTTTGCGGTAGTAAACTTTTATGTAATTATATTCACAGTAAAATGTTTTTGGCTTTTCGTGTATGGGTGAAAAAAAACTTGGACAATATTTTTGAAACTGATTCGTTAACCGAAATCGTTCCTTTAAGATTACTCGCAGGCTGGCGGGAGGAAATAAATGGATTCTTCTTAAGTTCGCAATTTAATGTCAGAACTTACCTTAAACTAACTGTATAGGTTGTAATCGTAAAGATACGAAGTAATTTAACTTCACAGTTTGTTTTGTTGTTTATGATTTGTTTGGTGTTGTTAACACTTCAGGAGAAATGTTAATGAACGTTTTCAGATATGATTTTGCTTTTCTTGAAAATTTACAAAGTGGTGATATTTGTACAGGAGGGTTTTTGAAAACCACTAGACTTTTACCGTTTTGAAATACGCAACAACCTCCCCGGCAGCGGCGCCAAATTTTGACTCCTCCCAAACCAACCAGTCAGCCTTGTGAAGCTGTTAGGCCCACCTGGGAGAAAGTGCAAGTTAATATTGACCGTGGAAGTACAGGGAAATCCCCGGGTCGTTAAATCCCAACGAGATTGAAATTGTATTTGTTGACGGATAGGAAAGTGAGTGGTACTGAGGACAGTAACAAATATGTTTTGAGAGTTGATTACACTACTGATTGCTTGATATTTGGAAAATATGAAATTATAACAGAAATACAGAAATAAACACAAAATCAGATAATCATATAACAGACAGAGAAAAGTGGTATTTAACAAGTTACAAACTACAGGGACTAAAAGTGAAACTTTTTAAAACTTAATATTAAAGAAAATAGAAAATGAATTTGAAATTATGAAAATGATTATTATAATATTTAATTACTATTTAATTAATAAAACTAATTAAAATCTAATTTAAGACTTAATTTAAATTAACTAAAAATTACAACTATTACAAATAAACCTAAAAACTTAAATAAATAATTTCTAAACTTAACTAAGAACTTGAAGAAAGTATAAAAAATTAAAATAAATATTTTTGTCTTTTTATAAGTATTTTATTAATTAATAACTATTTAACTTAATTAAACTATTTTAACTATTTTAAATTGCTATTAATACTAAAGTACCTTAGAAAATTATGATAAAATTTATAAAACTATTTAAACACTACAGGAATACTACAAAATTATAAAAACTTGCTAAAAATTATATTTAAGCTAATTGACTAATTAATTTATTAATTAATTTTAAGCTAATTTAATTAATTTAAATAAGAAAATTATAAAATGAACAGTAGAAATTATGAAACTATTTTTTAAAAGTCTTAACTATATTATAAAACTTAGGAAAAATATAAAATTCTACTTTAGTTGATTAAAATTAAATAAAACTATTTAATTACTAATATTACCTATTTAATTATTTAAACTAGTTTTAAATCTAATTAATAGTAAACTGCTTAGGAAAATTCTAATAAAATTATTTTAACTACTTTAAGGTACTAAGTAATTTATAAAATTATAAAATTGGACAAGTGCTTATTAATAAGCTAAAATGAAAATTAATTAGATAATTTCTATTAAATAGAAGCTATCACTATTTTTATGTTTGCTTTTTCTGGTTTTTATTTTATAAAACTATTTAAATACCTAAATAATGAAACTTTAATAAAGATAACTACTTTGGAAATCAATAATAAGCACTGAGATTGCTTATTAGCTTAAACAGTTGACTAAGGTTGACCAAATGAAGAAATAAGCTAAACTGAGGTTATGTGGGGTCCACTATGGTGAAATCTAGTTTACCTAAGTTATTTGAACTATATTAGACTAAACTTAATGATATGAGCTCCTAAAATAAGCTGAGAAGCTCAAATAAGCACTTGCTTATTTGAGTTCTGTCTCAGAAATGGGACAGAGATTAGGGACAATTTAAGGTGGGGTCCACTGGTTTGTAGGTCAAACTATGGGTCAATTCTTGAACCTGGGTAGGAGGGGGGTTGTAATAAGCTAGGTTGGGGTTGTGGGTCCTAATGGTGTGGGCTGCAGCCACCACTTAAGTTGGTGGTGTGGTGGTGGTGTGCTGATGTGCAGGGCAAGTTTTTGCCTTGCAGTCCACTTTCTAAGAGTTGTGGGGTCCACAAGAGTAAAACAAGGTTCAAAATAAACCTAGGGGTTCAACTATGGGATGATAAGCTACAGATTAAACTAATAAGCTAAGCTTATGGGTTCCTAATAAGCTCTGAGTGAGCCCTTGAAATGGTGATCATATACTGAGTGCTCAGTATAGCTTATTTTACAAAGGTCACAAGTTTGATCCTAAAAGCTATTCTATAATAAGCTAAAGTCTAAATTAAACTTAGATGTGAAAAGCTGGTATATTAAGCTACAATTAAGCTGAATCCTAAGGTGTGGGGTCCACTGAGTTGCATACTAGGGGTCTTGGTATTTAACTCAAAACCTGTGCACAGGGCAATGTCTTTGCCCTGCAAGGTACTTTGGTTGAGCTTATCTTGCTTAATAAAAATCTTAAAAATAAACTAGATGTGGGAAACTGAAGTTCAACTGGTAGGTAACAAATAGGAATAGGTTTCAACTTATGAAAGCAAACATAAAAATCAAAACAATTCCCTGAGTTTTTGTAAAAATCTGGGATGAGTACTTTGACTATTTCATGAGACTTGAGTTGGTTTGACTTATGTGAACTTTGAACTTACTTTATGAACTGATTATGTTATATTAAGATGAAATAAAGTTAAAACAAGCTTCTCTAACAACTTTTTAACATGTAAACAAGATTTGGTATGCAGATTCCTAATCAGTGACAGTAGGTTAAAGATCCAAGTGATTTTTGACTTTTACTCTAACAAGACCTATTTAATTTGACTAATATGAACTAATACAACCTAGAGAAACATGTAAAAACAAGAATCAACAACAAAAACTCTACTTAACTCAGTGAATACCACTGATCCAAACACACTTGTAACTAGACTGTTTTATGATTTCTTAAGTAAATGGCTATAAGAGCTTAAGCTACTGATCCATTCCAACTTATTATGATTTATTAAATCTGATTAAGCACATAAAAACAGAAAATTACCACAGATACACAAGATCACAAGATATACTTTGTTGACTGTGAGATTTTTGGAAAATGAGTAACAAGTGATTTCTTAACAACCTAGCAATCTCAATTCATTAATAAGCTTAAATACACTGATTAATACTTAAGAAACACAAATAATAGCCATGATAAACAAAATCAAGACATATGCAATACAAAGAAAGTTATGAAATTTTATAAGAAACTTACCAAGTGCTTTCCTGCTTGAAACCAAGAACCAAGAACCACTTATTTCCTCCCCTGAGGATCTAAACCCAAATCCAAGCTTCTTGTACTTCCAAATCAACTCAGAATCCAGAATTCAAATCTCCACACTCTCAGTTGACTTATGTTGACCAATTTGTATTTGTGGAATTTTTTAAAGCTAAACTGAATTGTAGGTTACTAAAAGCTTAATTGAGCTTATTAGGAGCTTATATGAGCTGATTAGTCTTTATCCTCCACTACAAACAATATTAGACATGATTGAGATTTTTTATATAAAATAAAACTTTCATAAACTGAGATAATGATACAAACTTGAAGTTTATTACTTAAAGGGTTTCACAATACACTTAAAAACACTAGAGATTACACTTGAAAGCTTAAGATACACTGGAATTAAAAAACTAGTACATTCGACATACAATAATTGAAAATAAACTAGGTAACTTTCTTCTCTGCTTCTCTTTCCTTTTAAAGGCTTCAATTAGGGTTAGAAACCTCTTCTGATCATTTCCCACTTCATCTGAGCCATCCATTTAGTCCAATTGATCATGATCGTTCAAACTTGATTTTTGGCGCCAAAGTCCTCCACGTTAACGTGGAGGCAAAGGATTGTAATTAAAGTTTATTGGGGGCTTGTGGAGGTGTCAGGAGACAATATGGAAGGTTTCTAGGCAAGTGGGTGATTTATGGAAGAAACAGAGGTGTGGATGTGGTTTGGGAGTGAAAAATTGTGGAAATGGCATTTAATGCTATCTGGTTTGGTGTGTGAGGTGGAAAGGAGGTGAGGGTGAGCTGGAGAGGTGAGGTAGTGGTGGTAAAACCACCTGGTTTTGGTGAATGCAGGGGTGAAGGTGGGAGATGAACAGTGGTTGGCGGTTTTGGGTGTTTGACTGGGGTCAGCGCTGGTTTAACTAAAAAAAAGGGGTGTGGACTGGGCTTATTCTTTGGGCTTAGGGGATAAGTGGGTTGGGTAAATGGTGTGGATTGGGTAAATGGTTTTGGTTTAGTTAAATAAATAGGGTCCGGTTTGGTTTTTAAGTGATAAGGACCAAAAATGTAAATTTAGCAAAAGTGAGGGACTGAACATGTTATTTTCCCAAAGTATTTTTAAGGACTTAACTTGCCAAATTTAATAAACCAAGGACTTATTTATTTATTTTTCCATTTAAAAACTCCCAGGGACCTTTTCTGCAATTTTTCAAACTCCAGGGACCTTTTCTGTAAATTTGGATTTTTAAGGGATTAAACTTGTAATTTCTCAAAATGTTATCAAAATTGTTCCATTTTGTCATTCATGCATAGTACAAGGGTATTATTTGTAAATATTTCAGTTTTGAATACCCAGGGACTATTTTGCCAATTTTGAAACTTGAGGGGTAAAAATTGCCAGTTTGTGTAAACTTTTATCCAGGGATGTTTTGTGAACATTTTTGGTTTCCCAAGGACTTAAGTTGACTTTTTATTCATTTAAAACCTTCAGGGACTAGTTTTGTCAATATTTGAAACTTGAGGGACTGAAACTGCCAATTATGCAAACTTTGTATGTTTTTCATTTGTTTTTGCATATTTTGTATTTGAAACATATAAAACACTCTTTTGAGATATTTTAAGTATTATGATGCATTTTTGAGTGTTTCTGTATGTTTTGGCAGTTCAGATTGGTACAAAATGATGAGTATTTAGACACTCATCAGTACCCATAATAGCTTAGGCCTTGTTTCTTTTTTCTTTTGAATTAAGTGTGATGACGTATAGTCTATATTTGGGCCACGAGCCCAAATGATAAATATTACTCGGCCCAAACCCACCACGAGTGGGCTATTATAACGAATAACGGGCCATAATAAACACGGCCTGAGCTCACGAAGCCCAAAGCCCAACCAAACTTAACCGGGTATGCGATAAGGATTACCTATTCATGGAATAGATATCCTTACCCCGGATAAGCATTACGTATGCGAAAATTAAGGAGCAAGAAACCTACGTGGTTTCAGCCCCTATATAAGGAATGACATCTCTCATTCAAAGGTACGATATACAAACCCTAACTCTCTACGAGAACCCTAAATCGATTACTTACTCTCACGTCGGAGTCTAATCGGGGGAAACAATCCCTCGATAAGCCTAACGGTGTTGTTTTATTTTCTTAGTACGCAGGTAACAAGTGCTAAGAAGCGAATTGGTACGAGAGCAAGAGCCAATAACCAGGTACGGCCAACTTTTGTATCAACAAGTGGCGCCATCCGTGGGACCCTACTAAGAACTAGAATGACGAAACATAAGAATTCAAGCCAGCGGACTCCGCAGTCGGAAAAACGTGACCATCAGAGGAAGAATCAACAAGATCCGACCTCCAGACAAGTCGCTGGGACAACCAGCACACCTGGTCACCACGAGGCAGGAACAACCCCACCTCGTCTAGCAGTAGAACTACCTATAAGAACTACCCAAGTCACACCAGTGGTCCCAAGCGTTGAGGAACTCCAGCACACCCTCTTCACCACTCCTCATCAAGCTACACCCGCAGTGAACAACACTGCACCGCCAGGCGCGCCTGAACGAAACAGGGCGCCTAATACTGAGGCAGAAATTCTTGCAACAACTGAGGATGCACCCGATCTAACTTTGGGAAATTTTGTATCCCAAAATTATGAAACCCTAACTGCCCTCATGCAAGAAGAAGCAACAAGAAGGGCAAGCGCGGGTCTACAAGCCCGACTCAATTTTGGTCCTGAACGCGAACCATCACCATTGCGTCACCCACGAGGAAGACGCGCAGAACGTACCACTATCCGTGATAGGTTGGGTACGATATCTGATTCGCAATACTCAGAAGACAGCGAGAGGCGCACCAATGTTCACTCCAGACTTGGCAGTCGGGGAATACAAGATCGATTAGGGCCTCAACATTCGCCAAGCCAAGGATCTTCCAAACCTGGGAGTAGGAGGATTCAAGATAGATTGGGGAGAAGAAGATCCCCAAGCAGAGATCCGTCAAGCTCTTCTTCTGAAAGAAGCCTGCGTAAGCGCCGAAAAAGAGACTACCCTTCTTCCAGTGACTCCTCGGATAACGAGGATAAAGAAACAGGACACTGGAAGTCAAGAGGAAAACATCGCGAGGAAGAGAATGAAGATATGTCTCTCCCATGGCGACGCCAGAAAATTGATGCGTTCACACGGCACATCAGCGATTACTCAGACCGCAAACGCAGGCGCATGCCTGCTAACGTGAAAACATATGATGGAACAGGTGATCCAGATGATCACCTAAAAATTTTTGAATCAGCCGCAACTATCGAAAACTGGCCACAGCCTGTGTGGTGCCACATGTTTAATTCCACGTTAGTAGGGAACGCGCGCACATGGTTTAGCAAACTCCCACGTAGGAGCATCGGTGGATTTGAGGAATTACGAAAAGCATTCCGCCTCAACTTCACCCAGCGAAAGAAGTGCGCTAAAAACCCTATGGAGCTAGAAGAGTGAAACAGCGTCAAGGGGAATCAACCAGCGCTTTTATGGAACGTTTTAAGGATGAGTGCATACAAGTCAAAGCATGTCCTGAAATCCTAAAAATTTCAGGGTTCATGAATGGGATCAATAACCCAGAACTCATCCGGAAGTTGAATGACAAAGTTCCACAGACTTTTGATGAGTTAACAAAGCGCACTAGATCCTTTATACAAGGAGAAGCAGCTGCTGCGGATAGCAAAAAAGGTTATTCAAATTATAGGCAACAAGAACAGCCGCGGAGACAATCCAATGATCAGAATAACAATCGCAGCAGGAATTATCGCAGTGGAAGAGACAACGACAAATATACTCCTCTCACAAAAACTCCGAGAGAAATATTTGTAACAGAAGATGCGAACTTCCCAAAACCACCACCAATGCGCACTGCAGAGGAAAAGCGCCTAGGTAGTGGATACTGCGAGTACCACGGCCAAAAGGGCCATACAACTAACGAGTGCGTCCAACTAAAACAACTAATTGAAAAGCTAGTGAGAGAAGGCAGGATGGACCACCTCGTAAAGAACATCAAGGAGGGAAAAGATAAACAGAGAAACGGGGGTAAGAAAGAACCCCGAAAGGAAAAAGCTGATACTATATACATGATACAATCATGGCAACGCAAGATAAAGCAAAAAGTCAGCCAAAAATTCTCTCCAGAAAAAGAGATATCCTTCCTTACTATAGCTGCGGACAACGCAGTCGTGGAGCCTCTAACCATTGAAATACATACAGGGGGACATGATATCCACCGCATGTACATTGATGGAGGGGCATCCGCAGATATCCTGTATGATCACTGTTTCAAAAGACTGCGACCTGAAATCCAAAATCAATTGATACCAGCTACAACGTCATTAACAGGATTCACAGGAGAAAAGATTTGGCCCATGGGGCAGCTACGCTTGTTGGTGGTCGTAGGGGATGAACAACACTCAATTGCAACATGGATAAACTTTATGGTAATAAAGTCTCCTTCACCATACAATGGTATCATTGGAAGACCGGGAATATCATCCATGCGCGCAGTACCATCCACAGCGCACAGAATGCTTAAATTCCCAGTGGAAGGAGGAGTTGTCACTCTCTATAACACAACAGTACCACCAAGAGAATGCATCGAAGTAACAACTGAAGCAGAGACTATTCCAGAACAGCGCACGGAAAAAACGCCAAATTTAAAAGTCGCTATTCATCCAGATTATCCGGAGCAACAAGTTTCGATTGGAGGATCTTTATCTGACAAAGGTAAAGCAGCCGTATGCGCACTCTTGCAAAAGAACCTAGACATCTTTGCATGGGAACCAAAGCATATGACGGGAGTACCGCGCTCTATCACAGAGCATAAGCTACAAATCCGACAAGGATACCCTCCAATACGACAAAAGAAGCGCGGCCAGGCCCCAGATCATGCAAAGGCTATTTTGGAAGAAGTACATAAGCTCGTAGATGCAGGCATCATGCGCGAAGTATACTATCACGACTGGCTTTCTAACCCAGTCATGGTAAAAAAGAGTGATGGCAGTTGGAGGATGTGCGTGGACTTCACGGACCTCAACAAAGCATGTCCGCAGGACTGCTATCCACTGCCGGAGATAGACTGGAAGGTCGAGTCCTTATGCGGATACCCTTTCAAATGCTTCCTAGATGCATATAAAGGGTATCATCAGATCCAGATAGCAGTGGAAGATGAAGAAAAAACAGCTTTCCACACCAGTCAAGGAGTATACTGCTACACAAAAATGCCTTTAGGCCTGAAAAACGCAGGCGCGACATACCAACGACTGGTGGACACAGCTTTCGAAAAACAAGTAGGCCGCAACTTGAAAGTCTATGTTGACGACCTTGTCATCAAAAGCCATACAGAGGACGAATTGGTGCGCGACATCGAGGAAACATTCAGAACATTGGGGCGAATAAACATGAAGTTGAATCCCAAGAAGTGCACCTTTGGCGCAACTGAAGGCATGTTCCTCGGATATTTGATAGAACCCGATGGAATCAAGCCTTGCCCAGAGAAGACAAAGGCTGTTATTGATCTCCCCTCCCCGCGCACACTCAAAGAAGTCCAGTCACTAACTGGAAAGTTAGCAGGGCTAAACCGCTTCTTATCTAAGTCAGCAGACAAATATCTTCCCCTCTTTAAAACACTCACGAAGTGTACAAAAAAGGGAGACTTTCGCTGGACTAACGAAGCGGAGGAAGCTTTCCAACAACTTAAAAACCATCTGGCATCTCTTCCCAAACTCGTCGCACCGCGACCAGGGGAAGAACTAATCATGTACTTATCGGCAACCCATGGAGCAGTCAGCGCAGTACTATTGACAGACAGGAACTCCGTTCAGACACCCATATATTTTGTAAGCAAAGCCCTAAAGAAAACAGAGACTAACTACAGCGCTATGGAAAAGTTGGTCTTGGCTCTAGTGTTCGCAGCCAAAAGGTTGCGCAGATACTTTCAAGCGCATCCAATAGTTGTAATCACTGATCAGCCAATTAAACAAGTTATCTCTAAGCCTGACGCATCAGGACGCTTACAAAAATGGAGTGTAATGCTAAGTGAGTATAACATCTCATACAGACCGCGCACTGCAATCAAAGGACAAGTCTTAGCCGATTTTATCGTGGAGAAGCCAGACAGCGATAGCCCGACATCTGCAGCTAAAACAGATTTACAGGAACCCTGGATTCTGTTCACAGATGGGTCTTCATTTGTAGATGGATCAGGCGCAGGCCTTATTCTTACAAATCCAGAAGGTATGGAATTCACCTATGCGCTACGCTTTGAATTCACAACCACAAACAATGAGGCAGAATACGAAGCCCTACTAGCCGGACTACGCATCGCAATCCAAATGGGTGTTCGCAACCTAGAAGCAAATGTAGATTCGCGACTAGTCGCTAACCACGTGCTAGGCGAATATGAAGCCAAGGATGAACACATGATCCAATACCTAGAAAAGACAAAATCCTTGATCAAGAACTTTGATAGGTTCATAATAAAACAGGTACCTAGAGGAGATAACAGGAAGGCGGACGCACTCAGCAAGATCGCATCCACAAGCTTCGCACACCTCTCAAAACAGGTATTGGTAGAAACCCTAAAAAATAAGTCAATCTTGGAAATGGAGATATCAACGGTGATAGAGGAACAAGATCCCACCTGGATGACACCTATCATCGAATTTATTAGCAAGGGAACCCTACCCCAAGATCATAAAGACGCTCGAAGAATACGGCGCACAGCGCAACGATTTGAATTACGCGACAACGTACTCTATCGACGGTCTTTCTTACAGCCATGGCTCAGATGTGTTGGACCCCTCCAAGCAGACTACGTACTCCGTGAAATTCACGCTGGATCATGTAGTATGCACTCCGGGCCGCGATCCGTAGTGGCAAGCGCTCTAAGGTCAGGATACTATTGGCCAACAATGCATCGCGATGCACGCGATCTGATAAGAAAATGCAGTAATTGCCAAGTACATAGGCCAATTCCGCGCCGACCACAACAAGAGCTAACACCAATTACCTCACCATGGCCATTTTACAAATGGGGTATTGACATCGCAGGACCTTTCCCTGTCGCAGCTGGAGGAGTAAAGTTCCTCATCGTAGCCATAAACTACTTTACGAAGTGGATCGAAGCAAAGGCGGTGGTGAACATCACGGGAAACCAAGTCAAACGCTTTGTCTGGGACAACATTGTCTGTCGCTTCGGACTACCGGGTGCGATCATATCAGACAACGGAAAACAATTCTGTGATAACCCATTCAAAGATTGGTGCGCACAATTGAACATCACATAACACTTTGCTTCAGTCAAACACCCACAAACCAATGGCCTAGTTGAGCGCGCAAATCGCAGTCTAGGCGAAGGAATAAAAGCTCGTCTTGACAGACACAAAGGAAGGTGGGTAGATGAGCTCTCGCATGTCTTGTGGGCGCATCGCACAACAATCAAAACCAGTACTGGCGATACGCCATTTTCCCTAGTCTATGGAACAGAAGCCGTCATACCAGCTGAGATAGGAATGCCAACTATACGCACAGCAGAGGTCAACGTCACGACAAACGACGAGGAACGGCGCATAGACTTAGACATACTGGAAGAAAGACGCGAACGCACAGCTATACGCGAAGCAAAGGCTAAGGCAAAAATGAAGAAGTATTATGATGCAAAGGTCAAACACACTTCATTCAGACCAGGAGACTTTGTTTACCGCGCCAACGACGTGAGCCACGCAGAAGACACAGGCAAACTCGGACCTAAATGGGAAGGACCTTACGAGGTCACAGACGCGCTCGGCAACGGCGCATACAGACTGCGCGATATGGAAGGCCAAGACCTAGCGCGCACCTGGAACATCTGCAATCTTAAAAAATGTTACTTCTAGGCTACGGCCCTTACACAGACACCCTCGCATCCTACGTGATGCCCAATAAGTGTTTGTTCTTTTTCTTTCCTAGGAATCGTATTTTTCTTATTTTCTTTAAAAACTTGCAAGTATCAATAAAATGTTATGGTTTTTAGCTAACTCCATAGCATATTTTACTTTATTGCATACATAATAAATGTCAATATTGTTATTTTATATTTTTATTGCCTACATGGCGTGCATGCACAACTTAAAGACCCACGAAGGCATAAAGGACAAGTTAACCTACTAATTCACTCGTTGAATAAGAGGGCTGCAGACCCATCAACATAGGATCACGTATCCTTGCTAAGCGCCTTACTCTTGAGACGTCAAGGTAAGTTTCGCGTTCGCACCCCACGACGGATGCGCACATACTAAGTACACTGTACAAGCTTAGCAAATAACGAGCCAAAACACTTGGTCAAATACCAAAACTTCGCAAACAATGCAAGTATCTCTTAAAGTCACGCACTTAAAACACTTGGTTAAAAAATTTCTGGCAAACAATGCAAGTATATTTTAAGTCACGAACTTAAACAAAAAATATCTTATTCATAAGTTATTTACAAAAATTACAAGGCAAAAACATAACATACAACAAGCCTATATGCTATGGCGATACTCAGGACTCTCCTCCGGGGCGGCGGAACTCCCCGCTTCCTGCAGCTTCCTCAAAGTTAAGGCATCCTGCATAGACACGGTTGGAACGCTTACAGGCACACCATCTGACCTAGGGATGTGTGCAGCGCCAATGCCACACATCACTGCCTTACCCTTAATACCTTTCTTCACAACAACCCTCTGCTCATGTCGCTCTAGCACTTCTTTCAAGGGAATCTCCCTCTCAAGAGCAAAGGGTTTGAGGATGTCGCGAGGCCGCGCGAACACAGGAACTTGAAGCTGCGAAACATCAGGTTTCAGTTAGTAATCTGATTCCCCTTCTTCATTATCCCCAAGATGGCGCTGCAATGTCAACCCTGCCATCAGTACATCTATGGGGTCATCTTGATCGCGCTCCAGCCTCCCAATGTGCGGCAACTCAAGAACCTTCAACCCCGCCATTGCTTGCAGCAACTCATCATAAGCTGTAGGGCTGTACCCAGGGACTTCCGCCAAGTCCTTCTTCAGCAGCTTGGCCTCGTGGAGATCCTCCATAGCCTGGGATCTGCCACGCGCCATCGCGCAATGCACCACCTTCCCAAAGGCGTCCACTACCTCTGGGGACTCTAGCGCGCCCATAGCTGCCAGGCGCAGTCCATGGCTAATCAACCACCTACATTCACGAAGAAAATTTGTGTAAATAAAAAGCAGGGCGATAAAGTTATTATGAAGACAAGTAAACAAAAATACCTACGCTCAGCAATGGTAGACATCAAATGAGGATATAATTCCTCGTCATACTCAATACTGAGGCCACGCAGCTTATCCTCTTGCGCCTGGATAATCTTCAACATCTCCTCCTTAAACTTGGCGACGCTAGCAAAGTGCTCCACCTTCTTCTCCTCCAAGAAGCGCACAGCAAATGTCAAGTCAGACTTGTAATGGTGCAGCTCCCCGCGCGCCTTCACCACCTCAGCCATGGCGGACAGCTTCTCGTGGGTTATCTTTTCAGCATGCGCCCGCGAGGCCTCCAACTCCACTTGCGCATTAGCCAACTGCGCACGGAGTCTTGCCAACTCTTCATCCTTCTGGGCAAGAGCACTGCTCTCCCCGACATACTTTTTTTGCAGCTGAGCCACTAGCTCAACTTGGCGCGCAGCAGTCGCAGCCAGCTCATCCATAAGCTGCTGCGCCTCTCCACCATCAGCAACCTTGGTTTTCCCCTCCCTGTTTCCATTCTGTGGAGAGGAAACCTCATCAACGAAGACTCCATCATTCTTCGTAGCATCATCCCTACGCAACAAAAAACAGTTAGTAAATATTACAACAAGTAATATGATAAAAAAGAAAAAGGAGAAAGATGATAAAAACGCAGACACTTACAGAAACGGAGAAGCCTCATCAACCTTCAACCGTGCGCCAGAAGTAGACGTCTCTTCCGCATTAGACTCCGCATCCCTAATGACGTGTCGACGCCTCTTCCTGGTGCCACTGCCTCCAGCCTCTCCCTTGCGCTTAACATTCTGCGCAACTTCTTCTTTCAGCACCTCCGCAGGATTAAGGATCTTTATGCTGTCAGACGACCCCGATTGCGCCTCCTTGTGCGCCACTTCCACAGTGGGCTTCACCTCCACAGTGGGCGTCACCTCCACAGTGGGCGCCACCTCCGCATCGGGCGCCACGCTCTGAACAGGCGTCACTTGGAGCGGTGGCGTGTTATTAGGGACCGCCTCTGGTAGGACGGTCAAATGACCCTTCGTCGCCTCCAGTAGGGGCTGCTCACCTTCCCTCAGAGGGCGCACCCTATAGTTACCAGCTTCGGCTTGTCCAGCTTAACCACAGCAAACAGATCCATCTCTGCACACATCAATAAAGCAAGAAAGGAAAAAAGGGATTAGTTATTAAAAGCGCACATACACAAAAAAAAGACTTACAAAGCTTGAAGTAGAAGGGATGAACACCCACCCCGGCCATCCTAACTCAGGAAAGTAGGCACCTCATCCGTAGCGCCAAAATAAGCGCGGCTCAACCCCATATGCACCAAAAACTCCTCCGGATAGGGGTTAATGGCCAGTCGGTTGGCATCCAGAATCTGCGCGTCAGCCAGCCTGTAGGAACCGGGTGCGGGGCGCCCATCCCTTGGCAATGTATCCTGAGTATAAAACTCATGGGGAAGGGGAAAGACTACATCATCAACCCAGAAAAAGAACTCCCTCCAATTCTTTAGGGCATCTACCTTCTCAGTATAACACTGAAGCGCCCCCTGACGCTTCGCAAAAGAAACCCAACCATTTGACCACGTCGTGTGGTAAAAGGAGCGGAACAAGGCCACGGTCGGTTCTATCGCAAGTAAACGGCAGTTTACTTCAAAATTCGACACCTTAGCCGCACCTATACAGTGCAGCTGAGAGATGTGAAGGCGATAATGATTGAGCAAATCGCTCAGAAAAATAGATATGGGTACGCGGTAATTCGCGTACTCAAAGAATTTCGTATATAGCCCTATTTTCCCTTCGGGGAAATCAGCTATACACGCGTCCACATCTGGAGCCTCTGGATGGACATCCAGAGGCACAAAGTAATCAGACGAAAATTGAGTAACATCCTCAATGGTCATCGCGGAGCGAAAATCCTCTAACTGGGCAACCATCTTCATTAAATGACGAAGTGAAACGCACACAAAATTACCTACGAAAGTGCAGTATTTTCTTTGCAAAAATCTTTCAAGGAAAGTGAATAGTGATAAGTGTGTGTTTTACTGTGTGATTGTAAAAAGTGGGGCGGTGACTCTTATATAGGGAGTAAAAAAACCCTAGTTTGTCTCCACGTGGAACCCACTCACAAAAACGTATGGCTGGAGCTGAACCGGTATATGCACTTTTTCCCGATTTTCGAGGGCTACGTGGACACCACCCCCGATTTTCGAGGTATCCGTTTGAAATACTTATGGTTAGGTGCATTGCACTTAAAAAATAGGCGGTAACATTTCCTTGATCTCCCGCCACGCTTACCGCTGATAATATTAAGTCTAGTATCCGCGGCTACGAGCCGCGCACACTAGACTGGGGGGACATGATGACGTATAGTCTATATTTGGGCCACGAGCCTAAATGATAAACATTACTCGGCCCAAACCCACCACGAGTGGGCTATTATAACGAATAACGGGCCATAATAAACACGGCCTGAGCTCACGAAGCCCAAAGCCCAACCAAACTTAACCGGGTATGCGATAAGGATTGCCTATTCATGGAATAGATATCCTTACCCCGGATAAGCATTACGTATGCGAAAAGTAAGGAGCAAGAAACCTACGCGGTTTCAGCCCCTATATAAGGAATGACATCTCTCATTCAAAGGTACGATATACAAACCATAACTCTCTACGAGAACCCTAAATCGATTACTTACTCTCACGCCGGAGTCTAATCGGGGGAAACAATCCCTAGATAAGCCTAACGGTGTTGTTTTATTTTCTTAGTACGCAGGTAACAAGTGCTAAGAAGCGAATTGGTACGAGAGCAAGAGCCAATAACCAGGTACGCCCAACTTTTGTATCAACAAAGTGGTAGTGGGTCCCTTCCTTTATTTCCACTTGTTGGGGAGGACACTACTTTTGTGTCTTTGGTGATACAGATGCATTAGTGTAAAAGGAAACACAATTAATTATTCTTGGGCCCATCATGTTATCCACTCAGACATAATAAACACAAAAAGAAACACCCCCTTAGGGGGTGTTTCTTTTTTGAGGTGTGCTACACCCACCTACAGTTTACAAAAATTTTCCCACACGCTGACGTGTCGGAGTGTTGATTGGTTGGTTTTCTGTGGCCCACAGAAAACCAACCAATCAACACTCCGCTACGTCAGCGTGTAGGAAAAATTTTGTAAAGTGTAAGTGGATCTAGTATTTTTCTTCTTTTTTTGTTAGCTAAGGGATGCGTGGGGCCTATGTGGGACCTACGGCTGTTAAATGGTCTTAATGGGGAGAGTCTCCATTATACCACTCACATGGAGATAGAGACACTAGTGGAAAAATGGTAGGCTCCACATAAAAAAAACATTATTATATACTTTGTGTGGACCCATTCCCTTAGCTAAGGGAAAAAGAAACACCCTCTTAGTTTGTTTGCTACTAGTAATAGGATACCAAAATAAGATTTTTCCCAAACACCCCTTCAGTTAACCCTTTTTAAAGTGGATATACGTAATAAGTTAAGGTTTAAAGTGAAGAAGAATGTATAATTTATGTCAATTTAGTTAGAAAATGTAACAAGAAATATTTAAATATTCATGTATGTTGTAAATTAGGTATGCAACAACTTCGCTTGCTGCTAGTAGCAAATGTAGCGATTATTGCAGATCACATAGGAGCCCCGTCAGCATCCAGAAAAGACAAGCACATGGCAAGAACACACATGGTTGTTGCCTTAGCTGCCACCTTCATTGCGGCCCAATGTGTACATGCTGCATGGACTACAGGGCGGATGAGGGTATATGACGTTTTTTTGTTACTTTCAATCAATGTTTATCTTTGTTGAGTTTCTAGCTACAAATATCTAATAGAACCAACTCCTTTGATTCATGTTTGTTGGCTCTATGTCTGTTACTTTGATGTACATAGCATTCTTTGGTGCTGTCAAATTTATAAATTTAATAGGCTTTTTGTTTGCTACATAGCAAATTGTAAATTTAAATTGTAGTTTACCTAAATGTTTTAACATAAACACGACTGCCCCGCAGCAATGCACAGGCAGTTATGCTCATTTTATAACATAATTTGAGATCTAGCTAATAATAACATTTGACTATAAATGTTAATACTAAAAGAGATTGGTACTGACCTACATGCGTGTCACAAAGAATGAATATAAATTAGTTCTTTAGGTTTACCTCTTCAAATCAAAAGCCCAAACTCCAATCAAGCGAACTCGATTTATCCTTGACAGTCGACGTCCCCCTTTGTTTGATATTGTCACACGTCTTTGACAAATTCAATAGCTTTAGAGCGTGCTGATAACGTGTTGTAAATAAGAGTTGAAAGGAATGCAAATATTCTTCGATTGATAGCTAATTGGGCTATGAGTCTCTTATTAGTTATATGGACATCTACAAAACAAATAATCCATAACATTTATATATTTATAGGAAATGGATCCACTAAAAAGAGAAAATAAAATAAGAAAAATGAGAAATGTTTTCACTTTCAAAAGAAGAAGAAGAATTTCATAGGAGATGCATCATTATTATGGTGGTGCATATGAAATGTGCGGTTATTTCTTATTTTTCTCATTTAACTTTTATTTCTAATATAATAATCCTTAGTCTATATTTATATAGTAAAAACATTAAAACTCTTTTTTTTTTTTTTTTTTTTTTTTTTTTTTTTTTTTTTTTTTTTTTACAAAAGAATATATAATTAATTAAATAAATGATTAAAATTATGTAATTCGGATTATTTAATTTTCGGTTGACTAAATTAAGTTTCCATCCCCGTGGGCCGTGGTTGTCCTTTGACCATCATCAATCCATTAAGTTAAATCTGGTCCGTTTAAATCAAGAAGCCCACATACATACACCTTTTATTTATACCTAAAAACCCTAATCAAAGATAGAAGTAATTAGGCGAGAAACCGGCAGATGACAACATCTATGGTCAGTTACCAGTACAATAACAAGAGGCAGAGAGTGTAACATGCCAGATTGCTTCTTGTTAATGTACTGGGTAACTGACCATAGATGTCGCTAGAGCGGTGTGCTCCTCAAGTTCCAAATTATTAAGTTACAAATGAGTTCGTATTTAAATTCTTATTATGTGTGTATTCGAATTATTTGGTATATGTAATGTCTTATTTCCACTTTTAACACAACATTGAATTTTCGTGGATTGGTTTTCTTAGGGATGCACCAGTAAAAGCATATCATATCATGCGATCCTGAAATAATGGTGTTCAGCTCTTGATTAGCTTGTTTACTAGATTAATATCCAGGCTCTTATTTTTTTAACCACAAATTTCACAAATTTAGTTTAGGTATGTTCCAAAGTTGTTTTTTTTTTTTGCTAAAGGCAAATTCTGTTAGAAAACATGGTATAGGGACTCACGGTGAAGAAAAAAAAAAACCCAGTATGATGTTTTTGGACAAGTTTAGGGACGAACGGTGTATTTTACTCTCTTTTTTCCTTTTTTATTTTTATTTTTATTTATTTTTTATTATTATTATTTTTTAACTAGGCTATTTGGTTGAGTGATCCCTCTTCTTTATATTGAGACTTGTTATTGTGTTGCTAAGACAATTGACAGATTGGTTTAGTGAATGTCTAATGTTTGGCATGAACTCTTTTTCGTATATGATTGTGAATTTTTGATAATAAGGAATTCTTTCCTCAAACTAGCTATGATTTTGCTTTATTGGACCCCCCCCCCCCCCCCCCCTCGATTCTCGTAGGAAAGGACACAAGCCTGGTGGGACCCAATGAACTTAATCGGTCCTTATTTGGAATTTTCTCTTGATAATAAAGTAGAATGGAATGAATATTGACTGAGACATCAATTCAGATGTCATTGTTTGGTTTGATATTTAGCTTTAGGTAGGCCATAGAAAGAATTCCTTATTATTGACTGAGCTTCAATATTGAAAGAATTCCTTATTATCACAAATTTGAATATTGAAGCCCAGGCCTACCCAAATTTGAATATTGACACAATCATGAGGCAGTCAAACGACCAAAGTATAATAACACAAGATTTGTATGAAGAACATAAAATAAATAAGTAGCAAATATTTTTTGAGGAGATGATGAAGGGGACAAGAACAACTGACCATTGTTTCACAAATTACTTGAATGAAGAAGAGTCACATTGATCCAAAAGTTGAACATCTGTTAATCAATCCGGTTATTGTTCAAATTATCGACAATTTTTTTTAAACGTGGTACGGAATTTTACAAGGATGCTTCACCAGTTTGCATCCCACTTACTAAATTTGCGTACAGACTAGTTATCTTAAACTAATTTGAATAAAATTTCCCTAGGAATTCCCAACTCTGTTTCACACTGAGGCTTCTGGAAAGTTGCTGCCCGAGCCAAGAAAAAGTAAAAAAAAAAAAAAAAAAAAAAAAAAAAAAAAAAAAAAAAAAAAAGAAGAAGAAGGTGGTCGCGGCCTAGTTAAACCATCCCAGAAACGCCAAGTTCCAACTATTCCAAAGACTTGGAAAAAATACAGGTGAAAATTTTCTTCTATTAAATACGTATCATCTGCAAGGCACCCCAGCTTGACAGTGTAATTCCTATACGCGCCACAGGGTTCTTGCAGCTGATCAGATGTAATGTTACATTCAATTAAAAGCCCCAAGTGCATGAGCTGGTATCCTCCCTGCAACGAACTGACAGCAACAAAATGCATACATCTAGGGAAATATCTGACCATAAATTTTGGAAATTCCCCTATTAGACGCCTCAAAATCTAGTATTTCTAGCAAATTTGGAGACTTGAAATGTGACGAGACTGAAATAAGCAAAAGAAAATAAACAGAACTCTGCAAAGGGATATAGTTCAGTCACTTTGATGCATGAAAATGTGAAGGGTGATAAATTTATCGAACTATACATGTACAAGACTCTGCCACTGCATACATTTTAGGCAGATGTGCGAATAAGATTAACAAGAAACTCATTTCTAAGTTACATAAATCGACCTAAAAGCCGGAATTCGCTTAGCTACCTACGCATCCGCTCTTCAATAAATACCTGAAAATTCGCACACAAAATTTGGAAAATTAAAGACACTTACATTACGAGCAACAATGAATCTAATAAAAAAAAACCCTCCACGGCTCCACCCAGTTAACTAAGCATATGCTGCCAACTATTACCTTTCTTTTTTAATCTGTATTTGGTTTTAATACGATATTACATATCATATATGATATATATGATATGTAATATCATATATGATTTTCGGCAACGAAAAAAAATGTGAAAAAAACGAAAAAAAAATTTTTTTTGTCGAAAATATATCAAATAGCCTATCTATAGAAAGATAATTAAATGCTCGTCGCGATGGTGTAATTATTTTCGCTTAACGATTAACGGTTTAAGAGATAATTATATTTGTACAAGAACAATATAGAGTGTTCTTCCCACCAGTATGAACCCAAAGTGTTAGGGATAATTATATTTGTACAACATTAAAAGTAGATTGAAAGTATATACTCAGTTGTTGCAAAAAAACAGGTACCTGTAATCCGCCAGCTCTGTCACGAGCAATAACCTGTAAGATGGGGAAGAAGTTTTTTTTAACCAGTATATTACATCAACTACAGACTGCAATCTTTTGATATATGATGGTGAATAAAAGATAACCTCAATAATAATCTCAAGTTTCAATACTTCGCCATTCAGCTCAGCCATGACACGATCCTTAAGCCTCTTCGTTGTCGAACTATTACTAGGCCTACGTTGCGTGGAATTTACTTTCAACGACTCAGCGACACGTTTATGTCCCTTTGCCAACCTGTTCAGATAAGCATCCACGAGGGTGCACTTGGATGTGGCTGCAGGCACAGTGTTGCAAAAATCGGCCTACAAGGCCGATTAATCGGCGATTACAAGCTGAACGGCCTTGGACCTTGGAGCGAATTACAAGGTAATCGGCCGATTAATCGACCTTGGACCTTGGAATCGGCGATTAATCGGCCAAAAATCGCTACACGGCCCTCGACCGCCTCGGGACCGATTCACGATTTTTGCAACATTGGCTGCAGCCCTGGGAACGTAGTTTTGCAAAAAAAAAAAACTTGGCTATCTATCCACCATGAAGAGTCATACTCAGTTGTATTTGGTCTGAGATCCAAACGTGCAGTCGCGTCCTGCAAATAAATGGGGACAAATAACGTATGTAACCTTAAAGGTATTTCACTGTTGTATGGTAAAAAAAAAATTATTAATTATAAAAAGATAAACCTTTGCCAACAGGGTGGAATGGTCACTTCTTTTGAATATCGACTTCCTAGACCAGGCTATGGCTCTAGGAATCACATTTGGCTTTTTTGTCCACCAACGTTCACAGCTCTCAAAAGACTCAAGTATCCAAATCTAAACAAATTGTAAAACACAAACATATCAATTTAACAAGCGTTCAACATGTCGAGATGAAAATTTTCATCGATAAAAATAATTTCAAACCTGGAAAGCGAATACAAAGCCAGACAAAATATACGTCGGAACATAGGTTGGGTTTTTCTTCAATCCTAAAAGGTGTTAATCCATGTGCTTATCCATTACATTATGTAGTTGGTCATATAAATGAGTCCAAATATGTTCACCGCACGGAAATGCATTTCAAGCTTCTAGATTTTCAACCAACCTCATCAATGTGTCATCAACTTCACATGTCAACAACCAACCCATAAAGATAACCTCTAGGACTAACAAAAGAGATATCCGTATTGCGTCTTGATCAGATAGCTTCTGAAACTGGTCTTCATCCTCGATGACACCAATGAGGTCTAAGTTGGTTACAATGAACCCTTGCTTGTCAGGAAACACCCTATCAGGGAATTTGAGATCACCAGACGTGTATACTTCAAAACTGACACTTCCAAAACGCAAGCCAGTCATTAGACAAAACTCAGTACGACCAAAATGCAGCGTATGTCCATCTAGGTAATAGATGAAGGGCATATTATAATGAGAGTCGTCCACTCGTTGTTGTTTCCGTACCATGTAGTCTATTAGGTGTGTTTCATGTTCATAGTATAACAGATCAAGTCATTGTCCAAAGCAAGTTCCGGCGCTTTGCATCTAATTTTTGATTTATTAACCAAAAGTAGTTGAGTTTGCTCCTAATGATTAGTTTCGCTTCATAGTCCTAAAACAAACACATAAGCTCAGTCAGAACCGACAATACATAACAAATTTAGTATGCAGACATGTATACAGGCACCATAAACACTATCACCAAGAGTTTAGCTGATACATACAAATGCATATTTAATAATCATTGAATGCCTAATTTGAACCTAAGTAAAACCACTTAGTATTGGACCATTACTGTTTTGTCTACGCATATATCACTGCTTGTGAAGTTATTTGATTCATGCCTGGCGTATCAACAAGTGTCAACTAAAGTGGATACAATCGGGCCTTATGAGTGATGAGACATTAAGAACCAAAAAAACAAATAAAACCGCCTTATGAGTGATTAGACATTATGAACCAACATGTCTCACCTAAAGTAGATACAATCGAGGCTTATGCAATACAATCCAAAACACAAATGAAATCATAAACCACATAAACGGTTAAAAATTAACAAACAAACTATAAATCAACGAAAAATTGTACAATCCAAGTAACTTCTATATAAGACACATACTAATATAACGCCAACCTTTGACACACCATAACGACTAACGATAACATTTCAATTATTTGACATCAAATACTTTTGGTGTCAATCAGGTCAATAGAATAACACCATAAACATATAATCAATAACGATTTAAATCATTGGTAATACCCTGATATACCACATTTCTATTGATAAAATCAACAATAGTTGGTCATTTTTTTTTTTGCAAGATCACTGTTTCATGAACAGTAACTCATTGTGCGAAGCAACGAAACATGAAAAGTAACCGGAACAGATTGAATAAGTTAAATAATACTGGATATTGAACATTGGAGATTGAAATAATAGTGAATCGATATGGAGAGGAATAAAGGGTTAATGGTGGATACAGGATAGAGTGTTTGTTTTTAAAGTTTAGGATTATTTTCCTTAGTATAATTTTGTTTTTCGTATACGATCCTGGGAAAAGTGAATTGCTAAAATACTGTATAATGTATAAAATGACCAAAAAACCAGTTGCCCTATTATGGTTGCCCAACTAGATCTAGTTGCCCATAATACAAATACGTGACACGTGTTTCTCTATGATTGATGTTGCCCAGTCTTAAAAGTTGCCCGTGCTAATATGAGAATTTTCAAAAAAGGGGCTAGATATGCCTAACCGTTGGGCAACTGGGCTATTGTACTATTTATCCCATTAAACAATGACTGTACATAAACAGCTTTTTGTGAATGAAATATATGTATAATCCATTCCGCATCAAATAATAAAAAGATAATCTAAATATGTATACCAAATTACAAACATATGGTTGTTTATGTTGTGATAAACCTAACGTTGTGAAAATGCAAATGTGTGTTGATGAGCTTGTTGATAGCTTGTTGATGAGTTTGCAAATGACAAATTTTAATCTTTTTTTTTTCCTTTAACACTAGACACGTTAACATGTAGTTGTCCATGTGTGAAAAAATGACGTAACAAATAAAAACCCACTTGCCCAAGCGATTCTCTCTAGCTTTTGTTAACCGAACTGAAAAACGGACACTGAAAAGTGCCTCATTCATATTTTAACAATAACCGAGGGCGTGGTTTTCACCTTTAAACATAAGTACACAAGTTCGTCGTCACCTAAATATTGACAACAAATTATCATTTATCTACAACCTAAATGTCATCAGCAAATATGGATTTTTCCGAGAAATCTCATGGGTACAAAACCTATACAAAGTGAAGTAAGTCTCCAACTGGTTAATCCATGAATCCAGCTTTTCCGCGTCGACGGTGCCATCATACGTCGGGATATCAATCCTTGCTTCAACCTTGAATGGGTGCTGAGAACCATGCTTCATTGTTTTGTTAACGTCTTACCTTTCGCTTTCATCGTCCTCATCTTCATCATCGAAACCAGAAAACCTACATGTTTCCTTTAGGGGTGTCGTGTGAGCCTTGGGTTGGTTTGATGGCTGTGCTTGTATCCAACCCATAATAGACTCTAGTTGACTAGCAAGCTTATCAACCTTGGTTGCGAGGTCATCCTGACCAAAAGGTTGATCCTCAGTATTAGTCATCGTTGATGCTGTCTCTTTAGCCTGTGGTGGTCGACGATGTTGTTGAAGAATAGTGACGGGTTCTCGTGATGCCTTGTACCCAGACTTGGTTTGCACCATATAAATCAAACCTTGCTCTCTGATACCACTTGATCCGTTCAAAGATTATAAGAACGCAAAGTCTTTGAAACAGATAGATAGAATAATGATAAGTAACTGAGCAACACAAAAGAACATAATGGAACTTTTATTTATTTAATTCTCTTCAAAGAAAACAATTTGTTTCAGCTTTACTGCTTTCCTTCGAGGCTACCTTTCTCTGTTTTTCTTTTCCCTATTTATAAAGAAACTAAAAGATAAGCTTGAGTTATAGGTCAAAGTTATCATGCAGGAAGAGATATCTCTTATTCAAACTTCCAACCCATATCCCATTATCTTTTATTTTGAATTACTTGAAGATCACTACGGATCACTCAGCAAAAGAACAAAATTCATATCCATGTGGGAGACAAAGTTACTACCATTCAAGAGAATCTAAAGGCAAAACATACTACATAATAGTTTGATCAAGGTTCTAACACTACTATGATGGCTTAACAAGCAATTACATTTCCACATAACACAAAGCACGACCATCATACATTAAAGCTAAAATGTTAACCGAGTGCATAAACAATCAAGAACAATATCCAACTGAGCACCAGGTAAATCTTCCACTCCCACACATCACCTTGAGCAGCTTCTAAACTTGTCTCGAGCTCATTTCTCCCCATCAAAAGGCCTGATATGATCATTCTTGAACGAGCACACATTTCAGGGTCATACCATCCTATCCACCGACAAGAAGACCCTTAATCATGAATATGGCAAGTCATTAAACAACCATCATTGTTACAATGTACTTTGCTACTTGCAAAAAGAAATTAATACAATAAATCTAAAAACGCAATTACTTCATCAGGACAACCATAGAATCGACGCCCTGGGTTGGCCGAGGTCCACGAAGTGTGAGTTATAGCTTGCTTACCACACCAGCAACGTACCATGTTGAAAGGTTTAATGATTTGTAGAAAAAAGGTTTCGGAGGAAAGTTTAGGGATGATAAGTGACGATACAATTATGGCTCAAAGTAATATAGGGAACTGGGACACTGTACAATGGCTTGAAATAGGACGCTACAGTGAATGACGATTTTTCCCTCACCAATAATTCATTGAGCTGACCATTATGGGGCGAGGGACGCAATCGTCCTAAAAAACTTGAGTTTTGGACTCACGGCGACAATTTTCCCAAGTTTGGGGCCCTGGAGATGCTTTCTGGAAAGTTTAGGGACCAACAGTGTATTTTTGTCTTGATTAATATATCCAGGTGTTTGGGATTGCTTATTTAAAAGTGCCGACCTATTCAAAACTTAAGCACACCTAGAGTATAAGTGGATAAGCACTTATATAAATAAACAAACTTAATTACTAAAGCATCTAAAAAAATGATACATTGAATCGAAAAACATAATCATTTACAATCCTCTGATTATAAGCCTTTTTTTTGTTGAATCAAAAGTTTCGAAGATCAAGTAATGGTTATTAATAATTGAACTCTAATATTTAAATGATGCAAAAATTAAAAGCAAAATCAAAAGCCCTTTTAGAATATAACTAAAAGCTCTATATCAAATTTGAACAAAATCAAAAAATTAAACATTAAAAATCATGCCTTTAAGGCATTGTAAGAATTATTGTTATTCCTTAAATAAAATTTCAATGGAAGCACTGCAAAAGCAATTAAATTCAAACATATTTTTTTCAATTGGTTTTCAAATCGGCCAATTTAATTGTTTTTATGAGGTTCGCAATTTAATTTGTTTCCAAAGCTTCATGACCAGTTTAGGGTGGCTTTGTTTTTCAAGAATTTAGCTTTAACCTTAAAATTTTTGTAAATTACTTCGCTTTTTTGTAGTTTTATATTTTTTATTTTTGACGCATATAATTTTTTTACTTAATTTACTAAAAAACGAATTTTGATAATTTTTCCTACTAAATCCAGAAACATTTAGGAGTTAAAACTAGTTTTTTTTTTTTATTAAATATTAAAAAAAAAATCAAATTAAAAAAATTATTACTCAATTAGGAAATATATATGTTTTTAAAATGCAAAAGTCACCGCTTTAGGATTGTATATAAAAAATTTGTCTTTAACTATGTAGTATATGCCAATGTTGTAAAAATCGGCCTAGGCGGTCTTGTAATCGGCGATTACAATGTACATGGCTTTCCACTTTGTTGATTTTTACAAGGCAATCGGCCTTGTAATCGGCAATTAAAAGGTAATTGGCCTTGTAATCGGTTATTACACGCTACAGGGTTGGTCAACCTCCTTACTACCGACTCACGATTTTTGTATATGGTAAGAAGTGAATTAAAAGAATCAAATAAATAGTGAAAGGACCAAAAGAGTGATTGTAATAAAGTAAGAAGGGGTAAAGTGTAACTTGATAAAGTGTATATATATATATGTTTTATACCCACCGACCGAACCAATAAGCCGCCAAATCGGTTTTCTTCTTCTACGACTGTTTTTTTTTTTTTGGAGTAAAAAATATATTTTTGGAATCGATTTCTTGTATTATAGTAATATAATTTAATTTAAATGGCGAAGGTGGACGTTCTGAAATGGGTTCAAGCAAACATGGGATATAATCAACTAGAACTACTAGAAGAAGAAGAAGAACCAGTTGATACGGATTTGGATCTTGATGATGAAGATGAAGTTATTTTGGATCTCATCTTTCAATTTGAAAAACAAGACGATGACGACAAACAAGAAGAAGAAGAAGATAATGATGATTACGAGCTACCTAAGGCTACTCGTTGGTATGATCGAGATACGTGTAAAATTGTTAATGGGGTTGAGATTCGACCACCTAAACGTAAAATAGGAGAAAGAGATGATCTTGATCTTTGCTCCATCTGTCTTCAAGCTTGGACTAACGATGATAAAGTACATCAAATGAGGTATCTATTCATTTTCTTAGTAATTACGTACTAGTATATGCCATTCTTACCATCAAATGAGCCTCTCTACCCATCAAATGAGCCTCTCTACCTTAGGTAGGGTAAGGTTGTCTACATCTCAACCTCCCCATACACCGTGGAAGACGGTATTGGGAGTCACTTTTACACCAATAGAATTTATCATCTTACATTCAACTATCTATAGTCTATATACTACATATAATCGGTGTAGCATAGCAACGGGATAGCGGCAACCAAATTATCACTATAACTATCTGCCGCTATAAAATCTCGTTGCTATGCACATGTACTCGTCTAGTTTACATTAATGTATTCTCAAGTCAACTTTTATATTTTTGTGTGTTTCCTTAAATCGCGTGTTTTCTTAAATAAATTTTACGCGTCTTCCTGTGTCTAATAGCCTAGCCAGCGATGATCGTGATTCGTGTGGGTTCCTGTTAAAAGTTACACTATTGACCATCTTTTTCTTTTGTGTGATGATTACTGCAACTGTCTTCCTTGTGGGCACGTATTTGGGTTGGAATGTATACGGGAATTAAAGGAAGGCCATTTCTCTTACAAGGTATGTATGACACCCAAAATTAGAGGTGGTAATTTAAGACCCATTGGTTAAAACATGGGTCTAGTTGGGTCTCCCCAAATATCGCATATGGGTCTAGTTGGTTATTTGATATAAAGTGCAATTATATAACATTACCTAACGGGTCTAGAGGGTTAAAAAAAAATTACTTAGTATTTTTTTTTTCACATTTTTATGTTTTACTTAACACTTCTTTTTAATATAAAAATGACCAAAACCTATTTATACTCGACTCATTTAGACCCATATTTCTAGAAGACCCTCTAGATCCGAACCCGTTTAGACACAAGACTCAACCCAAAGCGGCCCATTCATTTTGACACCTCTACCCAAAGTCCACTCAATCTTACCAAAACTTAAATTCTCATCTTTACTCTTGTCTTGGATAATTGTTGTTAGTGCCCTCAATGCTACAAATTCTTCTCGTTAGAGAGTGTTAGGCTTCTTTATGCAACTCGCCTTTGCATTCCAGCTGATCAAGAGGTAATCAATCTCTTTGTTATAAGCAAACCTTCAATTTCTTTATATATATGGTGCAGTGTCAAAGCATATATATATGAAATAAAAAGACAAATACCCATACACTAGGTAAAAAGATTTTTTTTTTTTTTTCCCTAAAATATTCTCGAAAAATTCCAAAAAAATTCCACAAGATCGGGTATGTTGGTGCGTAAAAAAGTCGTGAAGGAAGTTTTTCTAAAAGTGGATGCTTTTTCCGGAAAAAAATTATGAAAATGTACGTTTGTGCATTAAATCGCTTTTTTTGCATCAAAAAGTTGTTTTTGTACCCAACTTCTTTTGACTTTTTGTTTCAAAATAACATTGCTCATCTAACAAGTTGAAAATTTTGTGCATCAAAAATTTTTTGCACATCAAAATTCATTTTTTGTGCATTAAAAACCACATATAAAAACTTTTTTCACAAAAATTTTATGCACCAATATACCCGATCTTGTGGAATTTTTTTGGATTTTTTGAGAAAATTTTTAGATTTTTTTACTTAATGTACGGATATTGTCTTTTTATTTCAACTATATATATATATATATATATATATATATATATATATATATATATATATATATATATATATATATATATATATATATATATTCTTTTTTCTAAGTCTTGTTTTTTTAACTTGCCTTGCGGTTATAAAAAAACTGTTTATAAATATCTCATGCAGGAATCCATTAGACGCTTTCCATACAACAAAAAAGGATTTACTGCATTTAAACAATATCAACGGGAACTGCTGACAAATGCATATAACAATAGGTCTCATGCTTTGAAACAACGGGCTGATGTTTTGGCACGCCAGAAGGATGCTATGAAAAGGCGGACTGAATTATTGAACCGGATGGCTAATACACAAAAACGGGCCGATGCATTGGCATGTCTGGCTGGTGCAGAAAAACGGGCTGAGGCATCGCGATGTCGGGTTGATGCATTGGGCCAGCGGGCTGATGAATGTCTAAGGAAGGCTGATGCATTTGGGCAGCAGGCAAAAGCATTACGTCAACTAGCTAAAGCATCGCGTAAACAAGTTGGTGCATACATGGAAAGTATAAAGTTTTTTAAACAAAGCTACAAGGAGTTATTGGCTTTGCATGACATAAGATCACAAATGGATAAGGAGGAGGATCACAAACCGTTGGAAGCAAACAAAGAATATAAACAAGAACAGCAAGAACAAGCACAAGAACAAGCACAAGAACCAGAACAAGAACAAGAACAAGAACAAGAACAAGAACAAGAACAACAAGATAAAGAACAAGTAAATATGGATTTGGATCTTGATGACGATGACGATGACGATGACGATGACGTTGACGTTGACGATGGGGAGACAAGCCTGTTACCTAAGGAAACTAGTTGGATTGATGTATATTCAGGTAAAACTGTTGATAGGGTAGAGGTGCCATCAAATAAACGTAAAAGGGATGAAGAAGAAGAAACTGTTGATGGGGTAGAGGTGCCATCAAATAAACGTAAAAGAGATGAAGAAGAAGAAGAATAAGTAGAGTTGGAATTGGATCTTGATGATAATGATGATGATTTTGAACAAGTGGAGGAGATGACCTTACCTTTAGTCATAACCAGGATTGACAATGGTAAAACTGTGCATGAGATCGAGGTACCGGTTATGAAAGATGATGACTTTATTGATGATTCCATGTGTCATGATGATGATGAACCGACGGATAGTAAAAAAGATTTTGCTGAAGCCCTTGATTCTAGACCACCCAAGATTCAAGCAAAAGCTCCTGATGTTTGTCCCATCTGTTTCAAGCATTGGACTGGTGACAAAAAGCATCGAGCTTGGTATCCCCTCACTCTTTATTACTTTAATTGTATTTTTTAAGCGGGTTGAAACCAGGCTCAAAATTCAATTCAAACCTAACCTACTTATTATACAGGTTACTAATGTCGACCTATTTACAACCCAAGCCTCAAACCTAACATGCTTATTTTCGTTATCTAATAGCCTATCCAATGAATGTAATGATTTTGGCTGCTACTAAATTTACCCAGCTAACTTTGGTCTTTGTGTGATAAATTGCTACAGCTGTCTTCCTTGTGGCCATATATTTGGAGCATCATGTATAAATAAATGGCTTCAAACCGAAATATTTAGTAGTAACAGGGTGGGTTTGTCTTCCAGTGTGTTAACCATAATTAATTCAATTTAACCATGTTTATTATTCTAAATTCTATTCTTGTCTTAATTAATTGCTGTCAGTGTCCTCAATGCAATATAATTTGCACATTGGATGCTGTTAGACCTCTTTATGCAACATCTTTTCGCATTCCCGCTGCTGATAAAGGTGCTGAGGATCAAAAGGTAATCAATCTCTTTGTTAAATTTAAGATTCACTTATTTTTTATTTATAATGTGCGGTGTCTAAGCAGTTATTTTTATTTTGTAAGTTTGTGTATTAATCAAGTAACTCCACTTTTGGTTTTATAATAAACTATTAAAATTTCATCCAGACACCCACCAGACGCTTTCTCTTGAACAACCTTGGAATGATCGGATTCCATAAGCTTGAAACTGCACGGCGGAATTTTGCATTGAAAAAGTGGTATGATGCTAAGAAACGGTTGGCTGGGGTTTTAGGGCGAAAGAATGAGGCAATGAAACGTCGGACTGAGTTATTGGACAGGATGAAGGCATTGGAACAGCAGGGTGGTTCATTGTGTCAGGCTGATGCATTGGGCACGTTGGCTGATGAATATCTGCGGCGGGCTAAAGTATGCGAAGGGAGAGCTAAAGCATTGCGTCGGAGGGCTAAAGCATACAACCAGCGGTTTAATGCATGGCAGCCAAGATTGCTCTATTTTCACGATTGCTGCAATAGCATTCTTAAGCTTGGATGACGGAAGAACACTAGAAGAACACTGCACAACGTACATGCTGCAGCAGCATTGTATCACAAAGACTAATTTATTATGCATCAAAAGTTTGATGACTTTGTATCTTGTTTACCGTAACTTTATGTTTATTTTTTACCGTAGTACTAAATTATAATTCATCAAAAGCAGTAGGTTTTTGAGATGTTATGTCTTGTATCGGTTTTTAGATGAATGTTTGTATATAAGCAGTAGGTTTTCGGATAAACTCATCATATATAGGTCTCTTTCCCTGCTTTTTATACATATACTAGCTTGCATTCTCTCTCAACTCACAAATCTTTTAACAAGAACCATTGTGGGTAAGGCTTCACGTGGCTGGATGTATCCCAGTGCATGTTAAACAAAACTATATTGCCAGTGGCTTCAACTTACCTAGAATCGGATTTATCTATATGCCTTGTTCAATTGCTTGCTTTAAGAACCAAGGTAAATTGCTCTGCACAGTCTGCACTCCTGAGCTTTGTTTAGACCAACTGATTAGTTTACCTTTTAGACTGATCAAGTTGCTTTTCAAAATTGTGCAGGGAAGCGTATGGCGTAGAAAACACACGAAGTTGACATTTATCTCCACCGATGATTATTATGGCCTCTTTTTTCTGGTGATAGTTATTTATGTTTTACAAATTGATATGAAAAATGATAGTTATTTATGTAGATAAAGCCCAACCCTATAGACTTCATCCATTCCAATTTACTGCACAGAGCTCGTTAAACACAGTGTGGCTTTACTTTTATCAGGTACTCTTGGATATGTTATCCCATTCGGCTGCGGTTTTATCAGCTTTGGCAAGGCATCCAGTTTCAACAGGAAAGGAGTTAATGACCGCAATTGAAACATTCATTTTGGAACTCTTAAATCTGACAAAAGACTCAATATTAGAGGTTAAGGTAACTGCTATCCCAGTTTTACTTGGCATTTTTCCCAGTCATATAAAATGTTATAATGCAAGTAGGATATGTGTTTTTTTAGTGTCATATTCTGTTTTGGGAAGCAGTGGCGCTTCTATTCATTGCTGAATTACCACACTGTTGCTATCGGTTGCAATTAGTCAGGGTTTCTATTTGGTTTCCATGTGGCATTCCCAATGTATACACAAGGAAGGATACGACACTGGGGTGATTGCATAATAGGAAGTTTTGCTCTTCCTTTTTACCATAAAAAGATTAAATCTGAAAATTTTGTGAATTTAACGGCTAAAACAGAAACAAATCATAGATTAAGGGGCCGTTTGGCTAAAACAGAAACAATTGTTCTTGTACTCTTCAAATATGACTTAAAGTTACTAATGTTGATGACCAATGTGTTTGTCAAGTTTGGTTAAAGCATGAATTTTGATTAACCTGTAGAGTATCACCAATGTTGGCTTGTTTCCTTTTCTTCGTATTCCTTAACATTTAACAACCGTTAATCTATAACCGTTAAGTAGTAACGTCCGTTAAGTATTTATTGTGAATTAATATTTAAATATATCTCATGTTCTCGAATCTGATCATACATATATTAAATATATCCACAAACTAACAACCATCTCAAGCATCCTCTGATTTGGACAGAATCTCTTCGACTTCATTGCACATATGAGCATTTTCCGAAAACCTTTCCTTCATCTGCCCAACAAGCTCCTTCGCATCTTGAACCATCGACCCCTTGGCTAGCCCAACAACAAGCATCTTCATAGTCGAAAAATTCGGTACCCAACATTTCTCCCTACTCTGCTTACACACCTTCAACGCTTCTTCAAACTCACCACCTTTACACATATCACTGACCAATGTAAAATCACAATCACTATCCGGTTTAAACCCATTCTTAACCATCTCTTCAAACATATCCTTAGCTTTATCCATCTTCCCCTCCTTACAATACCCATGAACCAAATTCCAATACGTAATAGAATTAACCTTCATCCCACTTGACAACAACCCGTCAAACAGATCCTTCGCTTCTTCCGTTCTCTTAAGCTTACAAAGACACTAAATCCTAGTATTACACGCCCGAATCCCAACAGGAAACTTGTGCTCCTTCATCAACTCCAACACCTTCCCAACTTCCTCAAACCTTTCCTCCTTATACAACCCCGCAATCAAACTCCCAAAAGTGGTCGCATTCAGCTTAACATTCCTCCTAAACATCTCATCAATCAACATAAACCCCAAATCCCACCGACCCGACTCACCAAAAGCCTTAATCAAAGTATTATAAATATCAGCGTAGTATTTATTTAGCGACAAAATTGTTGTCGCTAAACATCAAAATGTTGTCGCAAAAAAATCTGGTCAAAAGATTGAACCCGGAATACCTCTATTTTGTCGTGTAATGATTCATTTGCGACAACATGTTGTCGTAAAATAAAAAAGTGTTGTCGCTAAAAAAAACATCGCGAAAAGTCCAAAATGGCGTAGTGATTTGAGTTGTGGTAAGCATAAAAGGATTGTTGATTTTGAACGGGTGTGGCTAACATAGACATATAGATGGTAAAAGTTATAGTAATAAGTGAACTAAACATCCTAAACATATTAGTAAAAGTTGGTAAAAAAACCAGTGTTTTGAAACCCGGGTTAACCGGTTAGACCGGTTCCTGCCGAAAAAACGGGTCAAAAAAACCCGGGTTAACCAGTTAGACTCGCCGGGTTTTGAGTGACCCGGGTAAACCCGGTTCTCGAAACCCGGCCGGGTTTCATTTTTTCAAAAATTTTTAATAAAAACCCGGGTTGACCCGGTGATCCAACCGGCTGACTCGGCGGTCGAACCGGTCGACCCGGTTAAAAAAATAAAAAAATAATAAATTGAAAACCGGGTTGACCCGGTGATCGAACCGGTTGACCCGGTACCCGGTGACTCGACCGGGTCGATTTCAAACCCGGTTTTCAAAACATTTTATAACTAGTGAAAATTATTATCGGAGAGCGTGTAAAGAGTAAATTTGAACAAAAGAAACAAATTTTACATTATTAAAATATAAACATAAACATAAGCATTACTAAATAATTTGTGCTTTAAAAACAAAATTGCGTGAGTAAATCATAAATATTAAAAAGATATTATTTGAAAATCATGTTTTATGTTTCTAAAAATAATCTGTTTTCGGCATATAGTAGAGAAAGAAGATATACCTTACCTTATAAACATATAAGCGATCCTACTAGTATTTATTTATTTTATTCTTTTGCATGGAAACAAAATATTCTTTAACGTACCACCCATGCAACATTATATGTGGCCCACCGCCATTGTTTCTCTCTATTATTTATTTATTTATTTTTTTTAAGGTGAATTTCAACTTAGAATCGACCACCTTCGTGGAAAGCGAAGGTCCCATTGCCACCCGCCATTGTTTCTCTCTATTATTAAGTTGGCGTCTTTTTTAGCTACCATATATTATAATTGCCTTAATTCAATTAGGTCATTCTAGAATGTAAAATCTTGTTGTGCAAGATATATGGATTGTATAAATACGGGACAAAGAAAAGAAAAAAGACAAGCAATAGATAGTTGTTCTTTATCAAAACTTTTCAAATTAAGTAAAAACCCAAAGCAACCATCGATTCACTTAATGACTGATTCACCTCTAAAGTTGTCACCGGAAGCACCGAAGGTTATCAAACAGGCGGTGAAGCGAACTGACAAGTTTAAACGAACGCACTCGGAGAATTTAAATGGTGATGACATCGCAAAGATGAAGTCATACAATGATCATGACTTTGATGAGTTGATCAGTAATGAAGAGTTGAAAATGATCGCGTATGCTTGTATTCGGAGGCAAGAAAGTTTATTCAAACAGCGCAATCACCTAACGACTGATTTACCAGTAAAGTCGTCACCGGTGCCAGAGGAGCTGAAGGTTATCAAACAGGCAGTGAAGCGAAAACGAACGCAGTCGGCAAAGATGAAGTCATACAATGAAGAGTTGAAAATTACCGCGTATGCTTGTATTCGGAGGCAAGAAAGTTTATTTAAACAGCGCAATCACCTAACGACTGATTTACCAGTAAAGTCGTCACCAGTGACAGAGGAACTGAAGTCTGAAGGTTATCAAACAGGTGGTGAAGCGAACTGACAAGTTTAAACGAACGCAGTCAGAATTTAAATGGTGATGACATCACAAAGATGAAGTCATCCAATGATCATGAGTTTGAAGAGTCGAGTAATGAAGAGTTTGAAACTGAAATTGAGGCTTTTATTTGGAAGAAAAAAAAAAAAAAGTTATGGAAACTAGTAATGAATAGTATTTTGATCATGTAAAAGTCTATACTATATGTTTAAATTTTGAAATTTTGAATAGAGATCGATCTTATATGACTAGTATCGCAATCATTATTGATCTCTAGTTAGTTAATCTTTAGGTGTATGTGTGATTGTGTTATAAACTGTTAATGTGTCCATCTCGATTTGGTAGATGTGTATGCTAAATCAATGGAGCCATTAATAAGAGAAATAATTTGGAGATAACTATTTTTGTCTCCAAGCTAACATTACAATGGTTAATTTATTGGTTTATGAAAAGATGATGATTTTGCTGTTTATACATATGGTGACATATATGTTTAGACCTGCAACTATGCATACCAATGTTGATGACCAGAGTATCATGGATGGGTCATGGGTGGTATCTCGATCCAATCATAATGACAATTTTCACCTTTTTTCACGTAGAATAATCCACCAATTCCGTGCCAACGGTTAGATCTGGGTTTGGACACGTTGGGTAGAAGTTCATGTTGTTTCATTCTTAAACCAATAAGTGTATTGAGTTTGGAGTCGTCAAGTTTTACACCAAGATTTCCAATTTTTAATAGCCTTTTTACCAACTCCTTTGATGTGTTTATGTACTCCACTGCCACTTCCCTACATTGGATCATTGATAAAATACAGCTAATCCAAAATTATACATTTCATTATGAAAAAATGTCAAACTATTTGAAAATTTCTAATTTTGGTCAATAATTTTGCAACCCAGATTCGCGCAACCTACTGGATTTGTGCTAATTTTGCAAAGAGTTAACTGATGCAATCAACTATAGATGCCACTTTGTAGGAATATATAATACAGTTTCAAGTTAGTTGGAACTGTAACATCTTTATTTTCATTGTAGTTTATTGTGATGATCCAGCAAAATGAGCGCTTGGCTTTGGAGTTCCATGAAAAAACATGGAAAATTACTCTGTGTTTTCATAGTTGACCACTTTGCAAAACTATAGACCTGAAGTGTATGCTAGCTTGCGATTGGTTGTCCTGTAGAATGTTAGAAATTATGATAAGAATGAAATGTTAGGAAGTAGTTGCTTTTATAAACTGTAAACGTCATCCGTATTGATATCTGTTGTATCATATCTGTCAAATTTCTTGTTTTTTTATTTTATTTTGTTGTGGTGCAACATCTGTAGCCATCAAGGATTTAATTGTGGAGCCGAAAGAAAAACCCGGGTTATTGCATAATCTAAGAGGCACTTGGGTAAAGCCAGTGATGCTTTTAAGGAACCGCATTTCTGCTCTCCATTGCAAAATTTACTTCTTTATTTCCCAGGTACAGTACTTGAGCTACACATCTTTTCTTTGTTTTCTCTGTCGAGTAACTGAATCAAAAATGTCAACATTAACGGAACAATATTACTGAGATTTGGTTATGTCAACGGCTTGGATGGAATAAATTCATTTGTTGTGGGATGGTGGCAATATAATGATACGATCCTGCATTATTATATTATTATTATTATTAATTAATTATTTTATTTAGTTTCCTTTTATTAGATTTCTTGGTGAGAAAGTTAGGGCATTAGGTTAAGTCTATTATAAATAGGGTATTAGGATTGTAATTCTTATTATGTTGAATGAATATTAAGTATTGATTTGTTAATCAATTGGGGGTCGGTTTATGTCAACGTCAACATTAACGGAATCAAAAATGTCAACATTAACGGAACAATATTACTGAGATTTGGTTATGTCAACGGCTTGGATGGAATAAATTCATTTGTTGTGGGATGGTGGCAATATAATGATACGATCCTGCATTATTATATTATTATTATTATTATTATTAATTAATTATTTTATTTAGTTTCCTTTTATTAGATTTCTTGGTGAGAAAGTTAGGGCATTAGATTAAGTCTATTATAAATAGGGTATTAGGATTGTAATTCTTATTATGTTGAATGAATATTAAGTATTGATTTGTTAATCAATTGGGGGTCGGTTTATCTCATTAATATAAACCATCGGGGGGTCGGTTTATCCCATCAATATAAACTATTTATCTTGTTCCGTTTTTTTTATCTTTATATCGAATTGGTTCGTATCAATTGGTATCAGAGCTGTTCGATTCTAGGGTTTTCAAAAAAAAAAAAAAAAAAAAAAAAAAAAAAAAAAAAAAAAAAAAAAAAACTGTTCATCAGAACACTATTCATCCAGATCACTATTTACATCCAGAAAATACTGTTCATCCGAATCACTATTCACTACCAGAAAACACTGTTCAGAAAAGTCGAATCTTCTTTTGATTCTGGTTATCAATGACACACATATGGCGGGCTATAATGGAAGAGCATCGAGCAAGTATGAATGCTTACAAAAAGGTCCATAAAGAGACAGTGAGATCTGAAATGCAGATGGCAATTTTGAAGCAAAGTATGGAGATGGATATATGGGAGATCAAAGAAAAACTTGCTGAGAGACGGGAATTAATGGAGGTGAGATCAAGGGATTACAGTAACCAAAATAACATCATGGCAGAAATTGAGTTTGTTGAGGAATCAACCAAACCTATGGAAGAGTTCAAGGTTGCATCAGGTGTGGAAGAGGAGGCTCTTACAACACCAATCATGATGGTGGAAGATTTAGGGCAGACTTTACTCAACAACTTAAGTGAGGTCGCTATGGAGGTGGAAACAGAAGGTAACTCACATGCGCACGGATTCCTTAATGAACCTGATGTTGAACAAATTCATGCTCTGAAAGAGAATATGTTTAGTGGGAGTTCATGGGACAATTATCAAGTTGTTAGACAAAGCCATAACATGTTCAAACTTGTTATGGAGTTGAAGTGCACGTACAATATCCTTCATGGGCAGTCTTGGAGACACTTGTGGGGGCATGCTAAACATGGGCTTAGGACATGGTTAGAACAGAATTCTAGGTTTAAGCCTATTTTGCTATTTCACTGTGAACAGCAAGCTATGCAATTACAAGTCAGAATTTGGGATCCTGGAATTACTCAATGTGACGTTTTGAAGCAACACCTTGAGGACAAGGTGTTTTTGGGGGCGGGAGTATTGATACGATCCTGCATTATTATATTATTATTATTATTAATTAATTATTTTATTTAGTTTCCTTTTATTAGATTTCTTGGTGAGAAAGTTAGGGCATTAGGTTAAGTCTATTATAAATAGGGTATTAGGATTGTAATTCTTATTATGTTGAATGAATATTAAGTATTGATTTGTTAATCAATTGGGGGGTCGGTCTATCTCATTAATATAAACCATCGGGGGGTCGGTTTATCCCATCAATATAAACTATTTATCTTGTTCCGTTTTTTTTTATCTCTATATCGAATTGGTTCGTATCATATAACTAGAGTTGTCAAGTTTGGTCCATTTAATTATGAGTGGGTCGATTTGGGTAATTCCTTCAAAATGTTTCGAATTGATAATTTGTGTATCTAATGACGCAAATTCCTGAAATTCAGAATCTTTATAAGATCTAAAACAATTTTAAGTTTTGTTAACTTATAGTAATAGTAATACAATCTGCAGGGTGCATTGAGGTTTATGAAGTTAATGGACTGTTCTTCCTTTCAGACACAAATCACCATCGTATAATTGTGTTCGCTAGCAATGGGGAGATTTTAGATTTTTGTATGTAAGGATATACATTTTCAACTCACTTATTAATATGGCAAGGGCTGCTATAAAGTTTTTGTTATAATACTGTTTCTTTCTAGATTAGATCTTCTCCTGGATTTGAGGTCGGGGTGGCAAATACGTAGACCGCTTAAAAAAAAAAAAAAAAAAAAAAAAATCTGTTCAAGATGACATGACTAATTCGCCTACAACAAAAGTATTTTTCTAGAAAAGTCCGACCTGTGGTAACCCAATTACCCCGACATGTTTTTCTCCTTAAAGAATAATTAAGGTCAAAGTCGGAATAAAAGGACTTTGAAAAAGTCAAAATAAACTTATATTTTGGGACGGAGGGAGTATCTTTTATAGACATCTACTTGACTTTCTTACATGAGTATAATAGAGTCCCTCTCAAATATGGATTCTTATTCGATAATCCTTTGAAATTAGTATGCTAGAAACTAGAAATAAGGACATCTATAAATCACACCGTCCAAATTAAATTGGCACCATAGACCTTAACATATTTGACAAACTGATTTCAACGTAAGCGTTGAGATTAAAATGCCAAGCCGTGAAGTCTCTGAAATTTGAGTTAGCATGTTCTGCATATACATAAAAATTCATTGATCATAATTAAATTTACAAAACAAGTTGGCTGTTAGAAGTTAAAACCTTGAAGCCAGTAGTCCATACTGCCTTTTAAAGTCAACAAGGCCTTTCGCTTCGTTCATTATGCATATTTCTTTATTTACAATTTCTTCAAACTAGGATGAAAGTTACTTCTAATTTCTCTATTTAGAACCTTTATGTTGTAAGGAGGTTTTGGGTGTTACAGGTTAAGTTAGTGATCATCACATGAGTGTCGAGTGAGCATCCTAATCAGATAACAGGAATCAGGTCTCTTGCAGCATGTCATTGTGTGGCTCTCTGAAAGGATGCAAAAAATTTGAATAAGCATGGTAAAATAAGCAGTATCGTATCAAAATGTGTTAGAACGTACTAACCTATCTAATCCAACAAAGCAATCAACTATCCAAAACATGTGAACAAGCTAGCCACTGCGGCCAAGTTGAACCTTAGCTTGTGGTAATAAAATCAAGGTCTCATCTTTTAGCTTCTATTTGAGGTATTGAGCTCCTATGGGCGAACAAGTATCAGTCATCAAAAAGCCTGAAGGCTCCTTTAATCTCTAGAGTCTATGTCCAGAAAACGCTCTAAAAACAACTTAACTTGAACAACGCTCAATCTTTTTACAGTTTACTTTAGACAAGACTGAAAAAACTTGTGTATCGTACAACAGGGAGAAAAACATGTATTTTGTAATCATAGCACTATAGCAGTAACTACGTACATCATAACTACACCAATTTTTCAAACCATATTTCTCCCTCTGATAGATATTTAAAAACATTTATAAGATTTAATGCATTATATTCGTTAATCAATATTGGAATAAAGGACTCATCTGTCATCTGGCAAAAACCTAAAGGACTAACTTTGTATGCTTTGTCTTTTCAGTCTTAGTCCATTTGGTGCTTCCTGGATTCATGAGTACCTTTGGAGGGTGTGTTTGGTTTATTCTTCAAAGATATATGGTGGTCTCATAAAGATGCAAAAATGGAGGGGCTTGAAGTTGATGCGTGGGAATCGCAACTGGCATTACCTCTCAAGGGATCTCGAGAAGCTTACAACCCCCACCAGGCAGTGTACCTGATCGTTGTAGTATAGTATAGTGACAAGTACCGGGGGATTGATCGTTCAGCTTACGAATAGTGTCGTTAGGATTATAAAGCCTAAATACTAGTTCTAAAGGTGAGGGATGATTATTTTTGTGTTTTTATATTTTATGGAAAGCAAATTAAAATCTCGGGTTTGAAGGATTTGGGCGGAATTAGTTGCTATTCAAATAACCCAATACCAAGATGCAATCAAAATAAAATACTAGAAATGAAAATAAACTAATTTATACTAAGGTTGTGAGCAGTAATTGGAGAAAATGTGTTTACTTAGATTTCACTACTCCCTAGATATCTTTTACATGTTAATTACTTGTTATAATTGCATGGATGACGGATCGTATTCCTTAATACCATTCATGGGGTGGCACACATAACTCCCCAATTCTATGAGCTCTTATCTCCTCCTACACCATGCCCAGCACAACTATAGGGATTGTAAACAGAGGCTTATGCATTAAATACAACCAATAAAGACCTAGTGCGCGTTGGTTCATGTTTCTTAAGACGTTCAAGCATGTTACCAATTGGAGATCTGCCAGTTTTCTTAAGCCTAACATATAAATCATTCATCCAAGACAAGAATAAACAAGTAATCAATACATAATCAATATCTAGGTTTCATTAGATCTAAGCAAACACAAGATAGATCTAGCCTAGCATGATGGAATTAAGACAAGAACATGATATAGACAACCAACACATAGACATATTGATTGAATTAGAAGAACACTTATCTTGATTAATCATGCAAGGTATCAAGGGGTTGGAACCCTTGAAAAACCTGTAAAGTTACACCAAAATCGTACTTAGGGTTTCTCCCAAAACTTCTCTCTTTAAATGTGAAAAACTAGAAAACTATATATAGGAAAAGGGGTCTGACGGCGTCAAGACCAATTAGGTGACGCCGTCACCTCGCCGCCAAAACAATCCTCGGACTGCCTAGATCTACATTTGACGCCGTCAAGAACAATTCATTTCCAGGCCGTCACGACTTTTACTCTTGACGCCCTACCTTCATGACGCCGTCAAAACTCTTCTGGATCGTCATGGAATTTTACTCTTGACGCCGTCAGGGAACTACTCTTGACGCCGTCATGCACTGTTTCTAGCATGAAAAATTAAGACTTTGGCGTTTTCTTCACTTTTATGCTCCAAAAACGTCCGAATTGCTTCCTTTTCCAGATTTCTCTCCCAAAGTACCTAAAATCACAAAATGAACGATTTAGGGCAATATTTGATCAAATAAATTCGGATTCGGGCATAAATGACCCCCCTAAAAATGGATCATTTTTCGCCTCATCATATACCCTTACACTTGAGATTTGCTTGTCCTCAAGCAAATGCGCTTTTATTCTACTCAAAATACAAGTTATGGGTCATTTAACACTAATATAAAAGTAATTACAACAAATAATCGTTTCACTAAAGACCAATAGACAAGCACGGAGGTCATACACAAGCACCTCACAAATAGTGTTTAGATACTCACATCTCTCGGGTGTAATAAAGTGTAAATTACAATATGGAAACGGAAGATATCTCTCACTACCTGTCATAGCAAAATAGATTACCATAGGCTTGGGAAATGATCAAACCTCCACCACATGGCGTAAGCACCTAGGATAAACTATCAAAGAGGTCTTTTAAAGGGTTGTAACGTTAGGTGTAGGGATATGAAATACACGGTTTTGTTGGATAAAGGAAGTTTTACTGGTGGCGAGTTAACAATCTTGGTTAATTACATGTACAATGTGGCGTTGCTAAGCCAAGACTAGACTCGACTTAAGCTAATAAATGAAAAATAACAAAAACATAAAATGAACATAGAATGAAAACGGGATGGTAGTCCGTTTTTTTTTTTTTTTTTTTTTTTTTTTTTTTTTTTTTTTTTTTTTTTTTGCATACACTCTTACCCTACCATCTAAAATAATACATCATAGGGGTTGAACATTCCCCTTACACTTGAATCTTTACATATTTTACATTAAACTAATCTAATGACTCGAATTAAGAAAATCAAAACACTTGGAGCACTTTTAAGATTAACGTACATATGGGGGTAATAATATGATGTTCTTCCCCATTACTCCATAAATAAGTACTTACCCGTGAGTCCCAATCGTCCCAAAACAATATGTACAAGGATATGACTCGACTTAGCAACCATGTAATCAATTAGATAGTTAACTTAGGGTTTAATAAATAACAATAATGCACTAAAAATGAGCGCATACACGGAAGGCTAAGGCGATTTGGGTGTACATTTAAGTGTGGTGTAACAAATTCTTCCTTTAAGTAAAATGCTTAAAGTTAGAAACGAAAAGATAGGCTCGGAGGGGTGTACTAGGGGTTTCGTGTACTAAAAATGAGTACAACGCTAAGGGTGTGGGAAAAATTAGTTGACTTAACTATCCAAGTAATATGACATAAAAGGTCAAGTAATTATAATATGGGTTTAACACAAGGGTAATCCTAATGCCTCTTATCATGTAGTAAATCCTACTACACGAATGTAGTCTCACTAGCGGTCTCGGGATGCATCACTAACGCAAGTTCTAGAATCTAAATGCTTCCGGTACACTCATAAGCACTAATAGTAAATGCTTTTCCTATTAAATCTAAAGGCGAACCTCACATTTTTGGGTGGAAAATTTTTCTGAATATACGGTTATGTGCTAGTCATACAATCTCCTATCCATGAGACGCTTGCTATGGCTAAAGTTTCACTCCTAAATGTTGTAAAAAATTTTAAATTTGGCGCTAAAATTACACTAACAAGTATTTCTCATAGTTTTATTACACATCTACCATCAAACAAAGCAAACCCAAGCGAAAGTGCATATGTAAGGTATCATCTTTTTACCCTCCCCTTACACTTAAGATGAACATTGTCCCCAATGTTCAAGTAAAGAATGTAAAAGTGAAAAAATAAAGAGAATGAAATCAAATACTCCCCTGATTCGCTCGGTATGGATAATAGGATGGCCAGGTTAAATCTTCTTCCAAGAAAATGAACAATCAAAGCTTCCTTCCAGAATATAAATCATCTTCTTGTCATACATAACCTGTAAAACCTGACAAAATAGACAAGACAACCTCGCGTAAAATCGGCGGCATCCTATATAAGTTACTAAATCCTAGAAAACAAGATAAGATATAATGCTTGTGGAATGAAGTTTGCAGATCTCCTGGAGATTATAAAACTTAATAATTCACAAAAACCATAAGACTCCGTTAGAAAAACAAAACCGGTAAAATTTCCAGATTTTTACTCCTGACGCCGTCAAGAGTAAACCCCTGACGCCGTCAGAATTGACCTGCAGAAATTCTTATGTTAAGTTTCCGGAAAATTTCTGAAAAAACTTGGTCCTACTTCCTGGAAAATCCTGCAAAACTTCATTATGACTCAATACAAGCATTTGACTCTAACAAATACGAATATACATGTTCATTTAATATTGTGGAGAATCACGATCGGTTTGTTTCTTAAAAACATATTTGGGGTTTCCCCTTACACTTATCTTTTGCAAAAAATACCTTTAAGTGGAGTTAAGACTAGGCCAAAACAACAAAGTAAAGTATTTCCACTATTTAGTTTAGAAACATGATCTACCAACAATAAAAATTAAGCATGCATACAGAAGCAAATAACAAACAAACAAACAAAATCACACAAAACATGGGTTGCCTCCCAAGAAGCGCTTTTCTTTATTTACGAGTCTTGTAGCTAGACTCAAAGTCATGGGTTACTATGTGACCTCATCGTTGGTTCCATTCTCTGATTGTAGATATTCTTTGTAGAAATCAATCACCTTTTTCTCAACCGCCCCCATAATCATTTGGGCAAATTCTTCATCGACTTTATACTTTGGTCCAAGGGCCAAGCAATCTTTGTAATAAAGACTCCTTTTTTCCCAAACATAATCCATGCCTTTTTTCTTATCCTTTTCATTAATATCCTCAAAAGCACCAACGTTGTCCTTATCAAAACGAGATATAAAGCGAAATTCATTCATCCTATTAGGCATCCTATAAGTGATACTATCGGTGCTACTTGCAAATCGGATCGTACCTTCTACCTCATCATATTCCAACTTAGACTCTTCAACAAATGGTTTGCCAAACACAACATTGGATAATCGACAATCAATAACATTAGCAAGATCCTCCACAATCATAAAGTCGGTGACAAAAGTGAAATTACCAACAAAGACATGTAAACCTTTAACTCTCCCGACAAAGTTACAAACTCCACCGGGGTACTTGGGATCCCTTCTAGGTTCAAGTCTTGTTTTCACTATATCATTATAAACAGTTGAGGAAATAATGTTGATTGGAGATTTAAAGTCAATGTAAGCATTGCTAATGTGCCTATATCCAATCATACATGGTATCTTAGCATTCTTAGGATCGCCTCTCTTGATCTTAGGTTCAATTATGGTGAAAGGAGATCGCGGGTTATCAATAAGATTATTATAATATGCAATCTCCTCCTTAGTGGGGTATAGATTAAAGTGGTCATTAAGCTTCGGATCTATTTCCTCCTCTTCTAGTCCCTCAACAACATTCACAAAGTCATTAGGCCCTAGGTCCTTATTTGAATACAAGGCGGTTGCTAGGTCACTAAATGCATGTTCGAGTTCAACCTTAATCAACCTATTAAGCTCTCTAAGCTCCCTAATCTCACTCTCAATTTGTTCACGTAACACAGCCACTTCTCTAGGGGAAAGGGGTGGATTCTCGTTTTCCATAATGGTCAACGGAATAGTCAATGAGTTTAATTTACTAACAAAGGCACAAAGAAAGAGATAGACTAAAGATGACCTAAAAATAAAAAACTAAAATCTTACTAGAAAGGAATCTAGCAAGTAGACCTAATAAAAAGAAATTCTAACCTAGACAATAACTATTCTCCGGGCTGCGGCGCCAAAAACTTGATGCGTGGGAATCGCAACAGGCTTTACCTCTCAAGGGATCTCGAGAAGCTTACAACCCCCACCAGGCAGTGTACCTGATCGTTGTAGTATAGTATAGTGACAAGTACCGGGGGATTGATCGTTCAGCTTAGGAATAGTGTCGCTAGGATTAGAAAGCCTAAATACTAGTTCTAAAGGTGAGGGATGATTATTTTTGTGTTTTTATATTTTATGGAAAGCAAATTAAAATCTCGGGTTTTAAGGATTTGGGCGGAATTAGTTGCTATTCAACTAACCCAATACTAAGATGCAATCAAAATAAAATACTAGAAATGAAAATAAACTAATTTATACTAAGGTTGTGAGCAGTAATTGGAGAAAATGTGTTTACTTAGATTTCACTACTCCCTAGATATCTTTTACATGTTAATTACTTGTTATAATTGCATGGATGACGGATCGTATTCCTTAATACCATTCATGGGGTGGCACACATAACTTCCCAATTCTATGAGCTCTTATCTCCTCCTACACCATGCCCAGCACAACTATAGGGATTGTAAACAGTGGCTCATGCATTAAATACAACCAATAAAGACCTAGTGCGCGTTGGTTCATGTTTCTTAAGACGTTCAAGTATGTTACCAATTGGAGATCTGCCAGTTTTCTTAAGCCTAACATATAAATCATTCATCCAAGACAAGAATAAACAAGTAATCAACACATAATCAATATCTAGGTTTCATTAGATCTAAGCAAACACAAGATAGATCTAGCCTAGCATGATGAAATTAAGACAAGAACATGATATAGACAACCAACATATAGACATATTGATTGAATTAGAAGAACACTTATCTTGATTAATCATGCAAGGTATCAAGGGGTTGGAACCCTTGAAAAACCTGTAAAGTTACACCAAAATCGTACTTAGGGTTTCTCCCAAAACTTCTCTCTTTAAATGTGAAAAACTAGAAAACTATATATAGGAAAAGGGGTCTGACGGCGTCAAGACCAATTAGGTGACGCCGTCACCTCGCCGCCAAAACAATCCTCGGACTGCCTAGATCTACATTTGACGCCGTCAAGAACAATTCATTTCCAGGCCGTCACGACTTTTACTCTTGACGCCCTACCTTCATGACGCCGTCAAAACTCTTCTGGATCGTCATGGAATTTTACTCTTGACGCCGTCAGGGAACTACTCTTGACGCCGTCATGCACTGTTCCCAGCATGGAAAATTAAGACTTTGGCGTTTTCTTCACTTTTATGCTCCAAAAACGTCCGAATTGCTTCCTTTACCTGATTTCTCTCCCAAAGTACCTAAAATCACAAAAGGAACGATTTAGGGCAATATTTGATCAAATAAATTCGGATTCGGGCTTAAATGACCCCCTAAAAACGGATCATTTTTCGCCTCATCATATACCCTTACACTTGAGATTTGCTTGTCCTCAAGCAAATGCGCTTTTATTCTACTCAAAATACAAGTTAGGGGTCATTTAACACTAATATAAAAGTAATTTCAACAAATAATCGTTTCACTAAAAACCAATAGACAAGCACGGAGGTCATACACAAGCACCTCACAAATAGTGTTTAGATACTCACATCTCTCGGGTGTAATAAAGTGTAAATTACAATATGGAAACGGAAGATATCTCTCACTACCTGTCATAGCAAAATAGATTACCATAGGCCTGGGAAAGGATCAAACCTCCACCACATGGCGTAAGCACCTAGGATAAACTATCAAAGAGGTCTTTTAAAGGGTTGTAACGTTAGGTGTAGGGATATGAAATACACGGTTTTGTTGGATAAAGGAAGTTTTACTGGTGGCGAGTTAACAATCTTGGTTAATTACATGTACAATGTGGCGTTGCTAAGCCAAGACTAGACTCGACTTAAGCTAATAAATGAAAAATAACAAAAACATAAAATGAACATAGAATGAAAACGGGATGGTAGTCCGTTTTTTTTTTTTTTTTTTTTTTTTTTTTTTTTTTTTTTTTTTTTTTTGCATACACTCTTACCCTACCATCTAAAATAATACATCATAGGGGTTGAACATTCCCCTTACACTTGAATCTTTACATACTTTACATTAAACTAATCTAATGACTCGAATTAAGAAAATCAAAACACTTGGAGCACTTTTAAGATTAACGTACATATGGGGGTAATAATATGATGTTCTTCCCCATTACTCCATAAATAAGTACTTACCCATGAGTCCCAATCGTCCCAAAACAATATGTACAAGGATATGACTCGACTTAGCAACCATGTAATCAATTAGATAGTTAACTTAGGGTTTAATAAATAACAATAATGCATTAAAAATGAGCGCATACACGGAAGGCTAAGGCGATTTGGGTGTACATTTAAGTGGGGTGTAACAAATTCTTCCTTTAAGTAAAATGCTTAAAGTTAGAAACGAAAAGATAGGCTCGGAGGGGTGTACTAGGGGTTTCGTGTACTAAAAATGAGTACAACGCTAAGGGTGTGGGAAAAATTAGTTGACTTAACTAGCCAAGTAATATGACATAAATGGTCAAGTAATTATAATACGGGTTTAACACAAGGGTAATCCTAATGCCTCTTATCATGTAGTAAATCCTACTACACGAATGTAGTCTCACTAGCGGTCTCGGGATGCATCACTAACGCAAGTTCTAGAATCTAAATGCTACCGGTACACTCATAAGCACTAATAGTAAATGTTTTTACTATCAAATCTAAAGGCGAACCTCACATTTTTGGGTGGAAAATTTTTCTGAATATACGGTTATGTGCTAGTCATACAATCTCCTATCCATGAGATGCTTGCTATGGCTAAAGTTTCACTCCTAAATGTTGTAAAAAATTTTAAATTTGGTGCTAAAATTACACTAACAAGTATTTGTCATAGTTTTATTATACATCTACCATCAAACAAAGCAAACCCAAGCGAAAGTGCATATGTAAGGTATCATCTTTTTACCCTCCCCTTACACTTAAGATGAACATTGTCCCCAATGTTCAAGTAAAGAATGTAAAAGTGAAAAAATAAAGAGAATGAAATCAAATGCTCCCCTGATTCGCTCGGTATGGATAATAGGATGGCCAGGTTAAATCTTCCTCCAAGAAAATGAACAATCAAAGCTTCCCTTCCAGAATATAAATCATCTTCTTGTCATACATAACCTGTAAAACCTGACAAAATAGACAAGACAACCTCTCGTAAAATCGGCGGCATCCTATATAAGTTACTAAATCCTAGAAAACAAGATAAGATATAATGCTTGTGGAATGAAGTTTGCAGATCTCCTGGAGATTATAAAACTTAATAATTCACAAAAACTATAAGACTCCGTTAGAAAAACAAAACCGGTAAAATTTCCAGATTTTTACTCCTGACGCCGTCAAGAGTAAACCCCTGACGCCGTCAGAATTGACCTGCAGAAATTCTTATGTTAAGTTTCCGGAAAATTTCTGAAAAAACTTGGTCCTACTTCCTGGAAAATCCTGCAAAACTTCATTATGACTCAATACAAGCATTTGACTCTAACAAATACGAATATACATGTTCATTTAATATTGTGGAGAATCACGATCGGTTTGTTTCTTAAAAAAATATTTGGGGTTTCCCCTTACACTTATCTTTTGCAAAAAATACCTTTAAGTGAAGTTAAGACTAGGCCAAAACAACAAAGTAAAGTATTTCCACTATTTAGTTTAGAAACATGATCTACCAACAATAAAAATTAAGCATGCATACGGAAGCAAATAACAAACAAACAAACAAAATCACACAAAACATGGGTTGCCTCCCAAGAAGCGCTTTTCTTTATTTACGAGTCTTGTAGCTAGACTCAAAGTCATGGGTTACTATGTGACCTCATCGTTGGTTCCATTCTCTGATTGTAGATATTCTTTGGAGAAATCAATCACCTTTTTCTCAACCGCCCCCATAATCTCTAAAATTAGGGTTTGGTGATTCTTGGATCTGGGTTCTGGGCTTGTGCTGTGCTCCTGCTATATCTCTAGACTAAGTGAATCTAGAGTATAGTAGGGTTGTTATTCCGCTGCTATTAGTGCTCTATAACACCTCTCACACCCTTTCTCTTTACTTTCTGTCTTCTTTATTTATTTTTTCTGTTTAGTGAAGGGGAGTAGGATGTGAGAGATTGATTGAAGTTGTTTATTGCTTGTGTTGGTTGTTTATTTGCTTCTGTCTTGTCTTTTATTGTTAGTAGATAAAGCCCTTGACCTGCCACCTTGAGTGGTTAGGAAGCCTGGGAACTCCTTCGTTCCCTTACCTTGTGTGGTTGATTTATTTGAATCATGTCTGTTCATGGATATACCGATGATGAAGCTGATGTTAATGATAATAATGTTACTCTAATCAGTAAATTGGACTTAAGCCACCCTTTACATTTACACCCTAATGACTCTGCTTCTTTAATTGTTGTTTCTATAAAATTAAAAGGAACTGAGAATTACAATGTTTGGTCATGTGCTATGCTTTTAGCTCTTGAAGGCAAAAACAAAACTGGTTTCATTGATGGCACATGTAGGAGATCACACACTGATGAAATGTTGGGGAAACAATGGGACAGGGTTAACATTGTTGTGTTGGGGTGGATTTTGAACTCCATCTCAGAAGAACTGTTTCTTGGGCAAATTTTTTCAAAAAATGCTAGTGATGTTTGGAATGAGTTAAAAGAGACTTTTGATAGAGTTGATGGATCTGTGACTTTCAATTTGCACCATAAGATACATTCCTTAACTCAAAATGGTTCTAGTGTGTCTGAGTATTTTAACAAATTAAGTACCCTTTGGAAACAGTTTGATGCTATGGTTAAACTTCCTAGATGCACTTGTCATGCTGCTGATGACTTGAAAAGGCATAACCGAATGATGAAACTTATGCAATTTTTAATGGGTCTTGATGATACTTACATGCAAATTAGGAGCAATGTTCTATCTAGAGACCCTTTGCCTGATGTGAAAGGTGCTTATGCTATTATCAGTAGTGAGGAGTCTCATAGGAGTGTTGTTGCTGGAAGTTCTAGCAGAGCCCATAACTCTGCTTTCTCTTCCAGAACTCTGAATCAACCTAACCTTTCCAGTGTAGTCTCTTCAAATCAGACTAATAATGCTTCTGCTAATTTTAATAGAGTTTCTGACTACAAGAGAAACCCCAACACTAGTTCTGTTCCCCTATTACTTGTGAAAATTGTGGGTATAATGGTCATACCAAAGAAAGATGTTTTAAATTGATTGGGTATCCTCCCAATTTTGCAAAAAAGAGTAACACCTACAGACCTCAGAACAACAAAAAATTTACTAACAACAATTCTGTTGCTTCGGGTTCTGGTTCATCCTCTAGTTCTGGTTCTTCTGGTTTCACTGAAGAACAGCTTTCTACTCTCATTTCTTTCATCAAAGAAAATTCCATTTCTGGAAAGAATGTGCAGGCCAATATGGCAGGTACTGTGTATAATAACAACAAGGTTTTCAATCAAAACTTCCATAAATTTTTCTGTTCTAATAATAATGCTCATTCAAAATTGGTTTTTAATAGCAAAGTCATTGATTCTATGCCAACCAATACATGACATATTCAGATAAAGAATTGGTTAACGTCATTGATGTTTCACATCTTAAAATAAAGGTGGGACATCCCAATGGGACTGAAGCCTTTATTTAAAAGATTGGAAACCTCAAATTATCCAATTCTTTAACTCTTTTTGATGTGTTGGTTATACCAGAATATTGCATCACCTTGATTTCTGTTCACAAACTTGCTAAAGACAATATGTCACACCCCCAGATTTGGGTCGCAGCGGAATGGAACCCGACGGCGCAACTTTCATGGCATTTAAAGTACAAGGAAATAAAGAATGACCTCTAAGTGAGTCATTTTAAAACAGGCGTTTGATTTAACATAAAGTTTTACAAAACATCAGAGTTCACGTTCAAAACACAAAATCAAACGCCAAGTAAAGTAAAGACGTCTTCATCATGATGTGCATCCATAACGTGACTCTAGCGTGCTCCATACATACTTATGCAAACTTCACTTAGTTACCTGAAAATACACGCTAAAACGTCAACATAATTGTTGGTGAGATCATAGGTTTAAGTAAACAAGTATTTCGCGGAACACAAGATTTTCAGTAGGGATAACCATTATAACAAATACAACGTTAACCCAAAAATAAAATACAATGCCATAAGCTCATGACCCCGAAGCTCGACGTAATCGTATGCAGTCAAATATAATAATGCCCCAAGCAAGTGTTTGCCAGACACTCGGAAATATTCCGAATGATATGCGTCCGTTTAACAGGTTGGCGCGACCAACTCGGACGGGGTGTCAACCCAAATAGATCTATTCATAGCATTCGCGCTTACACGCATGTAATTAATGGTTCATGATAAAGGGGACTTTAGCGGCAGTAATCGGTAACTCAGGCAATGTAACAGTTTTGTACTTATGTCCGCAATAAAATAAAGCAGTGTATTTCCACCCCAAGTATTTGAAATCAAGTAATAAAAGTGTACAAGTGGGGCTATGACTCACCTTAGCAAAAGTAATCCCGAGTGGCAAAATAGTAGTTGGAAATAAAGTCCGGTAACTCTAATCGCAACCTAAATAATGCATATGTCTTAGGTTCGAAAACGAGGTCAAGCATGCAAGTCATACACTATATTATCACTTGTACATGTTGTTGTAATTTTTATCGTCAAAAATGTAGGTAAATCAAGGTGATCTCTTATTTAAGCCATCCACCATTTTAGAAAACGTAGCTTGTAAATCTCACGACCAAATATTAGTCGTCTTGAAAATATATATTTTGAAAATCTCTAACGTACCTAATAAGTATACGTAATGCTCTACCATTTTTATTTACGTTATTTTAGCCAAACTACACTCTAAAATGTCCGAAAGTCAATTTTAATATTTCCATCAGCTTTCGTTAGTAGCCAAATAAATAGCTGTCAAAAATTATATGTCGTCAATCTTCTTTAGGCCATAACTTTTGCGTCGTAGTTCCGTTTCTCAAGTTTTATATATTCCCGCGAAGGTATTCAAGTGTACTCTAGTATTTTCAAGGTCTCGGCTAGTTTAGATATCATTAAATCTCAGTTTTCATAGCTAGAAAAATCGGGAAAGATTCATTATTTTCAGAAAATATAGTTTTCGTCGTCAATCTTGAAAATAGCATATCTTTTTCGTTATAAGTCCATTTTAACTCATTCAAGCGGCTATGTTTTCGTTATTAAGTCTATTTTCTATATTTCTAGCCTAATATGGCCACCAAGGTACTGATTTCTATACAGGAAGTCGAATGGGACAGATTCAACCTCAATAGTGTCCAACTATTTTTCCTAGTGTTTTATTTATTATAACCACTTGATAACAACTCCAAATCTAGTCCTAGTTCGTCCATCAACTTCTCAACTAGGATGTGGTGATCTAAACATAACTTAACAAAAATCAAGGTCCATGTACAAGATCATCCAAGTATTTAAAACTTCAAATCTACTAACGTATATGTATATATAAAGTTTGCTTCATTTTCTTGTAAAGATGTTTACTAACAAATTTTCTTGTAATCAAAACTTGTTCAAATCATATTTTCTTGCTAAGAGATCAAAGTGGATGTAAAGATTTTTCAACATGTACCAAGTGATAACCAAGTATACATACTTAACAAGCATAAAAATCATGAAAATCATGAAGTATTAGTAGTGTAAAATTTACTTACAAAGAGGTTAGTGAGATGAGATTAGTAAAACACTTGTGTAACCCCAAAGATTAGTATCCAACCCTTGTTAATCTTGCCCTAAGTACTCTTGAAAGTAACCAACAAACTCTCCTTCCTTCCTTGCTCCTTGTGTGGATCGAATTATGTGTAAGAGTGGGAGGTGATTATATATATATATATATATATATATATATATATATATATATATATATATATATATATATATATATATATATATATAACTACAAATGAGTAACTAGTTATGTGTATATATATAGCTAGATGTAGTCAAATGGTCAAAAATATCTTGTACATTTGGTCCTTGTGGTTGCCGAATTTTAAGGAAAAGAAGGGGGCAAGGAGTTGTTCAAGCCACCAAAATTTATTGCCATGTTTCATGGAAATTACTACAAGTAAAAAAAAAATGGTTGGTAATTATGGAACAAAAGGGGGGGGGGGGGGGGGGGGGGGGGCTCATATGTCTAAGATTGGAAGAAAATATGTTATATTTTGTAAAAATGTATATATTGAATGTATTGGGTATTAAAAATACGTATAGGGTATTGGTTTAGTAGTTAACAAAAGTTATACGTAATTAAACGTAAGATGTAAAAAATTTAACTTGGACGTCGGAAAATATTTTTGGGACTTTTGTAATAATTTTGGAAGTATAAAAATACCCTAAAAATAATTGTGGAGAAAGTCGGGTATGTCGAGTGTTATATTCTTGAATAAAAATTAACGTTTGTTGAATTTAAAACCGTAAGTATTTAAAGAATAGAAATTTGTTTTGTAGTATAAAATTGTGAACTGGAGAAGGAGCAAGGTACCGAAGCGTTGTGGACTAAAATTAGCCTAAGTCCTAGAGTTCTTAGAATTTATTCAAAAATTCGCGTCGATTCAAGTAAAAGAGCTCATGTAAATTGTTTTAAATTAAATGTCCAGAATTTAAATTCGAGTTTAGAAAATAGTATTGACCTGGGAAATAGCGGCTTGTGACATTCTACCCCCCTAAAAAGGGAATCTCGTCTGTGAGATTCAGTCAGCGTTGGTCGTTGGAGTGGTATTAGTTAAGAGATGGGGGTACTTCTGACAAATCTGGTCTTCTCGTTCCCAAGTGAACTCGGGACCTCGTTGAGAATTCCAGCGAACCTTGACGATAGGAATTCGACTTTGTTTCAACTGCTTGACATTACGATCTATTATCTCTACTGGTTCTTCGATAAAGTTAAGCTTGTCATCGAGTTGAATCTCTTCTAACGGAATGATGAGGGATTCGTCAGCTAAGCACTTCTTGAGATTGGAAACATGAAACGTATTGTGCACACTGCTGAGCTCGGGCGGAAGCTCAAGCCTGTAGGCTACCGGACCGACTCGAGCCAAAATCTTAAATGGTCCAATGAACCTGGGGCTTAACTTCCCGCGTTTCCAAGGCGATACCTTCAACATTACCATGTCGCCAACTTTGAATTCCAAGGGCTTACGTCTCACGTCGGCGTAACTCTTTTGACGATCTCTAGCAGCTTTTAGTCTGTTCCGAATCTGAAAAATCTTCTCGGTCGTTTCGTGGACAATGTCCGGACCGGTGAGTTGAGCATCTCCGACTTTGGCCCAACAGATAGGTGATCGACATTTTCTACCGTAAAGTGCTTCAAATGGTGTGGCCTTTATGCTTGTGTGATAACTATTGTTGTAGGAAAACTCGATCAATGGCAAATGATCATCCCAACTATTCCCGAAATCGATCACACAGGCACGGAGCATGTCTTCTAGTGTTTGGTTGGTTCTTTCACTCTGACCATCGGTTTGCGGATGATAGGCCATGCTCATATCGAGGCGGGATCCAAAGGAATCGTTAAGTAATTCCCAAAATCTTGAAGTGAATCGACTATCCTGATCTTAAATAATCGAAACTGGTACACCATGTCTAGATACAATCTCCTTGATGTAAATTCTGGCTAACTTCTCCATCTTATAGGTTTCCTTAATAGGTATGAAATGAGCTGATTTGGTGAGACGATCAACGATCACCCAAATCGCATCGTGACCGCTCGGAGTTTTTGGAAGTTTAGTGATGAAATCCATGGTGATACGTTCCCATTTCCATTGAGGAAGCTCTGGTTGTTGTAGTAAACCAGAAGACTTCTGGTATTCGGCCTTAACCTTGGAACAAGTAAGACATTTGCTGACATAAGTGGCAATGTCAGCCTTCATGTTTGGCTACCAATAAAGCTTCTTAAGATCCTGATACATCTTATCGGAACCTGGGTGTATGGAATACTTTGACTTGTGTGATTCGTGCATGATTAACTCTCGTAAACCACCAAAATGTGGTATCCAACTTCTCTCTTTCAAGCATAATGTCCCATCTGCTCTCTTTGTAAAACCATTCTTACTTTCTGGCATACCATAGATATTCTCCTTAGGTCGATTCTCTGCTTTAAGTGCTTCGGTTTGGGCCTCAAGAATTTTGGATGGGAGAGGTGAACAAATTGTCATGCCCAGTGATCTTACTCTTAGAGGTTTAAGTCGCTCTTTCCTACTAAGAGCATCTGCTACGACGTTTGCTTTGCCTGGGTGGTATCGAATTTCACAATCATAATCGCTGAGCAATTCTAACCAACGGCGTTGCCTCATATTAAGCTCTTTCTGATCTAAGATGTGTTGGAGGCTTTTATGATCCGTGTACACTGTACACTTAGTGCCATAGAGATAATGTCTCCAAATCTTTAGTGCAAAGACAACTGCTCCTAACTCCAAGTCATGAGTGGTATAATTCTTCTCATGCACCTTGAGTTGTTGAGAAGCGTAAGCTATGACTTTTTCCTTCTGCATTAACACAGCTCCAAGCCCTTTATACGAAGCATCACAATAAACTACAAAATTTTCCATTCCTTCGGGCAATGCCAAAATCGGCGCACTACACAGTTTTTGTTTCAACAACTGGAAGGCAGTTTCTTGTTTCTCTCCCCATTCGTACTTCTGGTTCTTTTGTGTCAATTTGGTCAAAGGCTTAGCTACCTTAGAGAAACCTTTGATGAATCTTCTATAATACCCCGCAAGACCTAGAAATTGTCGAATCTCAGTGGGAGTCTTAGGTGTTTCCCAATCTTTGATAGCCTCGATCTTAGTGGGATCAACATGCAGTCCTTGACTATCAATTACGTGTCCTAGAAATTGTACTTTCCGAATCCAGAATTCACACTTTGAAAATTTCGCATACAACTTCTCATTCTTGAGTAATTCCAAGATAGTCTTGAGATGTTTGTCGTGTTCTTCTTTGCTTTTAGAGTAGATTAGTATGTCGTCAGTGAACACAATTACAAATTTGTCCAAATACGGTTTGCACACGCGATTCATGAGATCCATAAATACTTCCGGCTCATTAGTTAATCCAAACGGCATCACTTGGAACTCGTAGTGACCATAACGAGTCCTGAAGGCCGTCTTCGGGATATCTTCTTCCCGAACTCTAAGCTGATGATAACCCGACCTCAAATCAATCTTCGAGTAAAATTTGGAGCCTTGCAACTGATCGAACAAATCGTCGATTCTTGGGAGTGGGTAACGGTTCTTTACTGTTAACTTGTTTAGCTCACGATAATCTATACACATTCGGAAAGACCCATCCTTCTTCTTTACAAATAAAACAGGTGCTCCCCAAGGCGAGGAACTTGGTCTGATAAATCCCTTGTCTAATAGTTCTTGTAACTGATTAGACAACTCTTGCAACTCAGATGGTGCTAGTCGGTAGGGTGCTCTAGCTACTGGTGCAGCTCCTGGAATCAAATCAATCTGAAACTCGACTTGTCGGGTAGGTGGTAGTCCCGGAAATTCCTCGGGAAAGACCTCTGGAAAATCTCGGACAATTGGTACATCTTCCAATCGTTTCTCATCCGATTTCTTTTCGGTTATGTGTGCTAGAAAAGCATAACATCCTTTCGTTATGTACTTTTCGGTCTTAATACATGATATTATGCTCAATCAAGTTCTGCTTCGTTCACCACGAATAATTAAAGTTTCACCATTATAAGGGAGATGAACAACCTGTTCATTGCAAATAATTCTCGCGTGATGTTTGGATAGCCAATCCATTCCAATTATGACGTCAAAACTACCGAGTTCAACAGGGATGAGATCGATATGAAATGGATGGTTAAGGAAGTCAAAGGTACAACCGCGGATTATGGTGTCAGAGTCAACTACATCACCGTTTGCTAATTCAATCTTATAGATAGTGTCTAGAGTGGTTGGTGCAATGTTAAGTAAAGGAGCAAAAGTAGTAGACACAAAACTTCTATCGGCACCCGAATCAAATAAAACTAAAGCATAATGATTATTGAGAAGGAACGTACCCGTAACAACGTTCGGGTCCTCTCTAGCTTCCCTTCCTCGGAGATTGTAGACTCTTCCCCGAGCTCCATTATTCTGAGTTTCCGCTCCCTTATTCTTATCCTTTGGGCAATTATTCTTGTAGTGTCCCGTTTCGCCGCATCCGAAACATGTACCGGGAATCCTCTGATTTGTTGCGGGAGTAGGAATTCTGCAGTCCTTGGTCATGTGACCCATCTTTTTGCAGTTACCACATAGTGGAGGGCATGGCCCTAGATTGTGGTGACGTTGGCACTTGTCACACTTAGGAAGAGTTCCGCCATATCCCTTTTTCTCGGCTGGGCCTGCTGCATAAGCCTTAACCACTTCTTGTTTCTTGTTTGGTTGTGGTGTAGCATTTCCTCCCTGAGTTGTATCCCATTTCCTCTTGTTGTTTCGGTTGTTGTAACGGTTGTTGTTGCTGCGGTTATTAGTATTCCCATCTCGAGCAGCCCTTGCTCGAACAACTTGGTCCATTAAATTGTGAGACATTCGGATTGCCTCGTCCAGAGTACTTGGCTTAGAAGATGTGACATTTCCCTGAATATTGGGCGGAAGTCCCCAGATGTACCTCTCAATCCTTTTCCTTGTAGTGGAAACCATCTCAGGACAGAGAGTAGACAATTCATGGTATCGCTTAGTATAATCAGCAATTTCAACTCCTTTCACAGCTAAGTTCCAAAACTCGACTTCCATCTTTTGGACCTCATTTCTTGGACAATACTCAGCCATCATCATTTCCTTAAAATCGGCCCATTGTGTTTCAAAAGCAGTATCAATTCCCACTGATTGAGCATAAGCATTCCACCATGATAAGGCACCGTCCAGCAAGGTACCTATAGCATATGTCACCTTACAGTCCTCCGCGCATTTACACATGCGGAAAACCGATTCCAACTTCTCGAACCATCTTACCAAACCAACGGCTCCTTCAGTGCCACTAAAAGTCTGTGACTTGCAAATTGAAAATTCCCTGTAAGTACACCCACGAGCCGCGGTTTCAACCCTGGTCGCAATTCCACTGGCTTCCCCGCCATTGCCACTGTTGCGATTGGTCTCGTATTCAGCCATAGCAGTAGCAACTTGTTCAGCAACTCGTTGAGCAACAAGTCGATCAATGGCTGCTGTACTCATGCTTTGTTTCTTTGGTGGCATTGTTCTTCTAATCACAATAAATAACAATGGTTAGGATCCATGAGTAACAAAGGTCATCACAAGCATATACATATAACCATGACATATACAAATCACAACAAGATCAACCACAAGGATAGGAGTAATTCATGACAAGAATGAATCACGATAGGAATAAAAGTCAACCATAATAAATCACAATAGCCATAATATATTCACATCATGAGTAGATACAACCATGACAATGATAGAAATATATCACAACAAGGATAAATCATGATAAGAGTATAATGTGATAAGAGTCAACCATAGACATAATCCTATTATGCGTAGATCAACCACAACACACATGAATAATACATGGAAAATCTCGGCTAAGATAGGCCGATATCATCATATAGCATCATACCATAAGTCTACATAACTTGTTACGGTTTTGTACAACATACAAAATATCACAAGCGTCTTTAGTTATGCCACACACCCCGTGGCTAAGTTATAGATACAAAAGCTACATAAGATACTAGTCTAGTCTAGATACCACCGAGTGGAATACCCAAGCGACTCTGGAGCTCTCTGATTTGCCTGGTCAAGCTAGCTATGATGTCATCAGTCAGTCCCTGACGTGTCTGAGACTCCTCAACAGTACGCACCAAAGTGGTAATCCGAGCACGATCCAAAAGATGCTGATCTGTGAGGCGTCCCCTCATATGACGCTCATGTTGGATACTCTCATGAAGCTCTGAGATCTGATCTCTCCTGCGAGCATCTCGCTCCTCCAACTCAACAATACGTGTCATAGCAATCCCTAGCTGGTCTCTAAGTGCCTCTCGCTCATCATGGGCATCTGCAATTGAGGAATACTGATCCTCCTAATGCTGTGCAAGCTGACTCTGTAAATCTGCAACCTGCTCAAGAGTCTGGTCCAGGGTAGTCCCTAATCCAGCGACAGTCTGTTGGATGTCACCTCGACCATCCAACAAGAGGGCAACATCCCCCTCTAAATCACAGATGCGACTCAAAGGAAAATCATGGAGACGATCACAGACTCGGTCAAGTCGGTCCTCATGACGAACCAACCTAGCAATCAATAGAGGGATAGTACGATGGATTGGCTCTCGAGTAACCGGAAGGACACGGGCACCTGCCATAGATGAGCTCTCACCTAACTCATAGGAACTAGGTGTACCCTCCTCGTACCTCCAATCACTAAGAGTATCTGGAATAAATGACCACATGCGTGCGTCGACTCTACGACGGGCTTTGGGTCGATCAGATGCCTCGACAGCAGCCTGGGCATAAGGGTCAGATGGTGAGGGTAGTATGGTGAAAGACCTCTTACGAGGCGGTAGAACAGTGTCTGGAATAGCTCCGGATGATGGTGGTAGTGGAACAGTAGTAGTCTATCGATAGGTGAAAACTGGTGGTGTAACATAAGAGGGTAACATGTATGGAGGTGGTCGAAAAGATGAAGCAAATGGTGGTGAAACATCATCAGGTGATAGCCACTACTAAGTCTCTAAGTACTGATCATATGTCAGTGGCCCGTAGATAGGAGATGGTGATGGGACAGCTGTAGTCTGAGGGTGAGTAGAGGAAGGTAATGGTAATGAGGATGGTGCAATCGATGGTGATGGGAGGGTAGAGGTAACTGGTACTGATGATGGTATCTGTGGAGTAGGTGCAGTCTTGTCATCCTCAAACGGCTCAGTCTCTGCGGAGATGTCGCCAGAGGGTGCGAGGGATGGAATAGCAGGTGATACTGGAGCAGTAGAGGACGATGAGGTGTCCTCTATGTCCGAGTCTGAGGAAATGATAATGGGATCAGTGGATGAGGACATGTCGCTGTTGACCAGGTCAATAAGAAAATACATACATATGAGTATAAGTATAGTATAAATATAAGTATAAGTAACTTGTATAAAATGAGTAAATGAAAGCATGTATAGTAATCGCCTACGCACATCATGATGTAGTGAAGTGTCGAGACCTAGTGGTTATAGTCTAGGGTCAATGATGCATCCTAGTTCTCTATAACCTTGGCTCTGGTACCAATCTGTCACACCCCCAGATTTGGGTCGCAGCAGAATGGAACCCGAGGGCGCAACTTTCATGGCATTCAAAGTACAAGGAAATAAAGAATGACCTCTAAGTGAGTCATTTTAAAACAAGCGTTTGATTTAACATAAAGTTTTACAAAACATCAGAGTTCACGTTCAAAACACAAAATCAAACGCCAAGTAAAGTAAAGACATCTTCATCATGATGTGCATCCATAACGTGACTCTAGCGTGCTCCATACATAAATAGCTTTTGTTAGTAGCCAAATAAATAGCTGTCAAAAATTATATGTCGTCGTAATCTTCTTTAGGCCATAACTTTTGCGTCGTAGTTCCGTTTCTCAAGTTTTATATATTCCCGCGAAGGTATTCAAGTGTACTCTAGTATATTCAAGGTCTCGGCTAGTTTAGATATCATTAAATCTCAGTTTTCATAGCTAGAAAAATCGGGACAGATTCATTATTTCCAGAAAATATAGTTTTCGTTGTCAATCTTGAAAATAGCATATCTTTTTCGTTATAAGTCCGTTTTAACTCATTCAAGCGGCTATGTTTTCGTTATTAAGTCTATTTTCTATATTTCTAGCCTAATATGGCCACCAAGGTACTGATTTCTCTACAGGAAGTCGAATGGGACAGATTCAACCTCAATAGTGTCCAACTATTTTTCCTAGTGTTTTATTTATTATAACCACTTGACAACAACTCCAAATCTAGTCCTAGTTCGTCCATCAACTTCTCAACTAGGATGTGGTGATCTAAACATAACTTAACAATATTCAAGGTCCATGTACAAGATCATCCAAGTATTTAAAACTTCAAATCTACTAACGTATATGTATATATAAAGTTTGCTTCATTTTCTTGTAAAGATGTTTACTAACAAATTTTCTTGTAATCAAAACTTGTTCAAATCATATTTTCTTGCTAAGAGATCAAAGTGGATGTAAAGATTTTTCAACATGTACCAAGTGATAACCAAGTATACATACTTAACAAGCATAAAAATCATGAAAATCATGAAGTATTAGTAGTGTAAAATTTACTTACAAAGAGGTTAGTGAGATGAGATTAGTAAAACACTTGTGTAACCCCAAAGATTAGTATCCAACCCTTGTTAATCTTGCCCTAAGTACTCTTGAAAGTAACCAACAAACTCTCCTTCCTTCCTTGCTCCTTGTGTGGATCGAATTATGTGTAAGAGTGGGAGGTGATTATATATATATATATATATATATATATATATATATATATATATATATATATATATATATATATATATATATATATATATATATATATATATAACTACAAATGAGTAACTAGTTATGTGTATATATATAGCTAGATGTAGTCAAATGGTCAAAAATATCTTGTACATTTGGTCCTTGTGGTTGCCGAATTTTAAGGAAAAGAAGGGGGCAAGGAGTTGTTCAAGCCACCAAAATTTATTGCCATGTTTCATGGAAATTACTACAAGTAAAAAAAAATGGTTGGTAATTATGGAACAAAAGGGGGGGGGGGGGGGGGGGGGGCTCATATGTCTAAGATTGGAAGAAAATATGTTATATTTTGTAAAAATGTATATATTGAATGTATTGGGTATTAAAAATACGTATAGGGTATTGGTTTAGTAGTTAACAAAAGTTATACGTAATTAAACGTAAGATGTAAAGAATTTAACTTGAACGTCGGAAAATATTTTTGGGACTTTTGTAATAATTTTGGAAGTATAAAAATACCCTAAAAATAATTGTGGAGAAAGTCGGGTATGTCGAGTGTTATATTCTTGAATAAAAATTAACGTTTGTTGAATTTAAAACCGTAAGTATTTAAAGAATAGAAATTTGTTTTGTAGTATAAAATTGTGAACTGGAGAAGGAGCAAGGTACCGGAGCGTTGTGGACTAAAATTAGCCTAAGTCCTAGAGTTCTTAGAATTTATTCAAAAATTCGCGTCGATTCAAGTAAAAGAGCTCATGTGAATTGTTTTAAATTAAATGTCCAGAATTTAAATTCGAGTTTAGAAAATAGTATTGACCTGGGAAATAGCGGGTTGTGACACAATAAAGTTTTAGTAGCATTTGATGAGAGTAAAATGCTATTTTTTGAATCAGGATTTGAATCAGCTAAGTGTTCTGGGGAATGGTAACCAGTGTGATGGTTTGTATTATTTCAAAGGTATTCAATCTAATTCTGCTATTACTTCCTGCTTGTCTCAACATGACTGGCACTGCAGGCTTGGTCATCCTGCAGAACCAGTCATGAACATCCTAAAAAATTCTTTAAAATTTGACTCTAAAAAGGATGTGATGTGTGAAATCTGTCATAGAGCTAAACAGACCAGAAAACCTTTTCCACTAAGTGATCATATCTCTAGTGCTTTAGGTGAGTTGGTTCACCTAGATTTATGGGGACCATATAAGGTTCCTAGCTCTGAAGGATATAAGTATTTTTTGACCATTGTGGATGATTACACTAGGGCTGTTTGGGTTTATCTCATTAAAACTAAGGATGAAGTGCCTTATTACATAAATATATTTTACAATTTGATTGAAAATCAATTCAACAAGAAAATCAAGGCCTTTAGAAGTGATAATGGAACATAATTTGCTAATCAATTTGTTAATAAACCTTGTGTTGATAAAGGAATAACCCATCAGACCTCTTGTGCTTATACTCCACAGCAAAATGGCATTGTTGAAAGAAAGCATAGGCATCTTTTGAATGTTGGTAGGTCTCTTATGTTTCAAGGGGGAATTCCTTTGAAAATGTGGTCTGAATGTGTTCTAAATGCTACTTATTTGATTAACAGACTCCCCTCTTTTGTGCTTAAAGGAAAATCTCCTTATGAGATGATATATAATTAGAAACTTATACTTGATCACTTGAGAGTGTTTGGTTGTCTTTGCTTTCCTACTATCTTGAACAATTCTGATAAAATGAGTAGCAGATCTGAGAAATGTGTTTTGATAGGGTATTCTAATGTTAAAAAAGGATATAAGTTATATAGTCTTGATAAGCATCATGTCATATTCTCTAGGGATGTTCAATTCTATGAAAATGTGTTTCCCTTTAAAGGGGTTAATGCTGATAAAACCGATTCTACTTCTGAGAATGTTTTTCAAGACTTAAACCACTTAAACTTTTTTGACATGGAATATCCTGAGATACCCAGTGATGAAGAGAGTAGCCTGAATCGTGATTTCCAATCACGACGCGAAGGTAGCTGCTCTCCTCTTCCGGGCAGCAATGGAAACACTGTGGACCCCTCATTTTATAATGAGGATGATGTTCAAAATGGTGAACAAATTGTTGCTGGAGAGGATGAGGTGGCTGCTACACTTGAAGAAAACAACAATGATTCTGAGGGTAGTTTGGATAAAAATCCAAACACTTCATCACAGGATATTCCATCTTTGAGAAGATCTTCTAGAACTTCTGTGTTTCCAAAGAACTACAACGAATTTGTTGTTGATTCCAAAGTCAAATATGGGCTTGAAAAATATGTCAATTATTCCAAATTAAGCCATGAAAACTTTTGTTTTACTACCCAACTTAATAAAATCAGTGAACCAAAATCCTTCTTTGAAGCATCTAAATATCCCCATTGGGTTGATGCTATGAATGATGAAATGGAAGCCCTAAATAAAAATGATACTTATGAGATCACTGAGTTACCACCTGGCAGGAAGGCCATAGGTAATAAATGGGTTTGGAAAATCAAATTTAAGTCTAATGGAGAAGTGGATGGATATAAGGCTAGACTTGTTGTCAAAGGCTGTAATCAAAAGGAAGGAGTTGACTTTGATGAAATTTTCTCACCGGTTGTTAAAATGGTCACCATTAGATGTTTACTTGTTGTTGCTATTCACAATAGCTGGCCTGTGTTTCAACTAGATGTTAATAATGCCTTCCTTTATGGTGATCTAGAGGAAACTGTTTACATGAAATTACCTGAGGGTTATTTTTCTAAAGATGATAACAGGGTTTGTAGATTTAAAAAGTCTTTATATGGCTTAAAGCAAGCCCCTAGGCAATGGAATGCTAAATTAACAGCTGCTCTCATTGAAAATGGCTTTAGCCAAAGTAAATCTGATCACTCCCTTTACACTAAATCTGATAATGGTATCTTTCTTGCTTTGCTTGTTTATGTTGATGATATCATTATTACGGGTAATAGTGTCACTCAGATTGAGAAATTCAAGGCCTTTCTCAGGTCCAAATTCATGATAAAGGACTTGGGAAAGTTAAAATACTTTCTTGGAATTGAAGTTATTGACATTGAAAATGGAATCTGTTTAAATCAAAGAAAGTATTGTCTTGATGTGTTATCTGAGTATGGTATGTTGGCTTGCAAACCTGCTAAAACTCCTTTACCATCTAAACTTGCCTTGACTATTGAGCCCACTGATAATGATCATGTTCTTAATAACATCACTGATTATCAAAAACTTATGGGTAAATTGATTTACTTGACTCACACAAGGCCTGATATTTCATATGCTGTTCACTGTTTAAGCCAGTTTATGCATTCTCCTCTTCAGTCCCATCTCAAAACTGCCTTTAAAATTTTGAGATACCTCAAAGGATCTCCAGGTATAGGAATTCAGATCACTAAAGAATCAGGTATGTCTCTTGAGGCCTACTCTGCTGACTGGGCAAAATGCATTGTTACAAGGAGGTCTGTTACTGGTTACTGTGTTTTCTTGAATAACTCTCTTGTCTCTTGGAAAAGCAAAAAACAACCTACTCTCTCAAAATCTTCAACTGAGGCAGAGTATAGAGCTCTTGCCTCAGTTACAAGTGAAGTGATTTGGATTTTAAAGATTCTAAGGGATTTAAAGTTTGAAAATTTTCTTCCTGTTCCACTTCACTGTGATTCATGAAAGGACCAAACACCTCGAAATTGATTTACATTTTGTTAGAGAAAAAATTCTAAGAGGTGTAATTAAAACAGTTAAGCTGGACTCTGCAAATCAAATTGCAGATGTCCTCACTAAAGGGTTGGACACAGAACAACACAATGCTTTGATTAAAAAACTTGGGTTAATTGACATTTACCAGATATCAGATGAAGGGGGGATATTGGAAAAAAGGACTCATCTGTCATCTGGTAAAAACCTAAAGGACTAACTTTGTATGCTTTGTCTTTTCAATCTTAGTCCATTTGGTGCATCCTGGATTCATGAGTAACTTTGGAGGGTGTGTTTGGTCTATTCTTCATATATGGTGGTCTCATAAAGATGCAAACATGGAGGGGCTTGAAGTCTATTTTGTTCTGGAAATACACCGTTGAGATTGTCTCATGTGAGCTGACTTCACATTAGCCGTTTCCTTGGTCTCACACAAGAAAACGACTAATCATGTCTTTGATCTATATATATCTTCTACTCTCTCATGTGTTGGATCATCCAGAAAATATACTTATTTCATTTCTACTTTTCATTGTTATTCACTTGATTGAGATCAAGTTATTGTTACTGTTTGAGAACAGTTTGGTTGTAATCGTTCGGTTGTTTTTGAGTAATAAAATCATTTGACTACGTTTTTCTACAATCAACAATTTTACGGTGCCCATGTTTGGGAGTGTATTTTGTATTTTGGTCTTAGTTGTAAAAAATTGTTGGACCTTAATGTTATAGAAGAAAATGTTACGGGTAGTTTAGTGTTTATATTTATATTTATATTATGTATCTGTAAGTTTCGGTTTAAACCGAAGTTAGTTTAGGCTGGGCCAATAAGATATCGGTATAAACCGTTTCTTAGATGGTCACCACTTTTATAGGGATTGAATCGGTATGCCTCTTTGTCTAACAGTCATGATGTATCAATGGCACCGATTCATGTAGTATAAATCAGTTAGGAATCTGTAAACAATTATTCAATCAATACAATTATTCAGTTAGTTACATATATTCGATTATTCATACTTTTCTGTCCCAAATTGCTGTTCCAAACGCACCATACAGAAGGCTAAACAAGTTTGATCGAAGGCATAGAATAACAAAAATAAAAATAAAATGATGTTCAAGAACTTAACCAGTCGATTTTATTATTGCAGAAGTCTATTACAATCAAGAAACTCCGTTAATGGAGGGAAAAACGGTAAACTTGAATCATATGGTATATTATTCACACATCTGTCTCATTAAATAGCCACAAAATCAAGGGACTTCTTTCCATCATGAGATTTCCCAAAGAAATTGTTCATGTACTCCTCAAATATGACTTCTCTGTAATGAGCCACCCCATCTCGAGCTACCACCTCAGGCAATGGTCCAATTTTCACCATAGGCAGTGGGGCGTTGAATATTGGGACGGACACTCTTGACTCGACACTGGTGGTCCGCACTCGGTGTTCTGCACTTTTGTACCTCCCGTTGCTAATAATCTATAACATAAACACCGAAAGCAAAAATTTTCAGCAACTTATGTTTGAACTTTAAAAGTTATTATGCAGCCCACGTGTGTGCGAAGTACAGTTAATGCATGAAATTTAATTAACCTGTAGAGTATCACCAATGTTGATGACCAAAGCACCATGGACGGGTGGAATCTCAATCCAATCTTCTTTTCCTGATGATGAGTCTTCACCTTTTTTCACGTACAGTCCACCAATCCCATCTTGAAGAAGCACCGTTAGCGTGCCCATATCTGAGTGCCTCCCGACACCAACTGTCAGATCAGGGTTAGGACAGGTTGGGTAGAAGTTCATGTTGACCATCCTTAAACCCATAAGCGCATCAAGCCTTGAGTCGTCTAGTTTAAGTCCTAGGTTACCCATGAGTGCGTGCAATAGCTTTTTAACCATCTTAGTCGATGTCTTTATGTACTCAAGTGCTACTTCCCTATAAAAATACAAGCATAAAAACGTGATAAGCAAATGGGTAAATTGGTCATTTTCAAAATTTTAATGGATGAGGGGAAAACACCACTATTGTAACACCAAGTATAGATTTTGTAAGTAGTTTATAATTCTTACTTGCATTCATTAGGCCAAAAGTCGAGAGCATCAACATCATTGGTGTATATCATGCTAATATAGTCTTTCCACTCCAAAGCCTTCTCTTTCTCAGGAACAAAGCTAGTCCCATACTTGACCATAGGACTCGGACTCACTCCCTTGAGATACACAGCCTTCTTTTCTGATGGTTGGTTGAAAAACTGGTGGGCTGACACTTTAAGTGACTCCAAGAGCTCCAATGGGACACCATGGTTCACCACCTGGAAGAAGCCGAGTGTTTCAGCCGCATGGGCAATGGACTTGACCACTTGGTCATGGTTAGGACCGTCAAGCTGTGATAGATCAATGGTCATGTTTTCAAGTGACACGGTTGCGTTTTGCTTGTTGATCCTGTGGTTGGGTGGTTGGATGTATTGACCTGGTACCTGTGTGAGGCCCGAGTCCACTAGACCTTTGACACCATTTCCATCTTTTACAACGAAGTTGAAGAATGAATTTTCATCGTTGAAACTTGGAGCCATGTAAAACCTGAAAATGTGTTTTTCTTGGTAATTTATGCAAATATGTGTTTCTGTCTTTGTACTTGTTTGAGTATCTACTCTACTTCCCTAGTATACCAATATGTAGTGTTATGGGTCATAAATTATCTAACTTTTGCATGCTATATGTATTTAAGGCATGGTCCTGGCCTCATAAGTTGGCAATTATTATACTCTCCTTCAAACTAATCATGTACGGAGTACTTCAACATTTATCCTTTTGAACTAGTAGCACATAGTTTTAAATTATTTGAATTTAACATATATTCTTTTAAATACTAACACAATAAAAAAATTAAAACAGAAGGAAGTCAAATTGAGAATATTAAAAAAATAAATAAATAAATACCAATCCCACCAACCCCACAACTCCTAAACACCAAACAAAGAGAGTCTATTCCTGTGTAGCATCCAAATTTTGATGTGAGTTGCCTTCATCCTCTACACAAGCTGCAAAACACTATGCTAATAAGAGTATAACATTATAACTCTATCAAACTTTCTTCAAAAGTCACTTACTAATTTTTCCGGATAAGAGAAGGACCTTGTCACCAGCCTGTTTGGTTTCGTGAGGGTAATGTAAACGCGTCCTAGTTCATACCGGAATCATCATCATACTGAATTCTATTTAATATAATAATCACATAGATTTTGTTACATCTAAAAATAAAATTACATATAACATTATACTATACGTAATATTATAATAATATTAGATTATTATATACAAATGGTTAAGTTACATGTATGTTATAATTTAAATATTATTACACACGTGTGTGTGATGTGCAAATGAGGTTGGTGTTAGAAAGTCAATATGTATGAGCCTTCAATCCATGATGCTCAAAGTTAGGCCCAAACATTTCCATTATGAATGTCAAGGTCTATCACCAACTTTATGGCATGAATCACTACTTCCTTCTAAAGTCAACAAGTCCCTTTGCTTCGTTGGTGCTTAGTTTCGTATTTCTTAAACTTGAATATCTTTAAATTAGGATAATAGTTACTTCTACATTCTCTATTACAACTTGCAATGCTGTGATTGCTGTCAAAACATTGATATCTAATGGCTTTTCCCGCCCAAGATACCTAAATACTTTTCTTCCTTACAAACTGATCATTCAGTTGTCATTTTCAGTAAGCTCGTTAATCGTAATCATTCCTTCATCTTTCAATAACAAATCCTTGGTTTCAATAATTCGAGATTCATTGTTAATTTGAATTTCCTTTTAGTTGAATTAAGTTCTTCTTCATTTCATTAGTGACTTCTAGAAAACCTATCAAGTTATTCTTTCAGCGTGTCGTTGTGTGATTCTTTGAAAGAAAACATATGAATGTATTGGTCGAACATCATACCAAAATGAATTAGAAATGACCTCTCAAAAGCAATCAAACTTTCCAATATTAAAAATTATTTTGATATATGTCAGGGAGTTTTTTGTAAATAAGGGTGGTGAAGAAATTGCTCAAGCAAAATACATATTCTAGCTGTTTTAAAAGCTAGTCATTAGGGAGCCTATTAAACCTTGTGGTAATAACAGCCAATTAATCATCGATCGAGGTCTCCTATTTCGGCTACTAATTGAGATAATAACTAATATCCTCCTATATGCAAACGAATCTCAACCAAATAAAATACTGAAGGCTTCATTAAACGCCGTGTGAGATTACATTTTGTGTTTAGTCATAGATATATTGTAAAAAACAATAAAGTACATAAGTTGTACGTGATGATCAATAACTTAACAATTCCATTTTACTATTGCAGATATCTTTTATTACACATGAGAAACTTTATTAAAGCTAGAGAGGGGAAGTTTTATTGGAAAATTGTAAAACTTGTATTTCTCATTTAGATAGTCACAAAATCAAGGGACTTTTTTCCATCATGAGATTTCGCAAAGAAATTTTTCATGTAGTCTTCAAATATGACTTCTCTATATCGAGCCATCCCATCTCGCGCGACCAGCTCAGCCAATGGTCCGATTTTTGCCACAGGCAGCGGGCTGTTGAATATTGGGACTGACACTCTTGACTGGACACTTGTGGTCCGCACTATATGTTCAGCACTTTTATACCTCCCATTGCTAATAATCTAGCATAGACACCAAAAACAACAAAATTTACACAAAGTTTGTTTGCGCTTTTAAAGTTACTTATGAAGCTAACATGCATGTGTCAGTTTTTCAATTTGACTAACCTGCAGTGCATCACCAATGTTGATGACCAAAGCACCATGGACAGGTGGAATCTCAACCCAATCTTCGTTTCCTGTTGACGAGTCTTCATCTTTTTTCACATATAATCCACCAATGCCATCTTGTAAAAGCACCGTTAGTGTGCTGATATCTGAGTGCCTCCCGACACCAACGGTTAGATCAGGGTTAGGACAGGTTGGATAGAAGTTCATGTTGACCAGCCTAGAACTCATAAGTGCATCGAGCTTTGAGTCATCTAGTTTAACTCCAAGATTCTCCATGAGTGCATGTAATAGCCTTTTCACCATCTCCCTCGAGGTCTTTATGTACTTGAGTACCACATCCCTACAAATATACAAACTCAAGATACTTAAAGCCTGATACGCAAATGGGTAAAATTGTCATTTTCGAAACAAATTTAATTGGGAGGTGACCAGTTGGACCATTTATGTAATTTACTCAATATATATATATATATATATATATATATATATAGGGCTGAGCAAACGACCCGAACGGACCGGACCGACCGAGACCGGACCGGACCGACCACATTCGGTCCGGTCCTCGGTCTTGGGTTTTTGGATAATTCGGTCCTCGGTCCGGTTCGGTCCGGTCCACAAACCGATTATTTGGCCGTGTTAGACCGGACCGACCGAGTCCTGACCGGACCGACCACATTCGGTCCAGTCCTCGGTCTTGGCTTTTTGGCTAATTCGGTCCTCGGTCTTGTCGGTCCGGTCCGGTCATGGACCGATGCTCACCCTTATATATATATATATATATATATATATATATATATATATATATATATATTTACCATTTGCAGACACTAATTTTTTGATTTCTGTAACTAGTTTATGATTCTTACTTGCATTCATTAGGCCAAAACTTAAGAGCATCGGCATCATTGGTGTACATCATGCTCACATAATCTTTCCACTCCAAAGTCTTTTCTTTCTTAGGAACAAAGCTTGTCGCATACGTGACCACGGGACTAGGACTTGACCCCTTGAGATACACAGCCTTCTTTTCAGATGGTAGGTTGAAAAATTGGTGAGCTGAAACTTTAAGTGACTCGAGGAGCTCCAATGGGACACCATGGTTCACCACCTGGAAAAACCCTAAAGTTTCAGCAGCATGGGCAATGGACTTGACCACTTGGTCATGGTTAGGACCGTCAAGCTCTGATAGATCAATGGTCATGTTTTCCAGTGATGTGGATACGTGTTGCTTGTTGATTCGGTTGTGGGGTGGTTGGATGTACCAATCTGGTACCTCTGTGAGGCCTGAGTCTACCAGACCTTTGACACCATTTCCGTCTTTCACGACAAAGTTGAAAAGTGAATTTTCATCATTAAAGCCTTGAGCCATTTAAGAACTGAAAATGTCTTTTCCTGTTCTTACTTGCCTTAGTATGTCTAGCATGCCAATAAATAGTGTTATGCATGGATCATGATATATCTACCTTTTCGTGCTATGTATGCTTATTGCATGGTTTTGGCCTAATAACTTGACAATTATCTAACACTCACCTAAATAATCAAGTATTCGTCAATTTTATCGTTGTGAACTATTTATGTAGTTTAATCGTTAAAATAAAAATCATGTAATTAAAATTAAAACCCAGAGCACCTTCTAAACTCAACATGTTCCTTTGCTTCATTTAAGCTTAGTTTATATTTCTTAATTTCCAGTCTTTTTTAATTAGGGTAACAGTTATTTCTTCTTTCGTTGTTTATAAATTTCAAGGTTGTCATAAAAATAGATTTTGTCACCAGGTTTCTTGCAGAAACTGATATCTTTCTGAGATATCAAGCTAAGTAAGTGAATTTGTGATCAATGCATGAGAAACATTTAAAAATTAATGGGCAGAGAAGTAGTAGTATCATACTAAAATATATGGATTAAACCTAGCCTCTCAAATATCCATAAAAAGTTTAAGTAAACGACAAATAGAAAACACATAATGTATTTATCATTTAACATAAACCAGTATTCATGGCTTACACACTGGAGAATCGTAAAGAGATAACTTAAATACGCAAACCTTAAGTTAAGTGGTGATCACGGATGTTTAGCCAACCACCGAAACGATTAGTTGTGTGAGGTACGCAGTTGGAAGGCATTTTGGTGAAGGTGGTATATATATTCGTTAATGAATGGGATTATATGGAGTAGTGGTTATTAGATATACAATCCTTTATTTTCTATCTTTTAAAGACATCTACTTGACTTTCTTACATGAGTATAATAGAGTCCCTCTCATATATGGATTCTTATTCGATAATCGTTTGAAATTAGTATGCTAGAAACTAGAAATAAGGACATCTATAAATCACACCATCCAAATTAAATTGGTATCATAGACCAAAACATATTTGACAAATTGATTTCAACGTAAGCATTGAGATTAAAATGCCAAGCCGCCGTAAAGTCTCTGAAATTTGCGTTAGCATGTTCAGCATATACATAAATATTCATTGATCATGATTAAACTTACAAAACAAGTTGGTTGTAGAAGTCAAAATCTCAAAGCCAATAGTCTTTTGCTGCCTTCATTATGCATATTTCATAATTTACAATTTCTTCAAATTAGGATGAAATTTACTCCTAATTTCTCTATTTAGAACCTTTGTGCTGTAAGGAGGTTCTCGGGTGCTGCAGGTTTAAGTTACTGATCATCACATGAGTGAGCATCCTAATCAGATAATAGGAATCAGTTCTCTTGCAGCATGTCATTGTGTGGTTCTCTGAAAGGATACAAAACATTTGAATAAACATGGCCTAATAAGCAGTAGCGTACCAAAATGTATTAGAACTAACCTCCCTAATCCAGCAAAGCAATCAACTATCCAAAACATGTGAATAAGCTAGCCACGGCGGCCTTGTTGAACCTTATGTCACGAACTTGTCTCTACAAGGTCTTCCGTGCGGCACTTAGTCTCGACTAAGCTCACCCTTGCTAGCTTGTGGTAATAAAATCAAGGTCTCAACTTTCAGCTACTATTTTAGGTATTGAGCTCCTATGGGCGAACGAGTCTCAGTCATCAAAAAGACTGAAGGCTCTCCTTTAATCTCAAGAGACTGTGTCCAGAACGTGCTAAAACAACTTTACTTGAACAACGCTAAATCTTTTTGTAATTGTAGCAGTGACTACGTACTTAATAGCTACACCAATTTGTTAAACCATATTACTCCCACTGATAGATATTTAAAAACTTTTATAAGATTTAATATTATATTCGTTAATCAACAATAATTACGGTGCCCATGTTTGGGAGTATATTTTGTATTTTGGTCTTAATTATGATGTTCAAGAACTTAACCTGTCGATTTTATTATTGCAGAAGTCTAATTACAATCAAGGGAAAACGGTAAACTTGAAATCATATGTAAGAATCACTCGACTGTCTCATTAAATAGCCACAAAATCAAGGGACTTCTTTCCATCATGAGATTTCCCAAAGAAATTGTTCATGTACTCTTCAAATATGACTTCTCTGTAACGAGCCACTCCTTCTCGACCCACTACTTCAGGCAATGGTCCAATTTTCACCATAGGCAGCGGGGCATTGAATATTGGGACCGACACTCTTGACTCAACACTGGTGGTCCCCACTCTGTGTTCTGCACTTTTGTACCTCCCATTGCTAATGATCTATAAAATAAACACCAAAACAAAAAAATTTAATCAATTATGTTAGGCACTTTTAATAGTCAAAAGGCAGCCAATGTGTTTGCCAAGTTTAGTAATTAAAGCATGAATTTTGATTAACCTGTAGTGCATCACCAATGTTGATGACCAAAGCACCATGGACAGGTGGAATCTCAATCCAGTCTTCTTTTCCTGATGACGGGTCTTCACCTTTTTTCACGTACAGTCCACCAATCCCATCTTGAAGAAGCACCGTTAGCGTGCCCATATCTGAGTGCCTCCCGACACCAACTGTCAGATCAGGGTTAGGACAGGTTGGGTAAAAGTTCATGTTGACCATCCTTAAACCCATAAGTGCATCAAGCCTTGAGTCGTCTAGTTTAACTCCTAGGTTACCCGTGAGTGCATGCAATAGCCTTTTCACCATCTCTGTTGATGTCTTTATGTACTCAAGTGCTACTTCCCTATAAAAATACAAACATAAAAACGTGATAAGCAAATGGGTAAATTGGTCATTTTCAAAATTTTAATGGATGAGGGGAAAACACCAATATTGTAACACCAAGTATAGATTTTGTAAGTAGTTTATAATTCTTACTTGCATTCATTAGGCCAAAAGTCGAGAGCGTCAGCATCATTGGTGTATATCATGCTAATATAGTCTTTCCACTCCAAAGCCTTCTCTTTCTCAGGAACAAAGCTAGTCCCATACTTGACCATAGGACTAGGGCTCACTCCCTTAAGATACATAGCCTTCTTTACAGAAGGTTGGTTGAAAAACTGGTGGGCTGAAACTTTAAGCGACTCCAGAAGCTCTACTGGGACACCATGGTTCACCACCTGGAAGAATCCAAGAGTTTCAGCCGCGTGGGTAATGGACTTGACCACTTGGTCATGGTTAGGACCGTCAAGCTCTGATAGATCAATGATCATGTTTTCAAGTGACACGGTTGCGTTTTGCTTATTGATGCGGTGGTTGGGTGGTTGGATGTATTGACTTGGTACCTGTGTGAGGCCTGAGTCCACTAGACCTTTAACACCATTTCCGTCTTTCACGACAAAGTTGAAAAGTGAATTATCATCTTTGAAGATTGGAGCCATTTTAAAACTTCAGATGTGTTTCCGTCTTTGTAATTTCTGCAACTGTGTGTTTTTGTCTTTGTACTTGCTTGAGTATCTATTCTACTTCCCTAGTATACCAATATATAATATAGTGTTATGGGTCATGAATATATCTAACTTTTTCAGGCTATTTGTTTGAGACTTTAAGGCATGGCCGGCCTCATAAGTTGGCAATTATAATACCTCCCAACTAATCATGTATCTGTGCATTTTGTCCTGTACTATCATATAGTGTCAAAGACTTTATATTTTTTGATTCTTTTGGCATAGCACAACAATAAAATAAAAAGAGAAGGAAGTCATACCAAGAATAAAACAACCTACACAACAGACAAAAGAGTCCGTTATTGTGTAGCATCCAAATTTCGATCTGTGGCTTTCATCTGCTAATAAATACTCACAGCGATATTTGGATGGTACACATTATACATGATAATATGATATACACAGAAAATGCAATAAGCTATGCTAAGAAAACCTTATAATAGTGTAACACAACCAAACTTTCTTTAAAAAAGACATGCTTGTTGCACCGGATAAGGAAATTAAAGGACGTCGTCAACAGCCTGTTTAATTTAGTGTGGCTAACATAAAGCTTCTTGGTTCATACTGGAATATAATTAATTAATTATTATCATATACTACGTATCTTTTTAATTAATACAGTATAATTACATACAAAATTGCATATACATAATTACAGTGTATGTAATATAATTATGACAATATTAGATTATATATTTTTGAAAGGTATTAGATTATCATATCATACTATCTTATAAAGCATTGTGGTATTCTAAAAAAAAAAAAAAAAATACTTAAAATTCAGCATTACAATTTTTTAAGCTAAAAGTACAATGCGGAAAACTAGAAAGGGGGAGGGGGGTTTGAATAGTTTTACGACTTTTTAATTTATTATAAAAACTTTGTTTTTAAAACTTTGATTCGGTCTTATGTGAACTCAACACTTGGTCAATGGGACACCATGGTTCACCACTGGAAAAACCCTACAGTTTCAGCAGCATGGGCAATGGACTTGACCACTTGGTCATGGTTAGTACCGTCAAGCTCTGATAGATCAATGGTCATGTTTTCCAGTGATGTGGATATGTGTTGCTCGTTGATTCGCTTGTGGAGCGGTTGGATGTACTCATCTGGTACCTCTGTGAGGCCTGAGTCTACCAGACCTTTGACACCATTTCCGTCTTTCACGACAAAGTTGTAGAGTGAATTTTCATCATTAAAGTCTTGAGCCATTTGAGAACAGAAAATGTCTTTTTCCTGTTCTTACTTGCCTGATTATGTCTAGCATGCCAATAAATAGTGTTATGCATGGATCATGATATATCTACTTTTTCGTGCTATCTATGTTTAATGCATGGTTTTGTCCTAATAACTTAGCAATTATATAACAATCACCTAAATAATCATGTATTGTCCATTTTATTGTTGTGAACTATTTATGTAGTTTAAACGTTAAAATAAGAAAACATGCCTGCTGCAACAAGCAAGCAGCCTGCTTTACTTTGTAATAAAGAAGGAGATCAGCGGAAACATGTATCAGCGACTTAAATTCAAGCTGCCTACTTGTTGCAGCAGGCATGATGTAATTAAGAATTAAAACCCAGTGCACCTTCTAAAGTCAACACGTTCCTTTGCTTCATGTAAGCTTGGTTTATCTTTCTTAATTTTCAATCTTTTTTTAATTAGGGTGACAGTTACTTCATCTTTCACTGTTTATAAATTTCAAGGTTGTCATAAAAATAGATTTTGTATGGGATTATATGGAGTAGTGATTATTAGATATACAATCCTTTGTTTTCTATCTTTTAAAGCCATCTATTTGACTTTCTTACATGAGCATAATAGAGTCCCTCTCATATATCGCTTATTATCCAATAATCCTTTGACATTAGTATGCTAGAAACTAGAAAATAAGGACATCTATAAATTACATCGTCCAAAATAACTTGGCATCATAGACCTTAACATATTTGACAATTTGATTTTAACGTACGAGTTGATATTAAAATGCCAAGCCGTAAAGTCTCTGAAATTTGCGTTAGCATGTTGAACATATACATAAAAATTCATTGATCATAATTAAATTTTCAAAACATGTTTATCGTAAGAAGTCAAAACCTCGAATCCAATAGTCCATACTGCTTTTTAAAGTCAACAAGGCCCTTTGCTGCCTTCATTATGCATATTTCATAATTTACAATTTCTTCAAATTAGGATGAAATTTACTTCTAATTTCTCTATTTAGAACCTTTGTGCAGGAGGTTCTCGCGTGCTGCAGGTTTAAGTTACTGATCATCACATGAGTGAGCATCCTAATCAGATAATAGGAATCAGTGATCTCTTGCAGCATGTCATTGTGTGATTCTCTGAAAGCATACAAAACATTTGAATAAGCATGGCCTAATAACCAGCTGCCTTAGGGCAGTTGGCCACCAACTACCTCAAAAGCGCGCAGTTGACCAAGTCAAAGCTTAAAGGCGGGGGTTCGAATCTGGACTCCAACTTGGTCAGCCAGTGTTGCCTAGGTAATTTACCGGGATATGCCTTCCTTGTTGGGTGGGGGGCTCGGTACCAAAAAGGTACACGGACTTGAGATGGTTCCGCCAAATACCATTTTTCAATAAGCAGTATCATACTAAAATGTATTAGAACTAAACTCTCTAATCCAGCAAAGCAATCAACTATCCAAGACATGTGAATAAGCTAGCCACGGTGGCCTTGTTGAACCTTATGTCATGGACTTGTCTCAACAAGGTCTTCCGTGCGGCACTTAGTCTCGACTAAGCTCAGCCTTGCTAGCTTGTGGTAAAAAAATCAAGGTCTCAACTTTCAGCTACTATTTAGGTATTGAGCTCCTATGGGCGAACGAGTCTCAGTCATCAAAAAGACTGAAGGCTCCTTTAATCTCAAGAGACTGTCCAGAAAACGTGCTAAAAACAACTTAACTTGAACAACGCTAAATCTTTTTACAGTTAACTTTAGACAAGATTGAAAAAACTTGTGTAGCCTACTACAATGAGAGAAAAACATGTATTTTGAAATTATAGCAGTGACTACGTACTTAATAACTACACCAATTTCTTAAACCATATTACTCCCGCTGATAGATATTTAAAAACTTTTATAAGATTTAATGTATTATATTCGTTAATCAACAATAATTGCAGTGCCCATGTTTGGGAGTATATTTTGTATTTTGGTCTTAATTGTATAAAATTAAAATAAAATGATGTTCAAGAAATTAACCAGTCGATTTTATTATTGCAGAAGTCTATTACAATCAAAAAACTCCTTTAATGGAGGGGAAAACGGTAAACTTGAAATCATATGTAAGAATCACTCATCTGTCTCATTAAATAGCCACAAAATCAAGGGACTTCTTTCCATCATGAGATTTCCCAAAGAAATTGTTCATGTACTCTTCAAATATCACTTCTCTGTAACGAGCCACTCCGTCTCGAGCCACCACTTCAGGCAATGGTCCAATTTTCACCATAGGCAGCGGGGCATTGAATATTGGGACCGACACTCTTGACTCAACACTGGTGGTCCGCACTCTGTGTTCTGCACTTTTGTACCTCCCATTGCTAATGATCTATAAAATAAACACCAAAACAAAAAAATTTAATCAATTATGTTAGGCACTTTTAATAGTCAAAAGGCAGCCAATGTGTTTGCCAAGTTTAGTAATTAAAGCATGAATTTTGATTAACCTGTAGTGCATCACCAATGTTGATGACCAAAGCACCATGGACAGGTGGAATCTCAATCCAGTCTTCTTTTCCTGATGACGGGTCTTCACCTTTTTTCACGTACAGTCCACCAATCCCATCTTGAAGAAGCACCGTTAGCGTCCCCATATCTGAGTGCCTCCCGACACCAACTGTCAGATCAGGGTTAGGACAGGTTGGGTAGAAGTTCATGTTGACCATCCTTAAACCCATAAGTGCATCAAGCCTTGAGTCGTCTAGTTTAACTCCTAGGTTACCCGTGAGTGCATGCAATAGCCTTTTCACCATCTCAGTCGATGTCTTTATGTACTCAAGTGCTACTTCCCTATAAAAATACAAACATAAAACGTAATAAGCAAATGGTAACCTGGTCATCTTCAAAAGTTTAATGGATGAGGCAACGGATAGACAACCCGTGGCGGACCTAAGACCAAGAGCCATTATGTTCATTTAATGAAAAGTACCGAAAATCATACCCCAAAAATTAAAGACCGGGTTCATTTTAGAAAAATCTATATATTTGACATAATTTTACACTACGCAAGAAAAATCCATGAGTTTCCCATGCACCCCCGGAAACCCCCTCGGTCCACCCGTGTAAACAACAATATTGTATCACCAATTAAGTATAGATTTTGTAAGTAGTTTATGATTCTTACTTGCATTCATTAGGCCAAAACTTGAGAGCATCGGCATCATTGGTGTATATCATGCTAATGTAGTCTTTCCACTCCAAAGCCTTCTCTTTCTCAGGAACAAAACTAGTCCCATACTTGACCATAGGACTCGGGCTCACTCCCTTGAGATACACAGCCTTCTTTTCAGATGGTTGGTTGAAAAACTGGTGGGCTGAAACTTTAAGTGACTCCAGGAGCTCTATTGGGACACCATGGTTCACCACCTGGAAGAAGCCGAGAGTTTCAGCAGCATGGACAATGGACTTGACTACTTGGTCATGGTTAGGACCATCAAGCTCTGATAGATCAATGGTCATGTTTTCAAGTGACACGGTTGCATTTTGCTTGTTGATTCGGTGGTTGGGTGGTTGGATGTATTGACCAGGTACCTGTGTGAGGCCTGAGTCCACCAGACCTTTAACACCATTTCCGTCTTTTACGACGAAGTTGAAGAGTGAATTTTCATTGTTGAAGCTTGGAGCCATTTAAAACCTGCAAATGTGTTTCTGTCTTTGTAAGTTCTGCAAATGTGTTTGTCTTTGTACTTGCTTGAGTATCTATGGCATGCCAATATATAGTGTTATGGGTCAAGAATATTTATCTAACTTTTGCATGCTATATTTGTTTAAGGCATGGTCCTGGTCTCATTAGTTGGCAATTATTATACTCTCCTTCAAACTAATCATGTACAGAGTATTTCCACATTTATCAGTCTGAACTACTCCGTAGTATAGTATCATATTTTATATTCTTTCAATTTAAGATTTATTCTTTTAAATAACACAAAAATAAAAAATAAAATACTCCGTAAAATAAAGAAAAATAAATAAAGACAAACAGAAAGAAGTCAAATTGTGAATATTTTTTTTTAAGAACAATCGATACTAATCCCACCAACCCCAAAACTCCTACACAGCAAATAAGAGTCTATTCCTGTGTAGCATCCAATTTTCGATGTTCAAATTTCGATGTTTCATCCCTAATACAGACCCACATCGAAAATTGGATGCTACATGTGAAACATGATCTACACAAGCTGCAAAACATTATGCTAATAAAGATTATAACATTATATATACACTATCAAACTTTCTTCAAAAGTGACTTACTAGTTTCACCGGATAAAGGAAGAATGTTGTCAACGGCGTGTTTAGGTGTGTGTGTAATGCAAATGCTTCTAGGTTCATACTGGTATTTATAATCATATTTAGCAAAATTTATTATTATTACATAGAAATATTACATCTATAAAATTACATATAACATTAAATGTAATACAATTATAATAATATCAGATTATTACAAATACATATGGTTAACTTATATGTATGTTATACTTTGAAATATTGTTACACACATACGTGTGTGATGTACAAATGAGGTTGGTGATAGAAAGTCAAAATGTATTCACGATGCTCAAAGTTAGGCCCAAATATTCCATTATGAAGGTCAAGGTCTATCACCAACTTTATGGCATGAATCACTTCTTCCTTCTAAAGTCAACAAGTCCCTTTGCTTCATTGGTGCTTAGTTTCATATTTCTTAAACTTCAATATCATTAAATTAGGACAATAGTTACTTCTACCTTCTCTATTTACAACTTGCAAACAGTATTCTTGAATCCGGGTTTATAGTACGTATTAAAGGTGGGAAAATAGATGGCTCTAGATGGGTTTGGGTCTATATGGATCCGGGTCTAATTGGGTCCGAGTTTAGATGGCTTTGGTCGGGTCTGGATGGGTTTTGGTCCGGTCGACAAGAATTTTTTTTTTTCTTTCTTTGCTGAGTTAAAAAAAGAAAGTAAAATATAAAATAAATTTGACCCGCTAGACCCGTTGGGTAATTATTATATAATTGCACTTTATATCAAATACCCAATTAGACCCATCTATAATATTTAGGAAGACCCAACTAGACTCATCTCCTACTTTATATTTACCCAACTAGACCATGTTTAATCAATGGTTCTCAAATTGCCACCTCTACTTGTTTACCCAACTAGACTCATCTCCTACTTGTTTGAATTGGTGGCAGCATATAATCATGTAGTAGATGCAAAATCAAGAGACTTCTTCCCATCATGAGCTTTACCAAAGAAGTTGTTCATGTACTCTTCAAACATGACCTCTCTATATCGAGCCACCCCATCTACAAGTTCAGGCAATGGTCCTATTTTCGTTCCACGCAGTGAGAGGTTGAATAACGGGATAGACACCCTTGACAGGACTATATTTCTTTAAGGCACGGTCCAACCTCATAACTTGTCAATTACTCAGTAATACCGTAAAAGTCAAGTAATGGCCAATGGTAAGTCAAGATAGAGACTTAAGATATAGTGGTAGAATTGAAAATTTTGCACAAGCGAGAACTGTAATAATTTGTGGAAAAAAATGCAGAAGAGACCATTTCAATAGAAGTGGAAATAATGCATAAGCAACAACATATACATGTCGCAAATTTGCAATAGTGGTAATGACTCACTAATGACCAGTTCAACCATTCAGACTCCTTAAAAAGTTACTAACAGTATCCTAGCAAGTGTATTTGTCCATTTTATCCTTCAGAACATTAAAATAGCTTAAACTCTTCTTAATTTAAATATTTAGTCAATAATTGTATGGTTAAAAGATTAGCACTGCTGACCTCTAAAGTCAACAAGTATCTTTGTTTCAATTGTGCTTAGTTTCATATTTCATAATTTTTACTGTAATATCTTTATATTGCAATGACATTTAATCCTCTTTCAATGCTGTCAAAAAGATGATTTTGAGTTTCCTAACTAAGTTCCTTACAGAATTTGGTATCCCATAAAGAGATCTAGTAAGGGTGTTCTTAGGTGTTTGCAGGTTTAAGTTATTTATCACATTAGGATTAAATCCTTATCGTTTTATAAATTATGGTGCTTCCAGCATGTCGGTTATTGAACCTCGGTTTGTGAAACTGTGAATGCATGAAGAATATTTGTATAGGAATCAGTAGTATCAATCCAGCCAAACAAATAATTTCCCTTAAAAAAATTTCATAAAAATCAGGCTAAAAACAAGGTTGGTAAAGAAACTGCTAAGCGAATCAACATTCTATTTATAAAAAACTACCACTAGGCAACCTTCCAAAACATTGTGGTACAAATGAGTCATTGAGGTCTCGTCCTTCAGCTACCATTTGAAGTTTTGAGCTCCTATAAGTTAACGAGTCCCAGTCATCCAAAAGGCTGAAGGCTCCCTCAATCTCTAAAGACTGCCCAGAAAACAGCTAGACACTAAAAACTACCTACCTTGAACCAATATCCCTGCTAATATCAATTTGCGAACAGTTATTAACACCATAAACATGAAGCAAATATTGTCAGCATACCATCTCAAGCATCCTCTGATTTGGACAAAATCTCTTCGACTTCTTCCCACATATGAGCATTCTCCGGAAACCTTTCCTTCATCTGCCCAACAAGCTCCCTCGCCTCTTGAACCATCGATCCCTTGGCTAGCCCAACAACAAGCATCTTCATAGTCGAAAAATTCGGTACCCAACCTTTCTCCATACTCTGCTTACAAACCTTCAACGCTTCTTCAAACTCACCACCTTTACACATATGACTAACCAACGTAAAATAACAATCACTATCCGGTTTAAACCCATTCTTAACCATCTCTTCAAACATATCCTTAGCTTTATCCATTTTCCCCTCCTTACAATACCCATGAACCAAATTCCGATATGTAATAGAATTAGCCTTCATCCCACTCAACAACAACCCGTCAAGCAGCTCCTTAGCTTCATCCGTTCTCTTCAGCTTACAAAGACACTGAATCCTAGTATTACACGTCCCAATCCCAATAGGAAACTTGTGCTCCTTCATCAACTCCAACACCTTCCCAACTTCCTCAAACCTTTCCTCCTTATACAACCCCGCAATCAAACTCCCAAAAGTGGTCGCATTCGGCTTAACATTCCTCCTAAACATCTCGTCAATCAACCTAAACCCCAAATCCCACCGACCCGACTCACCAAAAGCCTTAATCAAAGTATTATAAATGTCAGCATTCATTTTGACACCATATTTCAAAGGGAAAGTCAAATAAACACGCTTAACCTCGTCAAAACGCTTAACTAACATGCACGAAAACAACAAAGCATTCAATGTTTTAACATTCTGAGCAACACCCAGATCAGACATTTGATGAAAAAGATCAAATGAATCTTTTAACAACCCACATTGGCCATACCAGACAATCGCATGAGCGATAAACTTGTCGTTTCTTAACTCGGGGCGATTTTCGAGCATTTCTTGAATGAATGAACGAATGGTGGTGAATTCTTTCAAAGCAGCAAGCTTTGAGATTGCGATAGAGAATGTGATACGGTCGATATGTGAGTCGGGCGTGAGGGAAGCTGATCGGCAAATTTGGAGGATTTTTTGTGGGTTCTTTTCTGTTTTTAAGAGGGTTAGGGCGGCGCGTGAGCTGGGGTTAGGGTGGCGCGTGAGTGGGGTTGTGGAGAAGTGTTGGAGGGTTTGGAAGTGAGATGGGTTAAGTGAACGGAGCTTGAAAATGGCAGCCATTGAAGAAGAAAGGGTTTTAGTTAGGGTTTTGGAGTGAGATTTGTTAAATAAAAGTGCAAATGATTAAAAAAGTATGGTACTTGCCATTTTTTATTTTTTTTTTCTTTTTTTTTTTTTTACTTTTCTTTTAAATTTATCTTTTTTAAGGTATTTTACAAAAGTTTTAGACATTTTTGCCCTCATAGCTAATAGAAAAAAAAATCTCTCGAAGGCAAAAATGTCACATATTACTTTAAAAAGGATAATTTGAAAGAAAAGTATTCACAAAAGTAAAAAAATTTGTTCGCTACCTACAAAAAGAAATTGTGACAAGTATGATAATTTTTTTAATAATTAGCCGTAAATGAAAATGAGAATTTGAATTGCAACAATAATGTTTTACGAGTTGAGCTATTCGAGAACCGGCTCGATAAAAGCTCAAAATGAGCCGAGTTTTAGCAAGCTCGCAAGCTTAACATAAAGATCGCTTTATAAGGGATTTCTAACCCATGCTTCAGACGATATCGTTCTTGATTAGACTCGCAAACGTAAACAAGCTTTACATATGCTATATAACATATGTTATATGTTAGAGCACCAGGTGTCGTAATTCCGTAACATGTCAATTTTTATTTTTATTTTATCAGGTCACGTCACATCAGCTTTAAGCCTAACATCACTCGCACAACAAAAATCACTGTCCCTCATACTATTGCATAGCAACTACTTATGAGACAAGTTATTTTATTTTCTTTTTCATTTCTTAATACCTACTAATTTTTTTATTAATTAAAACTACAAACACAAGTTAACTAAATTTGGTGTTAAATTTTGTACATAAAAGATTAAATATTATACACAGTTACAAATACAAATACAAATACATAAAAGAAAACCAAACACATAGACGAAAACAGTTATATTTTATCTTCCTCGACCACTACCTGTACACACACTAAAACACACACCAAACACAAAAACTACATAAACAAAGCATATAACCCATATATTTTAATCCAAAAAAAATAAGAAGTAAAAAACAGTTTGCACGCAGTAGGTACGCCACAAATATGTCGTGCGTCTTGGCACCAGTGAGTTGCGGTCTCGTGGTGTCGTCATAACGACGCATATATCAGCTTGGCGTGAACCCTACATTACAATACTCAGCCCTCTTATATGTAATAATAGTATAAACATATATCATATGGATTTTAAAATAAAAAAATCAATTAAACCATTCATATATATAGTTTAATCACATAAGATCACTCTTAAAAATACAGTAATTTAAAGCTCATCTAAACGCAATTAACATATATAAGCTTTTAAAAATACAGAAATACATATATTAAACATCTCTAATTAGAAATAATAACTCCCGATCCAAGCTCGAGCTTTACTAATATGGCTTGAAACGAGTTCAGCTCGAGCTTCTCTAAGCTAATTGTTTAGCCGAGCTCGAGCTTTGTTAAGCTTAGGCTTAACTCGTCTCAGCTCGTTTACATCTCTATCTTTACGACACAAATAAATAAATAAATAAATAAAAGCTTATTCTATTCTTAAATAACTTTTTAGATTTTTTTAACAACCAAAGAGCGTTCGTGTTGCCTTAAAAAAAGTGTGTTTGTGTTATGCTGCGAAGACATTTCCAACGGTTATAAATTGTTGCATTGTAGCATGATTATCAACTTTAAAATCTATTATTAGAAACTTTAAGTCATATTAATTTAGTTTAAATAATTTTTTAGATTTTTTTAACAACCAAAGAGCGTTCGTGTTTCCTTAAAAAAAGAGTGTTTGTGTTATGCTGCAAAGACATTTACAACAATTATAAATTCATATATATATATATATATATATATATATATATATATATATATATATATATATATATATATATATATATATATATTATACATCCATATCTATATTTTATATATTATATGTGTAATTTTTGAGTATGAAGCACTAAATGAGCGTATTAACTATTAAATTCATATATTTGAGTTTAGTTTATAAATAATTATTAAACTTCATATAATTGAGTTTAACGTATATAAATAAGAGTTATGTCCTAAATAAAGTTAGTAAATTTACTTCATCTTTTAATTTTAAAACTAAAAAAGTAAATAGTAATTTTTGAGTTTCATGCGTTAACTGAGAGTATTAATGATTAAATCTTATATACTAAAAGCTTAAGTAGTCTTATAAATGTAAGTGATTATAATAAATGGCTCATGAATTGAAAGTGAAATGTGGATGCTTCATGTGTTAGTACATTGATTTAATAGTCATGCATAAGGATAAGTACATAGGAGATGAAGTGTTTGGAGCCATGAATGCATAAATTAAATACACCAATTAGTGGTTAGTCTTTTTACCTTCCCGTCAATGAGTTACAAATATTTTATCAACTATATAATGTGTCAAAAATCACACACAACAAACCACAACTTCCTCCACACCGCGTACACATTGGGCTACAACTTATTATAGTGGTAAAGTAAGAATCATAACATCTTACTTATTTAGCATATTGATTTATATTGTTTCATGTAAATTTCACGTGTATTTTGTATGTGTAACAATGTAAGATATAAAGATGGCGCTTAGGAGGTTTGGTAGTAACATCATCTTCTCTAATGGTATAAAAGATCCTACACATCGTTGTCTTATCAATTAAGTGAAACATGCACGAACATTTTTACTTTGATCGAAAATGCAATATATTGATTAACTATATTTAAGTTACTAACGATCAACTATATCTAATTGTTTTTTGTAGCACGTCAAAAATCATTAAAGAAAGAGATCGAGAAGTCACAAAAATTGTATCAAGAACAAAACATGCAAAAGGCCAATGAAGAGCAACGACAAAGACAACAACAACAAGAACAAAAAAACAAGAACAACGTCACGGCCATCGGTGGGATGAATACTTAGCATTCATATTAATTGTACGTTATAAATTAAGCATGCAATAATTTACTTCATGTAATACCGATAAACGGGCTAATACTATTGATTCGTTAGCAAGTAAGTTTCTTGAAAATAATGTGACGAGCATTCAATTTTTAATCAATAATTATTACCACTCTTTTTTTGTGCATTTTAATATTTTTGCTCTTAATGTAGTTTTTTGTCTTGCGGTGTGTTAATATCACTATGAAGAGTAATTGATTATCTTAATATGATTTTAGTTTCATTTGTAGAATGACAAACAAATTTGGCAAAATGTAATTGTTATATTAATTATTAAAAGTAGAAAAATTATATGTTGAGATTGATGTCTTCGAATATATTTATATATGCAATATGCTACAAATTAAATATACTAACAATATTGGACGGATTTTCACAACAATAAAAAAATATTGAAACTTAAATGGTTTTTGTGGATAAAATAAAGTTCGAGTAACTAAGCGTACTAATGTGGAGCTACCGTATTTGATATGATAAACCAAAAGGATAATTTATTGTCATAAGTTAGATCTCAAAATATAGAGAATATCCACTTCGTTACGATTTCATATAAGGGTTACATTTATTTTGAAAAAACCGTATGCATTTAACCTCCCTTTGACATTTAGTAAGTAACTTATACATATTAAAAAATTACATGTGAAGAGACTCTTTTAAATGTAGCATCTCGAAAAAAATCTCTTTCACATATACTCTTTTAATGTCAATAAACTATTTAAATGTGTGTCATGCTTAGAAAAAGTGTGATACTATCACAACTTAGATATATAATGACGAAAATAAGTGCCAAAGATTACGCTATGAACACTTATATACATCCCATGTAATGACGAAAATTAGTGTTGAACAATACATTAACGAACATTTAGATTAAGCCCGTGTGCATCGCACGGATATGAATGACTCGGTCTAAATATATAAGTCACCAAACAACTAATTAAACTCATTCATCTTAAACTCATGCGATGCTTACAAAAGTTGTGATACCATCACAACTTACGAACCTAATGACGAAAATAAATACCGCACATTACACAATAACCAATTAGATAGAGCCCGTATGCAACGCACGGGTCTGAATGACTAGTTTAATATATATTTGAGTTTAGTTTATAAATAATTATTAAAGTTCATATAATTGAGTTTAATGTATATAAATAAGAGTCATGTCAAAAATAAAATTAGTTAATTTACTTTATGTTTTAATCATAAAACTGAAAACTAAAGAATGATATGAATACTTAAATTGTGTACACAAAGACAACTTAAAGCTATGTACACAAAACAATGTAAACGACGTATGTCATGAGTGATATGTCAACAATGTTTAATTAGATATACACCTTGAAATAAAATTTTACATATAATTTCATGAATTTTAAATAATAAATAGCAACATTTAGACATATAACACTTTTGTAAGGTTATTTAGTTAAAAAGTAAGAAACTATGGACTAGATATATACAAAATACATTCCAAACTTATCTAAAAGCTTGTTAGGCTGCCCACAGTAAGGGGATTCAATCCCCTTACTTTTTCCTGCCACGTCAGCTTTCTCTCTCCAGCGACCTGCAGGCGATTCAGTGCCCCCAGTAAGGGCGACCTAGTTCTTTTTTTTTTTTTTTTTTTTTTTTTTTTTTTTTTTTTTCAAACTTAATAATTAAAACACTAATTTCATTAATAAAAATAAAACAGTACATAGATTGAAAACATAAACTTAAACATTACATAAACTTCAATTAAATCCTAACTTCAGTTGTAGTCCGGGTGATCCCAAGTCTGAGAGTTGTCGGAGCGGTAACCGTCGTCGTAAGGATCAAAGCTCGCCACCCTCTCTTCTTCTAACTGAGCTTCCAACCTGCTCAGTTCCCGCTCCTTCTCAGAGTTCCAGCCATCATCATCTGCTGCCACATTTTCCTCAAAACTTACCTGAAAATTATCCAGACGAGGCAGCTGTTGTTGTTGCTCAACAACTCTTTGTGCAGATGAACTTGATTCACCTTGCACAAATTGTTGTTGTTGTTGTTGTTGTTGTTGTTGTTGTTGTTGTTGTTGTTGTTCAACTATAGCAGCTTTCACATTTTCTTCAAAGCTCCAACGAATCTTATTTGTTTTTGGGCATGTATCTGACTCACACAGCCACGCAATGCCTCAACAACGGCATGATCTTTACGAAATTCATCGTATAAAAACTGGTCGATCACATATTTTCTGTCATCAGAAATGTGATCGCAATCTGAGTAGCGTGTTCTCATTCGTTGTTTGAGGGCCTTTGCCAGCTCAAACCTGCTGATAACTTCAGAAATAGCTTCTTGACGAGCCGTGTCGTCTTTATCAGCTTGGTTTTTGACCCAATTTTGAAATTCTTCGACGGTATGAGGCAGTTTATTACACGCCATTTTGAATTGCAATATGTGTGAGATTTTGTGAATTTAAGTGTGTAAAATATGTTGTGTTAATGTGGTATTTATAGTGTGTTAAATTAAATTTTTTTTTTTTTTTTTTTTGAATGTAACGGCTAGTAGGTGGGTTTGTTTTTTTTTTTTTGTTTTTTTTAAGTCCAACATTAAGAAAGTAATCGATCCGGTACTCGACCATTTGGAAGTTTTGTCGTGTGTCGACCGAATACCCACACAAGGGTCGATCGATTATTATCGATCGTATATGTCGATCGTCTTCCTCTACTGTCGCCAGCCTTATACAAATATATATAAGGGATAATTAGCAATATGCCCCGATTGCCCAAGTGATTTGCTTATTTGCCCTTAGATTCGGAGTTTCCGTATCTACCTCAGGCAACTTGGCAACTCGGCCCATATGATGTCAAGTGTCCGACATGAGAGTTGTCAGTTGCCCAAAAGTACACAAGTTGCCAAAAAAGTACACACGTGGCTCTACCTTGTAATCCGAAAAGTGACACTTGTCACTTGCAGATTTCAGTTGCCCAAAAACTACAAGTTGCCCTGGTTTAAATACGAAAACTCCAGATCGAGGGTCAAATAAGCAAATCATTTGGGTAATCGGGACATATTAGAAATTATCCGTATATCTAATACCAAATAACAATATGAATATTTGAACTCTGTATACTAAGACAACTTAGAACTATGTACTCAAAAAAAATTTAAACGACATATGTCGTAAGTTATATGCCAACAATTTTAATTAGAGATACATCGTGAAATAAAATCTTATATTAATTCCATGAATTTTACGTAATAAATAGAAACATTTAGACATGTATACACTTTTATAAATTTAATGATTAAAGAAATTTAAGTGCATTTTTACTTTTACAACGACGGGTCAACTTAACTGGAACACTTTTCAACGAAACCCGTTTGTAATATGTCCAGAATATTTCAGAGAAACCAATTGGTGAACATAAACTGAATAGTTTTGACATCAACCCATTTTGTATATATTTTGACACGTACTTATATCTTATGAAATGTGTTCTTGACGTAAACAAGAGATTTTAATTTGATATGAAACAAGACCTGTCCATCGTACGGGGCAAAATGACTAGTAATCTACTAGCAGTAGTCAAGAATGGTTGAGTTACTGAATCACATTCGATTGTAGTTAAGCCGGTTTAATCTACTAGCAGTGGGTATAACAATGTTTTGCTACAATATTGGTGTTGATGCTATCGCCACTGGTGTTATATATGTTGTTCTCTTCAACTATATGTGAGGGAAACACGTACACAACTTCCTTGTTGATGATAGATCTATATATATCATGCTAACGTACCAAGAATTTGTGCTTAAACTTGTGCCTAATTGATTTTATACCTTGAGCATATATTATACGTATTATCTCACTCATAATATTTACTTTGGATATTTCAGTGTAACATTATTTTATTGTTAGCTAGACATGTATTTTTAGCATAAAAATCATTTTCACATAAATTTATTAGGATAATGAAATATTTGATGAGACACACACGCACTACGTTACGTACTCTACAGCTTAATTACTGTGATCGAAGATGATATAAAAATATGAGACAAAACCTATCATTTCCATAATAAAAAATAAGAACTTTAAATTAGCAATAAATCAACTATAAATTTAACTATGTTTAAATCTGTATCAAACATCTGTACTTTTTATAAGACATTTAAACTTGACAAATTTAAGACTCTTATTATTGAGTTAGATATCAAATGTTAGCTGTCTGTCATTACAATATTTGATCTAAGCCTTCAAGTTAAGCCGTTTAGGGAAACTAATGCTATAATATTAACGAAAGTTGGCAAGTTTTTTTTAACAAATTCACCGTAACGATAAGTTTTCATAAAATGTCCCAATTATAGTATGACTAATTCTATTTATTTTCTTAGCAACCCATAGAGTATATATAACCAACTTACAATGTTGTAACTTTATTATAATAAATTCCATATATAGCAGAATATCGTATTGTCATGTGAGCAAAAATTTCCTGACACTATAATAACTTAACTATTTTTTCATCTAAACTATAGTAACTTAGCTTTGGAAACTCGAAAACTAGAAAATAAAATAAATAATTAATGAATTAATATTCGTTACATTCTATTTTAGAGTTTGATATACAAATTGTTTAAAGAACAAAACTAAAACCCTAAGAATGTAACTACATATAAATAAATCCTTTTGCCATTCTTAATTATGTGTGTGTAATGGCTGACTCACAGCATACACATCACCTTCTATCTAAGCAAAAAACATGGTCACCAGACATAAACCATGATTTAGAGTGGCAGAAACTTAGGATGCAACAACGAAGTCGCTATAAAACTCACAAGCTTTGTCATAGCAAGAGTATTGATCATGTTTGTGACGTCACTGATGACGATATTAAGGAGTTAAAAGCTTGTTTTGATTTAGGGTTTGGGTTTGATAAGTTGGATGATTTTGATGATCCGAAACTTATGGATGCTTTTCCAGCACTCAAGATGTATGCTGCAATTAAACAAGGGTATAATAGTGGTGGAATGTTGTCACGGACATCATCGATGAGTTCTGACTCTTGTTCGAGTTCTTCAAGTGTTGCTACATCTATTGTTGATCCAAGTAAACAAATTTTTGTATTTTCTGTAGTTCTTTCTTCTTAAGTAAAAGGGTATTTAGTAAGAAAAGATAGTAACAAAACTTAAGAACATTAGATACATTTTTCTTAAAATAAGACAATTATGCTAATTCAATGAAAAATGTAAAACTCTATACATAATACCTTTTTCCGTTTCAAATAGTTTAAACTGGTAAACGAGCAAAGTTCTTCATTTGATAGGAGCGAATTTTTTTAATTAGATGTACATGGCTGGCCTTACTCGAGTCTACTTAAAATAGATTGAGATGTAAGCAGCTTGGATAAACAATTAAAAAACACTATTCTGATTTGATGTATCAAAATTCGATAAGCAGATAACCATTTTGAATAAGAAATCCTAACACCTCCCTCGTATTTTGGCTAAATAATCTATATTTGATTTGAATGTACGTAGGTGATGACTCGGAGAAGGTTAAGATGAAACTGAAGCAATGGGCTCAACTTGTTCGTTATTCGATTTTTGAAACTTCTTCCAATAACAAAAATGTTGCAGAATAAAAAGACATGATTAGGAGGTGCCATTTATAACCTTCCAGTCTTAAGAAGAACAAATAAAGTGTATGTACTTATTGGTATCGAATAAATTCCATTAGCAAAAAAGATAGGAATGAAAACCAGATCGTTTATCGATAAGAATATTGCTCTCAAAACTCTAGCTTTATGATTGAATAAGTTATCTAATTGAAATTGTGCAACTATATTTGTGTTGATTGTCTTAATGTCTTAAATTCATTACTCCGTACTAATTTCATCTTTTAACAAAACGAAGAATTACATGATCGTATGATCATTGCTTTGAACAGTATTTTGCCATGGTTTTCTAAACACAAAGAATCCGGACTCATACCTTGTATCCTATAATTAGTAAACCATTATTCGACTCTTGATTTCTTGAATATATATTAATTAGTGTGATTCTAAGTCATGAATTCATGATAAGCATGTTACTGAGTATAGAACTTACTTCGCATACACTTATTAAAAAGGGAAAACCCCACAAAAGAATACTACTCCATTTTAGACTGATTAGAATTTCAGATATTAACTTTTTTTTTTTTTTTTAATTATCAAAAGTTAATTTTGTGTGCAATGTAAAGATTATTAATATTTTGAAAGAGATTATCAATCATGATCTTAGCCTAGTTTGCGATCTAAACATGGTTTATAACGGAGTCGAAACGAAGATGATGAGAGGCTTTTGCTAAATTGCCATCTGCATGACAAGTCTACCATATTCGTAGTTGACAAAAGGGAGAACAATGGGCACATACGGGTGAAGGTGGATGATTCCAGGGGCGCAGCTTCTAAGGGGGGCGGCTGACCCTCCGAAATTTTTTTTGCGATGTAGGGGTATATAGTTTTCGTGTAGAAAAATTTCGGTATTTTCGGTTTCGCCCCCCCAATTTAATTCGGTTTCGACCCCCCATAGTGTTAGGGAAAAAAAAATTTAGATCCTGACCCCCACTTAAAATTTCCAAGCTTCGCCCCTGGATGATTCAATTAGTAAACTAGAAATTTTATGAAATGCAACTAAAAGAAATGGGTTTTAATGGTTTGTGAGTCCCCAAGAGAGCCCGATAAACCCTGTATCACAACTATAAGAGAAAGTATTAAAATATTAACACTAGTATAATACATAGAACAAGAGTTATATCACGAAGTCAAGCAACCCTAATGTTTAATGTATATTGGTGAAGTAAAGGTCAAGTGCCCAATTCTCATTCAACTTTCTTTTGCTTTTTTCGCCAATATTTTTTCATTCTTTTTATGTGACTACATACTCGAAAATAACTTCAATGTTCTTATAAGTTAATTTTCACGATGTTATTCTCTATATATATGCTCATTGTGTGGTCTTAGTCTTGACTAAGTCAGTATTGCTCGAACACTTAGAGTGCCGGATGCAGTGGTGCCGTTGACAGAAAATGTTGCCACATCAACAAAACCTTCTATGACACTAGAAATCATTGGGCACCACATTTTGTGCCGTTACCTTGGCACCAGAAATGTGATGCCATTAGAATATTTTTTCCAATTATTTAAACAAAATATATTTTCATTTATTAAATAATAATACAAATTATATAAAACAAAAAATATAATTAAGAAAAAATTACAAAATAATAATTTTTATAAAAAAAAAAGTTGAACTTATATAAGAAAGTGTTACTCTTTCACTAGCTCAATGTCCAATAACCCAAACACACCAAATTCAACTATAAAATAAATAAATTAATTAATTAAAAAAAAGTGTCGTCTTCTTCCTAGTGCAAACACACACAAAAACAATAATGTTTACATTCTAATAACCTAAAAAAAATGCAATTTCTTCTTCCTCGTGCATACACACACAAAACATTGATTTTTCCATGTTAATAACCAAGAAAAAAAATCCAACCGCGGTGGCTGGTCACCACGGCGCGAGCACCAATGGCGCCAACCCTGGTACGATTCGCCGTTGGCTTGGTTGGTTTGGAAGAAAGGCACGAGCCAACCAGCTAACCGTACCCCCTTACTCTTAATATTCTAGAAAGTAGGGAGGTTGAAATAGAAAAATTCTTGAATGACTCATCTAGAAAAAGTGTAGAATATTTATGTGAAGTTAGGATTAGTATAAATAGGTGATCGTCACATTCGTCACAACACATCTAAATTCATTTACAATCTCTATCATAAAGTTTTCTCTAGCAATACAAATCATTTCGTTTCCTTTCTTCTAGGGATGACGCTAGCGAGGCACGAGCACGGATGCCCCTTACCCATCACTTTGTATACCTATCACCCACCGGTACACTTATGGGTTTAAAACTTATGAAAAATCAATGTAGGATTTAAGTAAATACACAAACTTTTAAACATGTTTAAAAAACCCTAAAACAATTTCGTAAATATTTTTTTAGAAAAAGGAGGTTTATTGTTAACGAATCAAAATATATTTACATATAAACTAAAAATTCAAATATAATTCACATGCCGCACATACTCGATAACAAAGTAAAAAATATCTCACGCACACGATAATAAATCTCACCAAAGGCCTTTGATCTAGTGATATGTGAATTATCTACGAACTTAGATGTTGTGTGTTCAAGCCTTACTAGAGGCATATTATTGTGAGATAGATGTAAAAAAAATTGTCATTTTTAATAATAATAATAATAAATAAATAAATAACAATTTCATATCTAAAAAGGAGGCGTGTTCTTCAACATATATTACTCAACCATACACTAATGGGGCTTGAAGATATAACTAAGAAAGTTACAAAAGTGTTTTTTTTTATGGTATGAAGATGTTTTATAATAGTGTGGAACTAAAAGATAGTGACATGCTATTGTTAAACTACCACTACAACAAATTGGTCATTTGTACACACTTTTTTGTTAACACTTAATGAAAAGTGAACTTTATTTTTAGAGGTATTCACACTTATAAGTGTGTAAAAATTATTCCCACTAATAAGTGTGATAAACATGAAGTGTTATAAAAATCTTCACACTTTTAGTTGTGAAAACAAAAGCTCACACTTATAAATGTGAGCTAACATATCTTCACACTTTTTAATGTGAATTAACTATCAAAAAAACCTCACTTTTAAGTGTGAAGTAACTATTTTTTTTTTTTTTTTGTCACACTTAAAGTTGTGAAAAGATGTAAAATTACTATTACTTCAAAAACCTCACACTTATACAAAGTGTGATGTTTCTTTGTGTATAAAAAGACCATTTAAAAAACACCTAACAGATTCTTTTATAAAATTTGTGAAAGGATCTTATTTTTTATTAAAAAGAGGGATAAAAATTCATCTCACTGTCATCAGAATATCCACTTCATTCCACAAATTCATCACTACACCAGTAACCCAAATTCATTCCACAAATTGAGTAACCAATTCATTCCACATCAGTATGTAACCCTAACGTCTCGACATCAATCACCTATTCGCAGTAGTACATCAATTCATTAACCAATTCATCATCTCTTTGAAACCATAGCGATTAACATCATCAGTAACCACGTCTCCACCAATTCATTCGGCTTTTAATCGATAGATTCAAATCCGTATTCATCACTCTCAAGTATTTACGCGTATTCGTTAGTTGATTTATGGTTATGTAGCTACTTTCATATAAAATATTAGGTGTTAGTTATGTGAATTAGGTGCGCACGAAAGGTGTTTGATGAATTGTCCCTTAGAGAATGTAAATATAGGTGTTAGTTATGTGAATTAGGTGTTAATTATGTAAATTAGGTGCCCACGAAAGGTGTTTGATGAAATGTCCCTTGGAGAATGTATTGAATTTAGAATTCTAAACTGACGCTATTGTCTGTGTTTGATGCTTTGAGATCGATTGTGTTAAATGTGTATGAGGTGCGATGGATGTACCTATTACATTGAACTCAGTGAGCTCTCAAAATATGGAAATAATCTATGTGTATGGTGGATTTTTTATACTGATGTAGTGTGATATAAAATGGGGAAAGATAAACTAATGCTCAATAGATTCAAAAGTTTATCAATGCTTGATTCTTGTCAAAGAATTAGAATCTCACACTTTTAAGTGTGAAGAATTGTTTCAAAACCATCACACTTTAAAGTGTAAAGTTTTTATAAATCTTCACATTTAAAAATGTGAAATTATTTGCTAAACCAATATCGTTCACACATAAGCTAAGTGTGAACTTTTCAATTCCACACACTTTATAGTGTGAAAATATGCTTTAATAAGTGTGAAAAGTTGCCTGTTTTGTTTGTTGTAGTGTACCATTTGCACGTCGTGGAGTTGAACATTTTATATGAGGAGCGCTGAAAGAAAGTTTGGAAAACAAATCCTTGTTAAAAAGAATATCCAAAAGGTTACATACACGATAAATGTGAGAACTAAATCCATAGGACACAAAGTTACACTACAAATACAATAATTTAAAACGTGAACTACATGAGTGAGTTGGTTACAAATTTTGAAATTGTAAAACATGCAAAATCGGTAGATAATATGATAAAACAGTAGAAAAGTATTTATAGCATCAAACATGGCTAAAAGAATTCAAATGATGATACACTTGAAATTAAAACTACAGGCAACAAAATTTGCAAGAAGAAAAAGCTGTTTGATAAACTGGTAGCTTTTAAAAAATATACTCTGTAACTTATCATTGTATAACTTTAAAGAGCTGGTAAGAGAAATTTCATAAGTTATCACTACGAAATTATTTTTTGTACAATTTCAACCCTGAAGTTTAGGAGGACTGGGAACCCCCCCCCCCCCCCCCCCCCCCCGCCCCCGCCTCAACATAGTTCGGCCACTGTTTGAATGGCAATTATACTATATTGTTATTTGACAAAAGGGTCAAATGAAAATGAGACCACAAAGCCATACATGTAAATGTTCATTACTCAATTAGTAGACAAGAAATATTATGTCATGCAAACTTGAATATGAACTTGCGGAAGCCAAAATCTAGAGATGGCATTCGATGGGTTGTGAGTCCCCAAAAGACCCCAACATTACATTTAGCTATGAATCCACTCGTATGTGAATGACTGAAAGTGATATCTTGGTTAAATTGAATCTCTTCGATGGATGAGTGTATGTGCTATCTAAAAGCGGTGTACCATTGTAATTGTGTGTGAGTTCATGGAGCAAAGTCAAAGGTGTCCATACTTCAGTATATGAGACTATACCATGTCATGGTGCCATGGTACAAAGAGGTCTTCACGTTTAATGGACAAATATTGGATGAATATGTTACATATAAAAGCATCAAGATTTTGTTTTTTTATCGATTTGAAGATAGTATAAACTAGAACATCTAAGCAACAAATGAATCCTTAATTTCTCCAAGAATGCGTTACCTTGCCTAAACATATAGAAGATGTAGAAACGCGAAACAAACAGCCAAGAAAACACAGATTACAAATAGACGATCGATTATCAAAAAGAATATTAATGTTCGTAAGGGTTACATTTTTGGAGAAAGAAAGCAAATGCAAATGGAAAAAAACGTGAACTTACAAAGTCATCACGATCGATGAGAGAGATGTTGTACATGTTGTAGTAGTCTGCCATTGTAATGTTTGAAGAATTAGTTAGTATAAAATTAGGGCTTTGAATGAGTATGTACAGTTGAAGATGATAGAGTAGAACATTGTTACAAAATGATGCGAAAAAATGAAAATAGTGGTGAAATGGGGGAACTAGATTTGTAAAACGTTTTATTTAGCGAGTCATTATTTGGGTTTACTTGGATCGGCCCAAATATAATTGTGTTGAGTTTGGTCTACAGGTGATTTTTAATGGCCAAGTTCATTTAAGGCATGTTCATTTAATGCATGTAAGAAATTATTCAAATCAATTTTGGGGTTTTTTTTACAACTAAAACGTTACAAAAAATCAAACCAGGTATTCAGGCGGCTTTTCATTTTGTCTTTATTGAAAAAGTTAGGTAATCTAATAAGTCGTGAAGAATTTGTTTTTTTTTAAACTTCATCCACAAACTTGACTTAAACGAGAAGAAAAAATAAAATTATGTAAAGATGTTACCTTTTCACATTAAATTGTTGATGTTTTCATAACTATTTTATTTAAATATTTAATGTTACCTTTTTCACATTAAATTGTTGATATTTCATAACTGTTTTATTCAAATACTAAGAGTATTAGATACCGTTGGTGTCATGGCTCCAAGCCGTGGGATTTTTTTGCTGCCACGTCAACAAAAAGCTCCACGGCACCAGAAATCCTACGGTACCACATTTCAGGGGTATCTATTGGCACCAGAATTTCTGGTGCCGTCAGCCAATTTTTTATTTATTTTTTTTTCCTTTTACTTAAATTAAAATATACACAATATAAACTTAAATAAACTTCATTAATATTAAAAACACACATTACATATTAAAAAAACACACGATACATTTAAAAAATTTGCATAAAATTAAAAACCTATTACATAAATAAAAGCTTAATCCTCTTCGGGATATTTTGCCCGGATTCGAGCTTGTTGTGCCCTCACGATCCTTGCGTTGACCGGATCCATACTGCTTGTATCCATTTGTAGCACCCGCATCTCCTCGGCAATCTTTTGTGATTCATATAAATTAACTCTCGCGAGTGACTCTCGCTCAAGAACATTCATTTTTGCCTTGCGGTCTAACCCGTATTGTTGTTGCAACATTTCTTGAAACAATGTCGGGTTTGAACCGGAACTAGCGGTCGAGTTTGACGAACGTTGACTCTTAGCAACCCGGTACATGCCGCCTGGCCGTGGCAAATCATCGGGTCCAAAATGCTGGGGCTCTTCGTTCGTAGGCCGAAGACGATTACGTCTTGCCAAAGTCGAGTCGGGATTTTTCCACTTGTGCTTGTCTTTCAAAAAGCCCCAAGCGGTCAAGTGTCGATATTCATAACCCGTTGATTTTTTAAACAATATGTGACAACGATTCATAAAATCTTTATCACCTTCCCCATTCATAACCACCGTTTCATCCACCACCGAATTAAACTTCTTGATATCTTTATTCATTGGAGTCCACTTTCCCGTCAACATGTTTTTGGTACGAATAGTATAGTTGAGCCTCTTTGCTTCCGTGTTGTATGCATCGAGCACTTTGTACCAAAATGTATCTCTTTGTTGATCCGCACCCGTTTTTGGATCCTCAGATACTTGGATGTAACACTCCGCCAAAAGATATTCTTCGTCTTGGCTCCAAAAAGTTCATGGTTGTTGGGACGAGACCACATCTTCATCGACCTCCTTTTCTTTTTCTTTGTTGCTTTTCTTATTCTTCGCCCTTGATTTTGGCTTCTTCGTCATCGTCTTTGCCCTCGATTTTTTTGAGGTCGGTGTCGGAATAATTTCTTCACTTGAAACCGATTTTTCTTCGTCATCTTCTTCGTCTACTAGATGAAACGAAGCATGGTCCAAATTCGGTTGTGAAGGGATGCCTTGGGTTGTTTGTTGAGTTTGTGTAAATTGATATTGGTTTTGTTGTTGTTGTAATTTCCATTGGCTAAACAATGCTAAATCTTCGGGATTCATAAATGAGGTTTGGAAGGTGGGAAAGTAACCCGGATTCGAAGACGATCCCGGATTGTTACCGGGGTTCGAAGACGATCCCGGCATTTGGTTCGTCGGATCGTTTAACATGTTGTTGATCCATGGTTGATTTGGATTCATTTTGGATGAAAAAAGTTATTAGAAGTAGAGATTTAATATATTGGAAGTGTGTGTGAAGTTTGAAAAAAAATGAGGTATTTATAAGGTTTTTTTTGGGAATTAAATTGGTTTAATTGGGTGTTTTGGGAAAAAAAACGGCATTATAGCCGTTATATATTCAAACGGCTCTTTTTTGGATCCTCAAATCAGCAGGAAAAAAAATAATAAAAAAATAAAAAATAAAAGTAGGCGATGGCGCTGAGCTGTGGGTACGTCGTGAGCACCGACGGTGCCACCACCGGTACGGTGCGCCGTCGGTTTTTTTGAGCTGGTGGTGATGGCGCGAGCCATGGCTCACCCGTACCCATGCTCTAATTCAATATAAAAAATAAAGTAACAATAATTGCTTCGGATTTATCATATATCTAGACTAGTTATAATGCCCGCGCACGCGCGAGTTTTTTAAAATTTTTTGAATCATATATTTTTATTTATTAAAACACAAATAATTTAATCTTTGTTTTGTTTGATTTATAATGTTTAATTATAGTTTTTTATTATTAAAGATAATTATTTAAAAATTTTAATCCTATTATTAATTGTATCTTATTTATATTTTTTGTATTTATCTTCTACTTGTGTTAATTGTATCTTATTTATATTTTTTATATTTATCTTGTATTTGTGTTATGGATAAATATAAAATGTTACCTAATAAGAAAATATATATTTTTTTTAAATACAATTATTACTAAATAAGGTATGAATTGATTTTTTTGAAATAAAAAATCCCGATAAAGATTTTGTTTTATTATATAAAAGATATAACCTAGTAAAAAAAACAAACGAGCCCTTAGTCGATTTTGGCTAAGGCTATCTCTAGTAGATACCTCTTCATTCCTCAATGCACAAGTAAATTACTATATTAACATTTACGAAACTAGACGAGTGCCCGTGCATAGCAACGGGATTTTATAGCGACAAATAGTTTATTGATAAAAAAAGTTTATAGGTTATAAGCGAAAAATAGTAAAAGTTTGAAGATTTGAGAATTGGTTGTATTTAATTTGGTATATATGTTTTTAATTGGTTGTACAATGTGAATAAATCATTGTACTTTTTTAAGTAATGGATAATGTTTTGAAACCCGATTCGACCCGGTTGGTTCAATTAGTTGAACCGTTCCAGTCGAAAAATGGGTCGAGTTAAATCGGGTCAACTTGCTATGTTGAGTCAAAAACGGGTCAAATTAAACTGGGTCAACCCGCCGGGTTTGAAGCGTCCCGGGTCAACCCGATTTGTGTTTGATTTGTTGTATTTAATTTGGTAGATATGCTTTAATTTGGTTGTACAATGTGAATAAACAATTGTACTTCTCAGTAGTGGGGTGTTTTAATAAGAGTATTAATTACATTTCACTTTCTCTCTCATTTGACTATTGTTGAAAACTCAACACTTCACTTTTGACCATTTTTCCATTATAGATGGTATAGATGTTAATCACCGACGATGAACAATGACTAAACATTTGGTAAATGTCAAAGACACCCCTCAAACTTTGTTGATATTACAAAATATACCATATATTCAGTAACATTTATACTTTAACTCTCATATAATAATAATAAAACACTTTAACTTTAATAATAACCCAAAATAGCCCTTAAGCTCATTAAATTTTCACATTCATTATATTTCAAAACTCCTCTTTAAGTTTATTAATACTACAAAAGAGTCCTTAAACACATTAAATTTATATGGGTTTTTACACTCACAAGTCATTATACTATTGAAAAATAACATTAATGACATAATTATCTCATTACCCTCCAAAACACAATTCTCACTAATGTTACCACCGTATTTGAAAATCACCACAATCAACCTCACTGGAAATCTTTTAACTCTAACTGTCGTCAATAAATGCCTCCACCCTCACTCATGTTACCCCTTACCAAAGCCAATGGTAAGAACGAACATCGTTGACTATCCTTCCGCTAGCGTCTTTCTAATCTGTAACTCGTGCCGCTGTCGAACGATGTTAAACCTCTTCACAACATATGGGATATACAAACAAATTAAAGTTGAATATGTAGTCTTATATCACAACTAAAGTTACACTAAAAGTTGACAAAACTATGTTAGAAAAGAACATTTGCAACTAAAAGTAACTAGGAGAAAAAATAAGGTGAAAGCCTCACTTTTAAGAAAATACTATGTTAAAATGATATGGAAGTCAAATGGGATCATGGAAACGATGAGTCATAATGAGGTGGACGAGACTTGTTTACATGGAGATGATGTGGACAATAGATCGTTTATCACTTTACGACAATGACTTAAATGTATATTATTAAAAGGTATAATAATGATCTTTAAGTAAAACAAAAGTAGAGTGAATGAAAAAAAAAAAAATAATAAATAAATAAATAAATAAATAGAGTGACCAATATGGATATTTTGCAATAGTACAATGACTTGTGAGTGTAAAAACCCAATTTATATTTACACTCTCTCCACGTTTAATAATAGGATAATTGTTTTTAAGGGCATTTACATATATATCTTTGAAAATTTTAAAAATTACACATATATTCTTTTGATGCATTAAAAGTATTGTACTTTATGCATAAAAAACTAGTAAAAAAGATATATATTTAATTTATGAAATTTTCAAAAATATACATGTAATTCTGCCTTTTTAAATGTATTGAACTTGTCATATTTTACTATATTGTGTAACAATCTTTTTTTAACTGGTCATAACAAATGGTTTAAATTAGTCCTCACCTAATTGTATTTTTACTATTCAACGTATGTAATTGTATGGTCCATGAATAAAACTGTGATATAACCAACATCCCAAACACTCGTTAGGAATTATTAGGCATGTGCTCGTGCATAGCGACAAGATTTTTATAGCAGTAAATAATTGTATTTTAGATATTGTGGTTAAGTTTTCGTGTAACGTTTAGTAATTGACGTTGCCAAGTCTTTATTATCATATGAGATAACAACATCATATCAGTTCCAGCTTAACAAATTGGATTGAAATTGGATCGAGATTAAGAGCGAGGATTCGGACGAATCTGCAAAAATAAAGAAAAAAATTTGGTCGATTTGATAATTTTAGTAACAACATTATGTGATAACATTTATGCAATACATAAAAGGTTTTGTTATACATTGCCTACTGAGCAGTGTTTAAGAATCATTTATTAACTTATTATTTCTATATTTAAAATAGTTATCATATTTTTTCTTTAATTGATTCAATTTAACTATACACAAAACATCCATCATGAATTATCAATATAATCATAAATTTTAAGTCTAAACTCAACTTAAATATGCAAATAAAAAAGTTAATAAATGATTCTTAAACACTGCTTAGTTGTCGATACATAGCAAAACCCATATATAAATGCATAATGGTCCACATTTCTATTTTTAAGAGTTTTGAAGTTATATAGTGGAAATAGAGAGTTAATTAATCATTTAATTGAAGGTAGATTTGATCACTAATATTGTATTTCAATGACACAACATGATGATTTGATTTCTATCTACAATAATTTTAAAAAGTTTATGTAAGACAATTTCTTTAAAATACTTTTATCACGACATGGTCATTTTAAAATTTGATCATTTATGATCTTAACTTTTATAAAACAAACTTTTAAAACCCCATAACTTTTTATATAACTTTATTATGATTACCAAACCACTAACAAGATAAATACAGTAATAAAATGATAACTTTACTTTCTTGTTTCTACACTTTTCCATTTCTTCATTACAGTATTATTTATGAAAAAAAAAAAAAAAAAAAAAAAAAAAAAAAAAAAAAAAAAAAAGTAGAAAAAACATTTTGGACAATCTATATGAGAACACCAATGAATGTGGGCCCCATGCAACAAAGAAACAAAACAAAAACACAACTCTACAATCTCTCTCTCTTTATCCATCTCATTAACAAGAAAGTAAAATAAAGTACAAATTTTTAGCTTCACATTTCAATAAAGATTTGCTTGTTGTCTAAAACAATAAAAAGGGTCTGATTATTGGTTAGTTATCATCTTCTTGATCAATGAAGAAGATGATGATGATGATGGTTTTTGATTTATGGTCTTTAGGAGATTGGTGGGAGGTGATTAATGAATCAAGAAAGTGGCAAGATGGAATCTTTTTCACTCTTTGTGCTTCTTATGCACTTGTTTCACTCATTGCCCTTGTAAGTCACCTTATTTACACCAAAACACTCACTAAATATACATACTTGTGAGTTTTTTTTTTTTTTTTTTTTTTTTTTTTTTTTTTTTTTTTTTTTTTGAAGTTTTTTGATTTGTGGGTGTGTTGATATTAGGTGAAATGAAGCTTGTGTTTGAATCTTTATTTGGAAATTTTAAGTTTTTTGGTTAGGTTTAGCTGAAATGTGGAACTTTAGATAGTTGACTTAAGCCCATGAGGAAATTGGTTAAGTTTAAAAGCCCTATTTGTTTGCATAGTAGTGGATTATGGCCTTATTGGGTGTTTGGATTAGCTTATTTGGATGAGCTTAAACTGTTTTAAGATGACCCAAAAAACGTTTCGGTGTAAATAAGCTGATAAGTCCTGAAATAAGCTTTATTTTTAGGCGTATTGTGTTTTGAAACTGTAATAAGCCAATAAGCACTCTAAATAAGCTAATCTAGACACCCCCTTTAAGTGTATGATACACTGTGTATCCTATAGTAGTTTTTTAAGCAAAGTATCGGGAGTTCGGTTTTATTACTTTAAAGCTAAAATTGGCTTAATCAGTAGAGGGTTGTGCTCAATGAACCTCAATTTCATTTCCAAATATCGATTTTCATGCCACCAACACTTTTGTGTTTGCCTAGTTAAAATTTGGGAACTTTAGATAGTTGACTAAAAATCCGTGTGGGAAACTGGTAAACTAACAAGTTACAAGCCTAATTGTTTGCATAGTAGTGGATTATGGGGGTGTTTGGATTAGCTTATTTTTGTTAAATAAGTCTATATGCCATCAAATAAGCTTCATTTTTGGGCATATTTTGCTTTGAAACTGAAATAAACTAATCCCCCGAGAATTTTCAGGCTATTCTGAGGGAACTTTGGTTTTGTTATAAAAAGTTACATCTGTGCTCAATGACCCTCAGTTCCGTTTTCCAAATATCATTTTTCATGCCACCAACCCTTTTGTGCTTGCCTAGTATCAATTTGGTAGATATTGTATTTGTCCGTCATTAATCCCTGTAGATACATAGTTTTCGTATATGAGAAAATGATACTGGATTGATTCTATTAATATTAAGTTGGTTTCTAAGTGTGCATACGGCTCTGCATGATTGCAGATTCAGTTAATTAGGATTGAGATAAGAGTGCCAGAGTATGGTTGGACAATTCAAAAGGTTTTCCATCTCATGAATTTCATTGTAAACGGAGGTAGTATATCGATCATTTACTGAACCGTTATCTCTAGGAGGTTAATACTGACCGATATGTATTCTTGGATCTTTGTAGTGCGTGCCATTGTATTCGGGTTTCACTTACAAGTGTTCAGTTTACATCCCAAGGTGAGTACCGTTTCTACTATTTTTTGGTAGAATATTTTGGAAATAAAGATGCAATGGAGGACCATAGCTTTAATGTTTGTCGGAACCGCTTATTTTTGCTGCACAAATTTGGTTTTTAGGTTTGCGTATGGATGCTATTAGAAGCTCCCGGTCTACTATTTTTCTCAACATATACTCTTCTTGTCCTATTTTGGGCGGAGATTTATCATCAGGCAAGTAAACTATAATTTAATTTATCTAATTGTCTGAGTCTCCGATACTCCGTCCTTGGTTCTTATTGTTTCTTGTATATGATGAGCAGGCTAAAAGTTTACCAACGGATAAACTAAGGATTGTCTATGTGTCGGTTAATGCAGGGGTTTATTTTATACAAGTAAGCTACTTATATTATATGCTCGCATTTTTATCTTTTTATAAGTTTTTAACACAAGCTGTTTGTCTCAGGGTTGTCTTTGGTTATACCTCTGGTTTGACGACAACAGCACAGTGCAATTGCTCGGAAAGATATTTGTTGCAGGTTAGGCCTAGAACTCCATATGTCTTTACCAAAAGTCGAGTTTAAATTCACGAGGAACATGGACCTTTTTTCTTGGATTTTGTTTTTCACCAAATCATCAAATCATAAGTTAACCCTCCATGCCATGAAAAAAGATTGAAACTTTACCTCTTATTATCTTTTTGTTTACCTTGCAGTTGTATCGCTTATCGCAGCAATAGGTTTCTTGCTTTATGGAGGAAGGTAACCTACTCACTACTTTCTGCTATTATTATATTTATTTTTTGTTGAAACTCGAAATCTTTGCACTTTCTTCTTTTGACGTTTTGTAACGTGTTATGTTGAATGCTTTTAGGTTATATGTCATGCTGCGACAGTTTCCTATTGAATCAAAAGGGAGACAAAAGAAACTTTACGAGGTTGGTGTTTATTTCTACCAATTAATTATTCAAGAATGCTAAATAAGTAAATATAACAGGTCCTGTCACTGCACTTTGTTGCAACTTGCAAGCACATCCTTAAGTTTATTAAGTGTGGATAGTTTAGAATATCGACTTGGAATTGTATATGACACATTTCTAACGTTTGTTGATGTAATGATGACATTGTTAGAAAGCTTATGTGTGCTCTTTTTTCTTTATCTTTATGGGGTTAGTTAGATAAGGAATATTGGGTTGCAAGGTCTAAAGGAATGTTTGGATTTGCGTTTTGCAATAATAGTTTAGAGTAGGGCTGAGCATCGCAGACCCAAAACCGACCGGACCGACACAAACCCGAAGGACCAGCGGTCCGGTCTCGGTTCCAACTTTTTCCTTATTTTGGTCTCGGGTCGGTTCGGTCCGGTCTTACGTACAAACCGACCATTATGCCTTCTTGGACCTGACCAACCGAAGAACCAGACTGGACCAGACCAACCGGTCCTCGGTCTGGGGTTTTGTGCTAAATCGGTCTCGGTCCAGTTCGGTCTTAGCCCGATGCTCACCCCTAGTACTTTTGAGTGTTTGGGTAACCGATATTTATTCTGGTTTTTAGTTATCCAGAGTCCAAACAGTAGACATTTTGATGTGCATCTAAACTAATAATCATACCGTGTTTAGCAAAAAGTGTTTACAATTTTGATTATTTAGGGTCAAAATAACCAGAAGAAAACTCATTATTGGCATTTATGTTAGCACGCCTTACTTCCCTAGCTTTCATCAACTAAATTATTTAACTTGGGTTATACATGTCACAATAGTCACCTTGAAAATGCACATCGAAACACCCTTACAGAATAGTTAAAGCGAAGGGTGCCTTCTCCCATGTACCTACTGACCTACATAAAGATGCACACATGATCTAACCTTATGCTAATTGTTGCAGGTTGGATCTGTGACAGGAATATGCTTTACCTGTTTTCTTGTAAGATGCTTTGTGGTAAGATTCATTCTGTCTTCTTTAACTATAATTTAATATGGTATGGATCCCTTATCATGAAAACTATAATTTTTAATTTGAGACACCAGTGTTTGCATATTAGTCAAATGTCTAAAACACCCTTCAATATAGTGTTTTCTCGGACGGAGGGTAGAATTAAAAATGAACTTTTTTTTCTTTTCCCAATAAGAGTTTTTCTTATTAAAGTATAGTTCAATAAGAAAATCTCAAAAGAAGAAGGCTGGATTGTCAACTATCAAGTAGAAGACATTGTGATATATTATAGGTTTTTGGTATCTAAACTTGCTCTCGCCAATTGCAGGATGTTCTATCTGCCTTTGACTCACAAGCTTCATTGGACGTACTTGATCATCCGGTTCTAAACTTGATTTTTTACATGGTAATGTACTAACATCTCATATTTATTTATTAGCATTAGTGATAAACATATTAATTATTTTTCTCAAACATGGATTTCTCTATTCTCAAAATATGCCGAACATGAGACAACTTTGTATAATACGCGTAATAAACATATTACTATATCATTGGCATGGTAAGTGATGGTTTGGTGTTTACAAGATCCGGAATGAAACCACTCTAAATTTCAAACCATTGCTTTACTGTGCTCATTTCCATCATAACAGTTCCTGGGTTTCATTGTTCACTGACATTATTTCTCGTGTGTTTTCTGACTTTGTTTTGTTGGCAATGAACAGCTAGTTGAGATCCTGCCATCGGCCCTTGTCCTCTACATTCTTCGAAAGCTGCCTCCCAAGAGAGTATCGAAGTACAACCCAATTCATTAGCAACGCCTGCTTCTATTCATCGGCTAATGCTAATCATTGAGTTTGACATACGGTATAACAGTCAATTCAGTGTTTGATGCTATTGGATTTGAGCCGACTTCAATACATGCAAGATTTATGCAGCCAATTTATCTATAACGACTGTAGCAAATGTCATCGCAACTTGATTGGAGAAAACTTTTTGATCAATTTCTTCATGGAGCTTTTGTGCTTTGCCATTTTGAAACGTTGTAATATTAATGATTAATGTAATGGAATCAGTTCTTAAGAGTATGGTTATGTTTGTGTACATTTGTTGGGTGGATTGTAGGTTCTTTAGTGAGTGTTAAATTTACTTAAAGAAATGAAAATCTTTTATTATATAATAAAACAAAAACGTATGTGGGAACTTTTGCATTTTAAAAAAATCAAATCAATTCTTATTAAGCACTAGTAATAATTTATTACTGTTGAATATTTTTAAAGAAGGAAAAACTTAAATATTTCTTGATTTAGTCAAACATTTGTGCAATTTCGTTTTCCTAAATAAAAATAAGTTAGAACACATATGTGTTAAAAATATGAGAAGATATAAGTTTCAAAAGGTGGGGTTTATTTAAAAGAATTTGTGGACCAAAGTGTAAATTTGTTTTTTAAGTGTATGGTCCAACCTCCAACGTAGCCAACTCTTGACTGACATTTATCTATATCTTAACGAATCCGGCCACTCCACTACCTCTGCCACTAAACACAAGTATCAGAAGAATAGGCATATTGCATGTGAGTTTCTTTATCTTAATTGATTTTGTAGATAAACCCTAATTAGTTGTTTTTAATTAATTATTATTTAGTATGTTGTATATGTGCTTAAGTTCTAATTATTGGTTTCGTTCAAGATATTAATTCCATGTTTAACAATAACGCATTTTATATTGTTTTAACTTTTTTGCAGTTTCGATGTCAGGTTCTTTCACAATGTAGACAATCAAAAGAGTATACGAAGTACACATTCCGTTTGGCGCTATTATAGGTAATCTCATAAGCTGCAAAGTTATGAAGTTTATTAGATTGCTTAGGCTATAAAATAAATTGATAAAACATATTTGTTATAATATTATTTCCTATGGGTCAATTTAAGGATGATATAGCTAATCATAATTTATTTATTTTCAAGTTTAGTCATGTTTGTTTTGTTATCAACAAATAATGATGTTAATATTTCATATCGGATTGACAATGTCTCCACTGTGCAATGATCTCTAATGATCTCTTTAGACTATCGCCGCAACCCGTATCATGTGAGTTAGTACATGTGTTATTTCATTGTTAAGAGCACATGGTAAGTTACCCTTGAGTTAAGTTATAACTCACTGCCAAGTCAGCGTCACATCAACTTTAACCTTTTAACCTTAACTCTTCACTTTCCACCATGGTAGCATAACTCACCTTAACTCACATTCACCTTAATTATTTTCAATTTCAACCCAAACTTTAACAAATACTTCATTTATTTAAAACCATAACATAAATTCTTAAACATATTACAATAAGGAATTAAAAACATAAATATTACATTATGAAACATATGAAATTTAAAAACATGAATATTACAAACACTTATTCATCGTTCTCGGAACCTTCTTCTTCATTTTGACGTTGAAGACGTTTTCGCCAAACATGCTCCACAAGGTCTTGTTGGAGTTGAATATGCATATCTAGGTCGTGTATTTCTCTATGTATGCGACGTTGGGCTTCACATCTGTCGATCCACCTATCTCGGCTAAACCGTGGTGTCGGATCCACCCACATTTCCGTATACTCATGTAGTGCAAACTTTTGATATTTTAAGATCATGTTATGCAAAATTATGCAAGGATACATTATTCTTTGTAACTTGACAACTTCCAGTGCACATGTCGGTTGTCATAGTATACCCCAATGTCCTTGAAGCACCCCAAAAGCATGTTCGACATCCTTTCGTGCACTTTCTTGCTTCCTTTTAAAGTAAGCATGTTTGTCGTCAGTGGTTGCCGAGAAGGACTTGACGAAAGTTGACCATCGTGGGTAAATTCCGTCAGCTAAGTAATAACCCCGTTCATATCGATGTCCATTTATCATATACGGTGCTCTTGGGGCTTCGTTAGCAAGGATGTCATCGAATAACGGAGAGTTATCTAAAACATTAATATCGTTATTCGCCCCCGCCATCCCAAAAAATGCATGCCAAATCCATAAATCTTGCGAAGCAACAGCTTCAAGCATTATGGTTGGGTATTTTTTAAAACCGCTACCATATTGCCATTGTCACGCAGCCGGACATTTTTTTCCACTCCCAATGTATGCAATCAATGCTACCAAGCATGCCCGAAAAACCATGTTCACGCTCATGTTTTTCATAAATAGCCTGAACGTCGGACCATGTTGGTTTTCTTAGAAACTTCGGCATGAACAAGTCCATAACGCACTTTTTAAAATTATCAAGACATTCACGTGCAGTGCGCTCACCCATTTGTAAATACTCATCAAGTGCATCGGGTGCGTTGCCGTATGCCAATTGGCGTATGGCAGCTGTACACCTCATAAATGTACTAGTACTTTGTCGACCCGTAGCATCGGCTCCTTTGTTCATGAATTTAAAATGATCTGGAAGAGGATTGGAATAATAAGATTGAATACTTTCAACTATTTCTAGAAATAGTTTCCGGCTCATACGAAACCTTCTGTGAAAATTCCGGTGCGTATATTTACACCGTTGATAAAAGTAGTCGCTACGCAAACGTTCCTCGGCAACCTTAAACTCACGGTGGATGCGTGTACGCGGGATGTGTTGTCGAGCTGCTGTTGCTTCTTGTTGTTCCAAATGTTAATGATATTCGAACGCGGATATCATAAACTCCATGTCAATTTCATCATCAATATCGGAGAAACTCCTTTCTTCTTGGTTATTTTCATTCGGATCCATTGTGAATATGAATATTTTGGTTGATTTTTTTTTTAACTTATAGAGAGTAGGGATGAGCATGGTTCTGGAACCGGAACCGGTGGATCCGAGAACCGGTTTTTCTAAAAAGTGAGAATCGAGAACTGAACCGAATATAGTTTTTGGTTCCGGTTCTGGTTCCGGTTCCAGTTCCAGTTCTTTTGGATCTACCCGTAAAAGAACCGCTTTTCTATAGAGCTAATAAAAAACACAAAAAAATAAACTTTTTAAGAACTTGCAACCATTTACATTTAAGAAAATAACAATTAACAACTAAACCATAAACTCGAATAGTCAATCATTCTATAGTTACTTTCACTTGTTCATATTTTAACAAAACAATAATACATAATAATCCAGAAAACAAAACAAAATAACTTAAAACTTTGTTCATATATGTTAGATAAAGTATTAATAAAACTATAAGTGCTACGTCATGATCATGTGGCTACGTCATGATGATATATAATAAATTATGTATTAATAAAAGTGCCAGCAAATTATAGCATGATGAACATGTAAAAGCTAATCGAATGCAAATAAAAATAAAATATAAACTTACTTGCATTATTTAGATAATGATGAATGATCTTGGAATATTATTAGGTTTAAATTAATTATTGATTTGTGGATGTTTCAGTGAATTAAAGATTAGGGTTTAGAGTATTTGGCTTGATAGCTAGTGGTTTTTTTTTTTTTTTTTTTTTTTTTTTTTTTTTTTTTTTTTTAATTATTATTATTATTTTTTTATGATATGTAGCAACTCGTAAATTTCAGACTATAATTAGACTATTTATTTTGACCTATTATTATTGTTGTTTTAAGTAATATTACTTTTATAAGTAATTACGTAAATTAAATCTCGTACGCTTAATTCGTAACCAACGCTAGATTATGGTCAGTCTAGGTGTTTTATACATTTTATTTTTCTTATAGTCATATTTTATATGTGCTATTATTATTTTTCCATTTTTATATAAACCTTGTACTTTTTAAGTTTTACACATTTTCAACCTACGTCTTTCAGCTTTAACGATGTATAAATACTCCGATAGACTCATGACTAATCTAATATACTAATATGGAGTATATTGATAAGTTTTAACAATTTTACAAGCTTTATATTTTTACGTTGCTCAATTTTAAGTTTCGTGACTTAAGAGCTTAACGTTAGTAATTACCGGTACCAAACGACACCTCGCTAAAGCAAGATAACTATATTTAAACAAGATAATCACAAAATTTTCATTTTTGTTCTACTTGTGACACGCATAACAGCTATATCACATTCTTGTCTCTTGTGTAAAATATCTTGCAAGTAAAACACACTAATATAAACTACTAAATGTCCACCATTTTTAATTACTATACCATTGACTAAATATATTGGTTTTAGTTATAACATATAAGAACATTCTTTTTAGTAGAGATGTTGATGTATTTATTTATCAACGTTTAAAAAAAAAGGTAAATGTAGTTTGTTTAAGAATCCAATAGTGATTGTGAGCTATATTCAGATATAGGAAGAATTACATGTCAATGCTACTAAGATTATGAAACAATAGAAATTATGGGTCACTTTGTCATTAGCCAATCTATATATGTCAGTACCGATAAGTGTAAAAATATAGATGTAAATGTATAGGCACGTGGCATTATGAGACAATAGCTTAGTGGATGAGCTTTGAGGCTAAGTAAACTTGGTGAATACGCATAGATCACTTATAAGAAGGTTTTATTAAACCATTTCCAGAGGATAAGCAAAACTAAAAAGAAACATAGTACGTGGGGCTTATTTTGAGAGGAAAAACAATGGGTTGTCAAGGTTCAAGCTTATAAGAAAGGAATAGATGAGCATCAATTTTGCAACGAGAATGTTAGCAGATATAATATTGATTTGAGTTATGTTGATTTACTAAAACGAGATATATGAGCGTTCGTTGGGTTCTTAGGTCGTACTTTGTTCACTTCCGTTCTTCTGCTCCTTAACCATTTTTGTTAAGGTGAGTATTTACGAACCCCTTTTTTTTTCTAACTATTTTAATCGTTTTGGGGTGGATGCATGAATTATACTTGAACTAAATTGATTGTTATTTATTGAACTCTTTTGACCTAGACTTTTGAACCTAAATCAAACTCTTGAACTATATTGTAAACATATGACTTGTTTTGAACTTAATGAACTGTATGTGCTATGACCTAAAGTCTCACCTTATTGGTGGAGCGTTCTATACCCAAAGTCTCGCCTTATTGGTGGAGCGTGCAAAGTCTCCTATGTTTAGAGCGTTCTTAATTATATATAATAGTTGTATGATGTACTGTTCGTACATTCGCATTGTTCGACACCTATCAGTAGATAATATGGATAGCGCTATTAGAGGTCTGCCAACCTCTCGTCGACTATGTTACGGGACGCATATTATTTAATTAGGGGCTTTGCATGGCATACATTATTATATACGTGGTGCTTATATTGTGAACTATTATGACCGCTTGTGCTTGACTACCAGACATACTACTTTATATGCAATGGGTTGTGAACACACAGGTTGCAAGTTTTGTATGGGCGGGATTTGCAACTGAGTGGATTTACAATGCCTTTGCCTTGTGAACTTTCTTAAAAGGTTTTTCATATTATATAAACCGTGTGTACTCACCAACTATTTTCATAGTTGACCCGTTTTCTCTCATGCATTTCAGGTGATCGTCAATAAGTTTTTCTTCAAGGTCTATGCATAATGAAGTGTTCACATGTCATCTTTATTTACCATTCGACAGTTTATGTTAACACTTGGGACCTCTTGCTTGTAACTCTGATTTTATTATTTGAATGGTAATTTTTCTGAACGTCTCATTTAGAGGTCGTTTTCTATAACTTGAACTTTGTACTATGAAGTAGCACCCCAGTGACATTATTTTCCGCTGCGATATTTTGGGGGTGTTACATGATACTTAGGATTTGATTAATATTTTGATAAGTAAAAAAAATTACATATTTTTATAATTATTGGATCTTTGGTTCCGGAACCAAGAACCGGTGGAACCGATCCGAACCGACCCAAGAACCAAAAAATCTCAAAATCAAGAACTGGAACTGGAACCATTGGTTCTGGTTCCGGTTCGGTTCTTCACGTTTCCGGTCCGGTTCTGGCTCTATGGTTCTTTTGCTAAAATGTGAAAATAAAATGTGTGTGAGGTGGGTATTTATAGTGGTAAGAAAATGGGTTGGATATTTTTGGGTTTAAAAAAAAAAAAAAAAAAACAAAATAGCGTTGCTAAACGGTCTAAAAGTGTAGGGGTGCGAATGTTTTTTTTTTTTTTTTTACTCTTCTTCATTGTTAACGCACGTTACAAGCTTGTCTCGGCCCTTTAACGCACCCTTTTAACGTGGGAAGCGGTAAGTTAACGCACCTCGTTAACTTGCTGCGTTATAACTTAACTCGGGGTCTAAGACAACTTACCCCATGCTCTAAGCGTGAACTAGGCTTTACGTCCTTTATGGAGAGACCCTGACCTGTTAGTCTTTGTCTTTTTCAACTCGTTGAACTTGCATGTACATTATATGCCTATTTAATGGAGGTCAAGCAAATTAAAAACCCAAAATAGAAGACCCTAATAAAAAGTGACTAAACAACATAGAGGAGATAGTATATCACTCGCACAAATTGTGTTAAATATCGCGAATGCTACCAACTCTTAAAAGATCATGTTCGCTGATATAAAGACTTAAAAGTTTGATTAGCGATGTCGACGGACTAATTGGCTTAGAAGCCAGGCAGAGAAAAAATTATAATTTTTTCCTTTAGCAATATACTTTTGTGCTAAATCTCGCGAGTGCTACCAACTCTTTAAGGGTCATGTTCTCAGATAAAAGACTTAAAAGTTTGTTTTGTTATGTCGACGTACTAATTGGCTTAGGCGCCAAGGAGAAACAAACTGCAATCTTCCTTTAGCGAGGGACATATCCTAAAAGACAACAATTAAGAAGAAGTCGTGAAAGCAAATTTCATGACTTCTTTAGGTGAAATTTTGCTTTTCCTTAAGATATTATATTGCTTTCGTGAGGTGAAAATGTGGAATTTACATAATTTACTTGCCTATTTGTTTTTTAATTCTTTCTTATGCTATTTACAGGTTTCTTCAAAGGTTCAAAGGCTGAAGAAGAGGTAATTTTTGTCATGTCCATTTATCAAGAAGAAAGAGGGCAAGTAATTTAGATACAACTTATGTCCTTAACATAGTCTATCATAATATATAAGTTTGAGTCGGAAGATTTAGCTTGGGATTAAGACTATCCAAACACCACCAAAATTATTAATAGCTATGTGGAAACATAATAAGCTATTAAGCACGTTAAATAAGCTTATCCAAACACCCCGTTAATACTTCAAAAGTAATATATACTAATTAAATTTCTTTGATGAAGCTTTCGTCAGCCAAAACTTGTGCACACTACTTCGCATTTAAAGGTAAAAACTAAAAAGGGTCACAAGGTTAGCTCATTACATATGTTCAACAAAAATATGATACCACAGAAGTCATTAAGCTGTGTGCCAGTAAATGGACTTAAATTTCCATATCTATTTTAGATGATTGCATTAATATATCTGATACCACTGGAGTATATCTGATACCACTGGAGTCATTAAGCTGCTTTCATTCTAAATTGTGTTGGTCTATGCCATGCAATATTAACAATGGCTATTACTGAAATGGACTGATGTAGAAGAAACAGATGCAATTTTAACAATCAGTGCGGTTCTACGGAATCTAAACTCATGGAGTGATGTAGAAGAAACAGATGCGATTTTAACATCGGGAATACGTGGAATATACAGTTGTAATGAGTCCTTATTTTAAGTGTTTCTTTGTAAATAAATATAATTTAAGTATAATAAATGTAATTTAGTTGGTTGTTTTACGATCATATAACCTCTTTTCCGGTGATGGTGTTGATATGTTAGATCATCAATATGGCAGGGAACCCAAATGCAGTTGGTGATTCTAGAGAAGCCATACTTTCGGTATTAAAGCATGCTTCAAAACATGCGCAAGAGGCTAAAAAATAGAAGCATCCGCAACATGATCCTCAGGCACGTAGAGAAATGATGGGTTATGATTGGTGGAGTGTTTATCTTTGCAATCCACGTTTGAAAAGTTTATAGAGCATACATCACATCCATTAAGTAACTTGGTCCTTTAAGTTTGTTCTTTCGATTTTATTTTGATGGCACTACGCCATTACATAATTTTTTTCAATAGCAGACAGAATTAAATTACTAAAAGGGTTTTTACAAGCTAAACGGTGATTTCTGGTATGACTGGTTCACAAATGTTGGTATGAAAGGTGTACTCACCAAAATGACTTAATTATCCGATTATGTAAATGTGTTGGTTTTTCATGGATTTGTAAAAGCAACTGAAGGTGAGTAAGTCATTAACGATCGACCAATGGCGGAACTAGAACATTTTTCTTGGGAGGGCCGAATTTATTTTAGGAGAGCCGAATCGGAGATTTGTTTGTAACCTCAACTAAATTACCCCTAAAACATATAATATTTACACTAGCTGCCGCAAATTTTGGGGGGGCCGGGACCCTCCCTTGCCCCTTCATAGTTCCGCCAATGCGATCGACTGGATACTATCCTAAGTACGCCGAATGAAAGTAGTAACTATATTGGAAAATAGCAAAAACCATTTATGAAATCCCTTTATACTAACACAGCATACTTAGTATGAATGTCATGTACTCATCAAAAAATACATATAACATTTAGAACGTAATAGTCAAGTGATGGTTACAAAATGTCTATTAATTTGATTCATTGTTACGAGGATTGAATATTGAAACACTCTTAGAGTAATTTGCAACACCTTGTTATCAAGCTTTCATATGATTAAGATGGAGTATATATGTTACACATATTTTCTTTTTGAAACACTCAAAATATTTTACCTTTGGAATCTCGGTAAGTCCTTATGAAGTTTTGTTTGAAATCTGTATTTTCATAAGCTGTAAATTCAAGACCAAACACTATATATAGTTGATTTATCGGATATTTATATTACACAACTATAAAGGCTCTTGTTCAACTTTTTTTTTTTTTTTTTTTTTTTTTTTTTTTTTTTTGCTATTAAGCAAATATTGAAAGATGAATTTAAGAGTGAATATAATAGTCTATGTCAAAGGGGTTTGGCAGGTATCTGTATTGAAGTGGCATTTACTAAAAAGAACTACATTATCTCTTTGGTAGGTATAGTATTTATTTTCAATGAATTCATTATTGAAATTATAGATGCATGGTATGTACTAGTACTTGCTAATATGTTAAATTAATCCATTACTAATAATCGCCAGATACATGGTTTTTGTTGATTAGACTTGGTTTTTTTTGTTGCAACTTTTGGTTGAAATCCATAGTCACACGGATTGAGGGTGTGGATGCGAATCACAGCTTACACAACAAATTTAAACCAAATATCATTGATGTTCTACATTGTTCAACATTCGGTTTGATAGATCTGATCACACGGATCGATGTTGAATAACACCGATCAGTATTGTATATACTCCTATTTGGTTCCCAAAACATGCATAGCTAAGAGTAAGAATTTTTATACATAAAACAATAGCACATGATATCATCCATCTAGAAGCATAATTTATTGTTTTATTATTTTCAAATTGGGCCTGTTAATGCAATCTGCATTAATAATTTGTGTCCCATATATTTAATTCATAGCATTAGTGAAAAGTAAAATCCAGTGGGTTTAATTTATGCTAGGGTATCTCATTTTTAACATTAGATCATATTTATTGCACCACCATCACTGCTACCTATCACCAACCAAAGTAAATGAAGTTCATCCAACTTTTGGGGGAAGTCACATGGATCAATGACGTGGATTTGGATCTCACCTTACACAACAAAATCAAATATCATTGATCTAAACCATTCATTCGGTTGATCACAAGGATTGATGAGCCTGGCTTGCAAAAGGATGAGTATTATATATATACTCCTATTTGGTTCACAACACTTGCAAATACAACATCGATCTCTAAGGGTAGTGGCAGTCATGCCGCTAATGCAGCGGTTTGCCCCCAAACCGCCGGGGAACACCGCCGCCACCCCAGCGGTTTGGGTGGGCGGTTTGGTTCAACGGCAAACTTCACTGCTGCGGTTTGGAGTATTTTTTGAACGTTTGAAAAAAAAATGAACGTTGTGCATTGAAAGCACAAATCCGAACGTTGGCTTGGAACCAAAAAAAAAAAAAAAAAAAAAAAATCCTATAAATACTATACTATATCACATACATATTTCATACTTTTATCATCTCTATATCTTAAAAATCATCTCCATATCTTAAAAAAAAAGTGTAGCATGGATCAAAGAAAATCTAGCTCAATAAGTCGTGGTCGTGGCGTTCGTGGACAACATTTTCGTCCGAAAGTTGCAACTCAACAACACCCTCATTCGGCCTACTATCCCCAACCTCCACCACCGGTTCAACCACAATTCTTTCAAGAACAATATTATGCACGACCTCCACCACCGTTAAATCCAAGTCAATATAACGTAATTATGACAAAGGAGTTCAACCCGTTTTGTGACTACCGTGAAGGTCCTTCACGTGGCGAGCCTAGTGTTGAGCGCGAACTACCTCTATATGATGATGATGATGATGAAGAGGTTGAGTTTGTCCCCGAAACGCAATAACAAACTCAAACCGGTATTAATTTCTATACGTTATTATTTTTTTTTATACATTAATTTTTTTTTTATGTCTCGACATGTCCAAAAGTCGGGAATTCACAACGTAGAGAAAAGTTTTGGGAGAGAATTACCGAACATTTCACTCAAAACGTGAAAGGTATTACCCGATCTCATCATTCATTGAACACGAAGTGGACAACTATGAATGCCGCCATGGGTGTCTTTAACGGGCTATACATCCAACAAGTAATTTATACTACTTTAATTTATATACTTTTTTTAATTTATATACTTTTTTATACTTGTAGACTTTTGTTAATTTATATACTTTTGTATACTTGTAGAAGCGTATTCGGGAGAGTGGATGTGGCGATGTGGATGAATTGAAAAATGCCTTGGCCGATTTTAATAAGAAAAATAAAGGCAAATCTTTTACTCATATTGATGCATGGGAGGTTGTTAGGGGAGAAGCGAAATGGTTGGAACAACCATGCTTTGTTCAAACATCTTCGGCATCTAATTCCGACAAACGAAGAAAGTCGTCGGAATCTACCTACTACGAGTCGGGAAGCAATGAGCATGTCGAAACTGTTATTCCCGATCTAAATGACGACACAACTCCCACAAGGAAAAGAAAAGGGAAAAGGACCGTTAGCGAGGCATCAACAAAGAATAGTGTTGTTGAACAATTCGAGGCGTACACGTAAAAAAAAACACAAATGTTGGAGGAGGAGATGGAAAAAAAACGTGCAAATGATGCATTGGCTGAACAGTTGATGGCGGCACAACTCGATAGTGTTAAAGAAAAGCAATTGTTTCGGGCCTTGAAGTTCTTTAACGAACCGCATGATCACATAACCAATCAGGCTGTGCGAGATTTCACTATTGCTAAAAAACGTCAGATCGCGGAGAAATATGGATGGCCTACGGATTTTTAGAATAATTATGTTTTTTTTTTCAAGTATTGTGTAATTTTCTTTTTAAAGTATTATGTATTTTTATTTTAATTATTAATGAAATATTATGTTTTTATTAAATTATTTATTTATGAAAAAGAAAAAAAAAATTGGTGGTTTGGAAGGTATGAAAAAAATATGGTTGCCACTAAAAAAGGGTTGGGAGGTATGAAAAAAGTGTGGGTGAAGTGGAATGATATTATTGGTTGGTTGGAAGGTATGAATTTTTTTGAGAGGTATGGTTGCCACCACCCTAACAACAAAACCACTACTGCCTCTCTTTCCTTCACAAAGCAAAGCAACATCTCTAACTAACATTTTCTTATTTTAGATCTCTCACATTTTCAATCCAGTCATACAACCCATTGTTTCTATGACAACCATACAACCTCGTGTGACGTCATCTGCCACCATCTCCAAGGTACGCAGTACATATGTCGTTTTATGTTGTTGTCACAACAAGCAGGACACAAACATGTGACTAATCAATGTTACTTACTTTGTTTTATCATTTCAGAAACCAAGAAACGACAAGATCAAGATTAGTTTTTTTGTATTCATCGTCGAAATAGGTGACCTCGGAAATATTTGATCTAACAGGTATATTGTCATTCTTTTTAATAATTTTCCATTTATTCTTGATACAATTTCAATAACTCCAAACTATTTTGTTAGATCTTCCAAGAATCAAAATGAAATAATATCCCACTATGGTTGAAATATAACATAAACTTATTTAAGTTTCTTGAACATATCCTTAGACCTCACATACTAGATGTTCTTCAAATATTTTTGTAAGATTTCACCGGACTTGGATTACATGTGTCATGTATTAAAAGTTGTTTGTAGTTAAAAATAGGTTGAAAAAGAATGAATCATGATAATAATGAAGCTTTTTGTATAGTATCTATCTTATTGTTAGATTTGGATATGGAAAACCAATAAAAAAACTAGCTTTTTGTATATTATCTATCTTATTGTAAGAAACATGTTACTTATCTATCTTATTATAAAGCAGATATGTTGGTATGCGTGACGACTCACCTAAAGCGAGAGTATATTGAAGAAAGCTTTTTTGTACGTAACTTCTAAACATCAACATAACTGATAACATCTTTAAATTAAAGATTTGAAGAAATTGAATACTGATCTTTTCTTTTAATTTCCCATGACGCTAGAAGGCAGGAGTGGTTCCCAGCTGATCCGGAACCTACACTAGCATGCTGTGGATGCAGAAGTTTGAGAATGGAATATATGTGCGCAGTTGCCGTTTACTCTCATGGGAGAGAGGCGATGGAAGGCGTATTTGTTTCACTCGAGGCGTGTAGCTGGTGTTGGAGAAGACTATAGGGTTGCAGAGGGTACGGCGTCATTTTGGCCTGCGTATGATTCTCATCCAATTGCGGATGAATGGGGTCAAGAGATTGGCATGGTAAGATATTTTAATCTTGTTTTTGGTGAAGTTGGTCGAAATGGTAAAGATTGTATATGGAAGAATATACTTGTTCAGAAAAGGTTAATGGGGATTGTTCAATCGCTGAAAAGGTTGGAAGAAGCAGTTTTGCTTCTGGCGGAATATGACATTTCATATCGCCTCCAACAAAACTGTCGAAATGATTATAAGAAACAAGTTGTTATTGATTACACGGATGATGTATCTAGCTTGATTGGGAATGTTTTAATAGAATTTAATGAGGTGAGGAGATTGTGCATCGAAAAAGAGAAACTGATGGGTTGGGGTGTTTTTAGTGTTGAAGCTGGGATTGATGATGTAACTGCTAATGATAGAAATCAAGTTGAGCCCTATTTCTGTAGAGTTTTATTTGTCCCTAGTCCGGGAAGGTACTCATTCATCTTTCTATTTTCATTAGGCTGAAATGTCACAACAAATAATAAAATGGAATAGCATATAATATAATGGAAAGGCTTTTAACTTCGACATACAAGAAATGTCGTACTCCATGTGTTTGTTGGGTGCATGACATTGGCTTGTGCTTATATGTTTAGTCTATTTGACTCGTAAGTTAGTACATATTTCAGTTAGCACTAGTGGTTATGGTATCATTCGGCAATCTGGGTATTTTTCGGTATTGCATAACGAATATATCGATTTTTATTTTTATTTTTTGGCAAACAAACTCTATACTGGTACTCATCAGGATTCGATATATCCTTTTCGATACGGTACGGTATCTATTCTCAAAAAATACGTGGCATGGTAAGTGATGGTTTGGTGTTTACAAAATCCAGAATCAAACCACTCTAATTTTCAAACCATTGCTTTAGTGTCCTCATTTCCATCATAACAGTTCCTGGGTTTAATTGTTCACCGACATTATTACTCGTGTGTTTTCTGACAGCTAGTTGAGATTCTGCCATCGGCTCTTGTCCTCTACATTCTTCGAAAGCTGCCTCCCAAGAGAGTATCGAAGTACAACCCAATTCATTAGCAACGCCTGCTTCTATTCATCGGCTAATGCTAATCATTGACTTTGACATACGGTATAACAATCATTCAGTGTTTGATGCTATTGGATTTGAGCCGACTTCAATACATGCAAGATTTATGCTGCCAATTTATCTATAACGACTGTAGCAAATGTCATGGCAACTTGATTGGAGAAAACTTTTTGATCAATTTCTTCATGGAGCTTTTGTGCTTTGCCATTTGGAAGCATTATATTATTAATGATTATTGTAATAGAATCAGTTCTTAAGAGTATGGTTTATGTTTTTGCACTTTTGTTGGGTGGCTTGTAGCTTCATTAGTGAGTGTTAATTTTACTTTCAGAAAAGAAAAACCAACAATAAAGTAACTCTGAATGAAAATTTTTAGTACTTGTTGATTTGCACTGTAAAGAAGGGTCCATAATTAAGTAACTTATGTTTCTAATGAATAAGCTCATAAGCTAAGTGTTTGGATCGGCTTGCGATGAAAAGATGGAAAAATACGTTTATAAAGTTACATCAGCCCATAAGTCAGGACAAGAGGGCTTATCGAACCCTTCTTAAATAAGCTCAAAAGTCTAAGCTTAGAAGCTTATCCAATTTTAGAGGGGACACGTTTCAAATGACTAAATTAAACTACATGTGTTTAAACTTGATTTGCTCACTAGATTTGGTTTTTTCATTTTAAATAAGTAAGTAGAAAGAAGCAAGTATTTAACCCAGGAACCTTTAAACATCAAAGTCTAAAACACAAACGATGTCCTCTTATAGGGTCGAGTTTCTTTCTAACATATCCAATAATACTTATATTATAAGTTGGAAGCTTAAGTTTATTTTTTCATAAAATCATTTGATGGATTAGTTGAAGCTGAAACTTATTATTGTAAAATCACTTAAAAATACATCAAGTTGAATCACATATATTTTATGCTTTTCCGTGATAATCTATTATAATTTCAAAGGTATTTAGGTAATTTAACTAGAGAAAATTACTTAAATGAACCATCTATGAATCTATATTTCAAAAATGGACCGCGCATTTACATCTTACCAAAATGGACCTTCAGCGCGTTTGCTTTCTGCGCTTCCGTTAGATATTGAGCACGTGTCTCATCAACAACAACAATATATATATATATATATATATATATATATATATATATATATATATATATATATATATATATATATATATATATATATATATATATATATAGGCGCACTTACACATAAGAAGGCGCAACAATGTGCGCTTCGTTTAAAACACAAAAATTCGCAAAAGGCCAAGCACCCTGCGTACGCTATCTGGCGCGTTTGTTGTCAAAATAAATGTGAGGCGTGCATGGTTTTAAAAACTAGAAAAAATAAATGTTGGTTGGTATAAATTGAATAGAGAAAATTAATGTAATGACCTACCATCTTTCCTCTTACTCATTACAATCATCTTTTGTTCTATTCTCAAGAAGGCTCTCAAGGCATTGGATTACTTGTGTGTGTTTCTTATAGTAGTTAGAAATAATTTCCACTTCCCCGCTAATATAAGCGAAAGAATGTGCATTTTTTAGAGTTATAAACCGGAAACATTTGATGTCATTCTTTGTTATACTTATAAACTGCAAGCATGTCATTTTTTTCATAGTTTAACGATAACTTAAAAACTATGCTACTAATTTTATCTTGAAGATTTCTTGAAGCTAGCCGCTCAACGGGCGGGCCTGTAGCTAGTGTAGTGCCCAAAAATAAATTAAAATGTTTAATTAGTAGCTTTTAATAAAATTGTGTTACCTATTATGTGATTATTATAACAACGTCTTTTATTAAAGACAAAATCTTGAATCTCATAAACTAACGTCTTCAATAGATACTTGGTATGAATACATCAAATATGAGAATGTCGATGGTTGAAAAACAAAGTTGGCATTAATTTTTTTTTAGAAATGCAAAGTTGGCATTAATTAAGGGCTAGTGCTGATGGTCAAGCACAAGAGAAAAAGAGCCCCAAGAGAGACCAAGTTTTTTGACCATGGAAGAAGCAGGTGTAGTCGAAATGTCAGTGACGAAGGATATTTGTGTTGCTTAACGGGGTATGTTTTATTGCTCGTAGCATATGTATCTTTGAACGAATTTAGTCAGTTTTTGTGCTTAGATGTTTTACGTGTTTGTTACATTAAAAGAGTAAGTTAGAGATATCGTCATTGTGGTGTAATGAAAATTATAGAAATCGTATCTAATTTTGTATTCATTTTGTTATCACATGACTAAATTAAATTACATGTGTTTAAACTTGATTTGCTCACTAGATTTGGTTTTTTCATTTTAAATAAGTAAAGAAGCCAGTATTTAACCCGGGAACCTTTAAACATTGAAGTCTAAAACACAAACGATTTCCTCTTCTAGGGTCGAGTTTCTTTCTAACATATCCAATAATACTTATATTATAAGTTGGAAGCTTAAATTTATTTTTTCATAAAACTATTTGATAAATTAGTTGAAGCTGAAACTTATTATTGTAAAATCACCTTAAAAATACATCAAGTTGAATCACATATATTTCATGCTTTTCCGTGATAATCTATTATAATTTCAAAGGTATTTAGGTAATTTAACTAGAGAAAATTACTTAAATGAACCATCTATGAGTCTATATTTCAAAAATGGACCGCACATTTACATCTTACCAAAATGGACCTTCAGCGCATTTGCTTTGTGCGCTTCCATTAGATATTGAACACGTGTCTCATCAACCAAAAAACAAAACAAATATAGGCGCACTTACACATAAGAAGGTGCAACAATGTGCACTTCGTTTAAAAAAAATGCAAAAGGCTAAGCACCCTGCGCACGCTATCTGGCGCGTTTATTGTCAAAATAAATGTGAGGCGTGCATGGTTTTAAAAACTAGAAAAAAAATGAATGTGGGTTGGTATAAATTGAATAGAGAATATTAATGTAATGGCCTACCATCTTCCCTCTTACTCATTACTATCATCTTTTTCTCTTATATATTTCAACACTCCAATTATTTTTCTTTACTCATGCTCATCTCCCAACCATCACACGCTTCAATTCATCTTTCCCTCTATTTATTTTATTTTATTTAAACTTTTTTTCAATTTCATTTGCATACTAAACAACTTATTATTAACCATAAAACTCTAAACATGAATCTTTCCTACTGTTTAAGGTCACGAGTACGAACAAAATCAAACCATACAAACCCTTTTACTCCTTTTGTTTCATGTTTTTAGAAGTTTTTCCATAGGTATAGTTATTGTTCTTGGTTTGTTCGTTTAGATCTATGATGATTTTATCTCGATCTGTTAAGATCTTGAAATATATGAAAGAAAAACTAACATCTTGTTTTCTTTCTTTTCAAGTTCGAGTCATGGTCGTTTATTGAAAATAGAAAGATGAATGAGTACCTTCCCAGATCAAAGTCAAATAAAACTCTACTCAAATAGGGCTCAACTTGATTTTTGTCATCAGCAGTTACATCATCAATCCCGGCTTCAACACTAAAAACACCCCCAACAGTTTCTCCTTTTTGTTGCACAATCACCTCACCTCATTAAATTCTACTAACACACTCCCCAAATTCTCAACTAAGGAAGGTACATCATCCGTGTAATCAATAACAACTTGTTTCTTATAATCTTTTTGACAGTTTTGTTGGAGGCGATATGAAATGTCATATTCAGCCACCAAAAATGCTTCTTCCAACCTTTTTAGCTTTTCATTGGTACAACGAAGCACAACGATTGAACAGTCCCCAATAACCTTTTCTGAACAAGCAGATTCTTTCATTTTTCACATACCATCTTTACCATTTCGACCAACTTCACCAAAAACAAGATCAAAATATCTTACCATACCAATCTCTTGACCCCATGCATCTGCAATAGGATGAGAACCATACACAGACCAAAATGCCGTTGTACCCTCTACAACCCTAACCTCTTCTCCAACACTAGCTACACGCCTTGAGTGAAACAAATACACCTTAGTTTCTCGTAAATTCCATCGCCTTAGTTTATGGTAAATGTCGCGTATTTGTTTCACTCGAGGTGTGTAGCTGTGTTGGAGAAGACGATAGGGTTGTAGAGGGTACGGCGGCATTTTGGTCTGCGTATGGTTCTCATCCAATTTCGGATGAATGGGGTCAAGAGATTGGTATGGTAAGATATTTTAATCTTTTTTTTGGTGAAGTTGGTCGAAATGGTAAAGTTGGTATGTTGAAAATGGAAGAATATACTTGTTTAGAAAAGGTTAATGGGGATTGTTCAATCGTTGTGCTTCGTTGTACCAATGAAAAGCTGAAAAGGTTGGAATAAGCAGTTTTGGTGGCGGAATATGACATTTCATATCACCTCTAACAAAACTGTCGAAAATATTATAAGAAACAAGCTGTTATTGATTACACGGTTGATGTATCTTGCTTAGTTGAGAATTTGGGGAGTGTGTTAGTTGAATTTAATGAGATGAGGAGATTATGAAACGAAAAGGAAAAACTGATGAGTTGGGGTGTTTTTAGTGTTGAAGTTGGGATTGATGATCTCGTCGAGATCTTGGATCTCGGATCTCGGACATTGGGAAAATCTCGGTTCCAAATCTCGTCTCCAAATCTCAGCAAGATTTTGCCAAGATTTTGCAAGTTGTAACTGTATGTGAGGTTTTTTTTTTTTTTTTTTTTTTTTTTTCTTGAAGCCCACTTTCTGGTAATGTAACATGAAGAAGAGAAAAGAAGGTGAAGGGTGAAGAAGAGAGAAGAAGGTGAAGGGAGGGTAAAAGTAGGCTGCATATGTTATTAATATAGAGATACAAATTTGATGAAAGAGATACAAAGTTTGGTGAGAGAGAATTTGTTATCATGAATGACTCCATGTAAGAAAGAGAGCTTAAATAGCTAGGTTTCTTGACTCTTCATCCATTTGCAACTTAATCCTTCAAGTATAAACACAAGAACAACTATAATCCTTGAACTTTGAGTTTCCTTGCACAAAGACCCTTCAACTTGAATCAAAACCTATAAACAAACAAAAACACTCTATAATAGGCTCTAACAAAAGAAGACCAAAACATTAATATATTTATTAAAGAGTAAATTACTTAATTGGTCCTTATGGTTTACCGGGTTTCACATATATTGTCCCTGTGTTTTTTTTCGACGGGTCATGTCCCTATGGTATGCAAAAGTTGCGGATCCTGTCCAATTTACTAACGGCGTTTAAACGGTCGTTAAAAAAGGACTAACGTGATATAGATGCATAACGACGGGGCCTAAGATTATATATGTGAAACCCGGTAAACCACAGGGACCATTTTAGTAATTAACTTAGAAAAAAAAAAAAAAAAAAAAAAACTTTTTTTTTAAAATTACGAATAAAGTAATTAACTCAAAAAAAAAAAAAAAAAATAAATTACGAAAAAAGTTATTAACTCAAAAAAAAAAAAAAATCTTTTTAAAATTAAGAAAAAAAAGTAATTAACTCAAAAAAAAAAAAAAAAAAAAAAAAAAAAAAAAAAACTTTTTGAGTTAATTACTTTCTTTCTTAATTTTAAAAAGAGTTTTTTTTTTTCCTTTTTTTTTTAGTTAATTACTTTTTTCGTAATTTAAAAAAACGGTTTTTTTTTTTTTTTTTTTTGAGTTAATTACTTTATTCGTAATTTTAATTTTTTTTTTTTTTTTTTTTTGAGTTAATTACTAAAATGGTCCATGTGGTTTACCGGGTTTCACATATATAATCTTAGGCCCCGACGTTATGCATCTATAATCTATATCACGTTTGTCCTTTTTTAACGACCGTTTAAACGCCGTTAGTAAATTGGACAGGATCCGCAACTTTTGCATACCATAGGGACATGACCCGCCGAAAAAAAAACACAGGGACAATATATGTGAAACCCGGTAAACCATAAGGACCAATTAAGTAATTTACTCTTTATTAAAATATATTTTATTAATATCATAAAAGATTAAACAAAAAACATAGCATAAAAAAAGTCACATGCAGTTGCAACTTGCAAAATCTCGGTATTAATTAGGTTTAAATAAGGAAAAGTGTTACTCCGTATTAAAATATTCTAGATAATATTATAACCGATATCTTACTGATATCTCGCCGTGATAACCGTTATTTCAAATCTCGGTCCTTAAACGATGTTTGATTTTTGACTGAGATAACTACATAGACGGCTAATGATGGAAATCAAGTTAGCCCTATTTCCGTAGAGTTTATTTGTCCCTAGTCTGGGAAGGTACTCATTCATCTTTCTGTTTTCATTAGGCTGAAATGTCACAACAAATAATAAAATGGAATAGTATTTAATATAATGGAATGGCTTTTAACTTCGACATACAAGAATTGTCGTACTCCATGTGTTTGTTGGGTGCATGACATTGTCTTGTGCTTATATGTTTAGTCTATTTGACTCGTAAGTTAGTACATATTTCAGTTAGCACTAGTGGACTAATGGTCATGGTATCATTCGGCAATCTGGGTATTTTTTGGTATTGCATCACGAATATATCGATTTTTATTTTTATTTTTTTGCAAATAAACTATATACTGGTACTCATCAGGATTCGATATATCCTTTTCGGTACGGTATCTATTCTCAAACATGGATTTCTCTATTCTCAAAATATGATGAACATGAGACAACTTTATATAATACGTGGCATGGTAAGTGATGGTTTGGTGTTTGCAAAATCCAGAATCAAACCACTCTAATTTTCAAACCATTGCTTTAGTGTCCTCATTTCCATCATAACAGTTCCTGGGTTTAATTGTTCACCGACATTATTACTCGCGTGTTTTCTGACTTTGTTTTGTTGGTGATGAACAGCTAGTTGAGATTCTGCCATCGGCTCTTGTCCTCTACATTCTTCGAAAGCTGCCTCCCAAGAGAGTATCGAAGTACAACCCAATTCATTAGCAACGCCTGCTTCTATTCATTGGCTAATGCTAATCATTGACTTTGACATACGGTATAATGGTCAATTCAGTGTTTGATGCTATTGGATTTGAACAGACTTCAATACATGCAAGATTTATGTAGCCAATTTATCGTGTAACGACTCTAGCAAATGTCATGGCAACTTGATTGGATAAAACTTTTTGATCAATTTCTTTATGGAGCTTTTGTGCTTTGCCATTTGGAAGCATTATATTATTAATGATTATTGTAATAGAATCAGTTCTTAAGAGTATGGTTTATGTCTTTGCACTTTTGTTGGGTGGCATGTAGCTTCATTAGTGAGTGTTAATTTTACTTTCAGAAAAGAAAAACCAACAATAAAGTAACTCTGAATGAAAATTTTTAGTACTTGTTGATTTGCACTGTAAAGAAGGGTCCATAATTAAGTAACTTATGTTTCTAATGAATAAGCTCATAAGCTAAGTGTTTGGATCGGCTTGCGATGAAAAGATGGAAAACTACGTTTATAAAGTTATATCAGCCCATAAGTCAGGACAAGAGGGCTTATCGAACCCTTCTTAAATAAGCTCAAAAGTCTAAGCTTAGAAGCTTATCCAATTTTAGAGGGGACACGTTTCAAATGACTAAATTAAACTACATGTGTTTAAACTTGATTTGCTCACTAGATTTGGTTTTTTCATTTTAAATAAGTAAAGAAGCCAGTATTTAACCCAGGAACCTTTAAACATCAAGGTCTAAAACACAAACGATTTCCTCTTCTAGGGTCGAGTTTCTTTCTAACATATCCAATAATACTTATATTATAAGTTGGAAGCTTAAGTTTATTTTTTCATAAAACCATTTGATGAATTAGTTGAAGCTGAAACTTATTATTGTAAAATCACCTAAAAATACATCAAGTTGAATCACATATATTTCATGCTTTTCCGTGATAATCTATTATAATTTCAAAGGTATTTAGGTAATTTAACTAGAGAAAATGAACCATCTATGAGTCTATATTTCAAAAATGGACCGCACATTTACATCTTACCAAAATGGACTTTCAGCGCGTTTGCTTTGTGCGCTTCCGTTAGATCTTGAACACGTGTCTCATCAACCAAAAAACAAAACAAATATAGGCGCACTTACACATAAGAAGGTGCAACAATGTGCGCTTCGTTTAAAAAAAAATGACAAAAGGCCAAGCACCCTGCGCACGCTATCTGGCACGTTTGTTGTCAAAATAAATGTGAGGTGTGCATGGTTTTAAAAACTAGAAAAAAATGAATGTTGGTTGGTATAAATTGAATAGAGAAAATTAATGTAATGGCCTACTATCTTCCCTCTTACTCATTACTATCATCTTTTTCTCTTCGGAAAATTTCATGTATATCTTTGAAAATTTCAAAAATTTCATATATATCCTTTTTACTAGTTTTTTATGCATAAAGTACAATGCATTTAATGCATCAAAAAGATATATATGAAATTTTTGAATTTTGCAAGGATATAAATGAAATTGCCCTTCTCTCGTTTATACTTCAAACACTCCAATTCTTTTTCTTTACTCATGCTCATCTCCCAACCATCACACGCTTCAATTCATCTTTCCCTCTATTTATTTTATTTTATTTAAACTTTTTTTCAATTTCATTTGCATACTAAACAAATCTACCCCACTTATTATCAACCATAAAACTCTAAACTTGAATCTTTCCTACTGTTTAAGGTCACGAGTACGAACAAAATCAAACCATACAAACCCTTTTACTCCTTTTGTTTCATGTTTTTAGAAGTTTTTTCATAGGTATAGTTATTGTTCTTGGTTGTTCGTTTAGATCTATGATGATTTTCTCTCGATCTGTTAAGATCTTGAAATATATGAAAGAAAAACTATCTTGTTTTCTTTCTTATCAAGTTCGAGTCTTGGTCGTTTATTGAAAATACAAAGATGAATGAGTACCTTCCCGGATCAAAGACAAATAAAACTCTACTCAAATAGGGCTCAACTTGATTTTCGTCATTAGCAGTTACATCATTAATCCCCAGCTTCAACACTAAAAACACCCCAACAGTTTCTCCTTTTTGTTGCACAATCTCCTCACCTCATTAAATTCTACTAACACACTCCCCAAATTCTCAACTAAGCAAGGTACATCATCCGTGTAATCAATAACAACTTGTTTCTTATAATCTTTTTGACAGTTTTGTTGGAGGCGATATGAAATGTCATATTCAGCCACCAAAAATGCTTCTTCCAACCTTTTTAGCTTTTCATTGGTACAACGAAGCACAACGATTGAACAGTCCCCATTAACCTTTTCTGAACAAGTATATTCTTTCATTTTTCACATACCATCTTTACCAATTCGACCAACTTCACCAAAAACAAGATTAAAATATCTTACCATACCAATCTCTTGACCCCATGCATCTGCAATAGGATGAGAACCATACGCAGACCAAAATGTCGTTGTACCCTTTACAACCCTAACCTCTTCTCCAACACTAGCTACACACCTCGAGTGAAACAAATACACCTTAGTTTCTCGTAAATTCCATCGCCTTAGTTTATGGTAAATGTTGCGTATTTGTTTCACTCGAGGTATGTAGCTGTGTTGGAGAAGACGATAGGGTTGTAGAGGGTACGGCTGTATATTGGTCTGCGTATGGTTCTCATCCAATTTCGGATGAATGGGGTCAAGAGATTGGTATGGTAAGATATTTTAATCTTGTTTTTGGTGAAGTTGGTCGAAATGGTAAAGATGGTATGTTGAAAATGGAAGAATATACTTGTTCAGAAAAGGTTAATGGGGATTGTTCAATCGTTGTGCTTCGTTGTACCAATGAAAAGCTGAAAAGGTTGGAATAAGCATTTTTGGTGGCGGAAAATGACATTTCATATCGCCTCCAACAAAACTGTCGAAAAGATTATAAGAAACAAGTTGTTATTGATTACACGGTTGATGTGTCTTGCTTAGTTGAGAATTTGGGGAGTGTGTTAGTTGAATTTAATGAGATGAGGAGATTGTGCAACGAAAAGGAAAAACTCATGAGTTGGGGTGTTTTTAGTGTTGAAGTTGGGATTGATGATCTCGTCGAGATCTCGGATCTCGGACATTGGGAAAATCTCGGTTCCAAATCTCGTCTCCAAATCTCAGAGTCGATATTCTCGGCAAGATTTTGCAAGTTGTAACTGTATGTGAGTGTTTTTTTTTTTTCTTTCTATTCTTTTGAAGCCCACTTTCTGGTAATGTAACATGAAGAAGAGAGAAGAAGGTGAAGGGTGAAGAAGGTGAAGGGAGGGTAAAAGTAGGCTGCATATGTTATTAATCTAAGAGAGATACAAATTTGATGAAAGAGATACAAAGTTTGGTGAGAGAGAATTGGTTATCATGAATGACTGCATGTAAAAAAGAGAGCTTAAATAACTAGGTTTCTTGACTCTTCATCCACTTGCAACTTAATCCTTCAAGTATAAACACATGAACAACTATAGTCCTTGAACTTTGAGTTTCCCTGCACAAAGACCCTTCAACTTTAATCAAAACCTATAAACAAACAAAAACACTCTATAATGGGCTCTAACAAAAGAAGACCAAAACATTAATATATTTATTAAAATATATTTTATTAATATCATAAAAGATTAAACAAAAAACATAGCATAAAAAAAGTCACATGCAGTTACAACTTGCAAAATCTCGGTATTAATTAGGTTTAAATAAGGAAAAGTGTTACTCCGTATTAAAATATTCTAGATAATATTATAACCGATATCTTACTGATATCTCGCCGTGATAACCGTTATTTCAAATCTCGGTCCTTAAACGATGTTTGATTTTTGACTGAGATAACTACATAGACGGCTAATGATGGAAATCAAGTTAGCCCTATTTCCGTAGAGTTTATTTGTCCCTAGTCTGGGAAGGTACTCATTCATCTTTCTGTTTTCATTAGGCTGAAATGTCACAACAAATAATAAAATGGAATAGTATTTAATATAATGGAATGGCTTTTAACTTCGACATACAAGAATTGTCGTACTCCATGTGTTTGTTGGGTGCATGACATTGTCTTGTGCTTATATGTTTAGTCTATTTGACTCGTAAGTTAGTACATATTTCAGTTAGCACTGACTAATGGTCATGGTATCATTCGGCAATCTGGGTATTTTTTGGTATTGCATCACGAATATATCGATTTTTATTTTTATTTTTTTGCAAATAAACTATATACTGGTACTCATCAGGATTCGATATATCCTTTTCGGTACGGTATCTATTCTCAAACATGGATTTCTCTATTCTCAAAATATGATGAACATGAGACAACTTTATATAATACGTGGCATGGTAAGTGATGGTTTGGTGTTTGCAAAATCCAGAATCAAACCACTCTAATTTTCAAACCATTGCTTTAGTGTCCTCATTTCCATCATAACAGTTCCTGGGTTTAATTGTTCACCGACATTATTACTCGCGTGTTTTCTGACTTTGTTTTGTTGGTGATGAACAGCTAGTTGAGATCCTGCCATCGGCTCTTGTCCTCTACATTCTTCGAAAGCTATCGAAGTACAACCCAATTCATTAGCAACACCTGCTTCTCATTGACTTTGACATACGGTATAACAGTCAATTCAGTGTTTGATGCTATTGGATTTGAGCCAACTTCAATACATGCAAGATTTATGCGGCCAATTTATCTATAACGAATGTAGCAAATGTCATCGCAACTTGATTGGAGAAAACTTTTTGATCAATTTCTTCATGGAGCTTTTGTGCCTTGCCATTTAGAAACATTGTATTATTATTGATTAATGTAATGGAATCAGTTCTTTTGTAGCTTCTCTAGTGAGTGTTAATTATACTTTCAGAAAAGAAAAACCAACAATAGAGTAACTCTGAACGAAAATTGTTAGTACTTGTTGATTTGCAATGTAAAGAAGGGTCAATAAGTAACTTATGTCTCTAACGAATAAGCTCATAAGCTAAGTGTTTGGATCGGCTTGCGATGAAAAGATGGAAAAATAAGTTTTTAAAGTTATCAGCCCATAAGTCACAAAAAGAGGGCTTATCAAACCCCTCTTAAATAAGCTCAAAAGTCTGAGCTTAGAAGTTTATCCAAACATTTCAATGAGCTTATTTTTGCTATATAAGCTAATAAGCCTCGTATAAAAGCTAAAACAAACACCACATATTGTTGTAAAGTGAAAAGGCTAACCAGAAAAGGGACAAAAAATTTTGTGCTGAAAGTGTATTATATACTTTTACTTTCAATAGAACTTGATACACTACTATAGGGGTTTATTGAAGGACCAAAATAAAAATAAATTGTGGCGGGTCAACAAAACTCTGTACTTTGACAGAATTTATATGTTTCAAAGTTCTAGGGCTGAGCATGGTCTCAAAACCAAACCGGACCAACCAAAACCGGACCAGACCAAAAACCGATTTAGCCCAAACCACAGGACCAAGGACCTAACTGAAATATTCAGTCCATGTCCAAGTCGGTCCAACAAAGCATAATGTCCAATTGTGCGTAAAACGAACCGGACCAAACCGGACCGAGGACCGAAAATGATTATAAGGTTGGACCGGGGACCGGACCGAATCGGTCCATGGTCTATAATGCTCGGTCCTGTTTCAAACAATAGTACTAGAAATAATCAAGTAAAAAACATGCCATAAGGAAAAATAGTCATGTACGAATTCTCAATATTTCTTTACATAAGCAACTTACAAATGATCATCAAAGTTATGTGCATTTCAAGTATAAAATCTATCATTCCACCTCTAGAAAAAGATTTCTACATGAAATTTTGTCTACATGAAATTTTGTAGCAGCTCACATTACTTTTGAACCTATAACTGAGTTTATCATCGTCTCATTTCATCAAGTGGTGGAGCAGCAAATCTGACTTCAGCAGGACGCGCTACTACAACTGGTTCATCGGCAAACAGCGTTTTGATGAAGGATGGTGTCTTTAGGGGTCGACGTCCAGTCATTTTTGGATAGACATCTTCAAGAAAATAGTATGCGTGACCAGCAATCATACCCTGAATTGTTCAATGAATAATGCATTAATAGAGTGAATGTCTACAGATGGAATTGACAAGCAGGCCATATGTTCATCACACAGCACATCGTAGTTACGGGTGTTTGGAAGTGCGTTTTGAAAGTGATTATATATTATCTTCAAAAACTTATTCGTCTCCAAACAAATCTTTACCTTTCCGACCACAAAACCAAATATCAAATAAGAGGAATCTATTTACCATCTATGTGCAACTTTGACCACGTGTTCTGGTCATATTATAGCATGTGTATTCACACCACCATAATATATGAACACATTTATCCCCCTATCATGCATATTTCAACAATTTCCATTCATGACTTTTAAGTAAACAATTCACTGTTTATGGGAAGTTTTATAGTTGGAATTAACATAGTACATATATTCTCATTATTGCTATAACACGTGACGATGTTTATATGGGTCCACATTATGTCAATTTAAAAGGAATTTTAAATATTCGACAAATCATCAAACAATTTCTTGTCATTACATGTTCTCAGAAAATGTTTCAAGGGACATATGAAGCAGTATTTATATAGATAAAAGAATGGCCCACAATATCGAAACATTTACAGCAAAATAATAAGGACTTACAAGTAAATCCACCCAAGCACTAGCGCCGACAAGTACTGAGAAGCCCAATAAAACCTGCAGGGGAACAAGAAGCTTAGCGGGCACTAAAGACAGATGGTACATTTAGCCTTTGCAAAGGGAAAAAAAATCAAATAATAGAAGGGTTCAGAGAGTACACAGTTTCCTTTTCTAGGTGCAAACTTCTTTTAATTCACTCTTATAGCAATAATGCATTTTATTCTAGTTAATGCATTGACGTACTTCACATTTTCAACAAAAATGCCATGTAATAATTTTCTGTAAGTTACTTTCTTTAGGGTCCGTTTTGTGGGTCCATCTTTATTTCTATTCAGATTAAGTATAAGCAAACCCACAACACGAGAACGTTGAATGGCCACAAATATATAAGGAATTAGGAATTACGCACATTCTATAACATATGTTATCAAAGATAAATAAGCATACGATGATAGATTCTTAATAGATTATAGATGTACATATCAACAAGAACTCACCCATGGTAAGTAGGCTGCAGTAAAAGTAAAGAGGCCCAAGAAGCTCATATGAATAAACGGATTTTGCTTGCTCCAAACATAAACCTGTGAAGCAAAGAGAACCAAAATTTAGCTCAAGTTAACTTAGAATGTTCTAAGAGGTATAGTGTATAATGAAATATAAAACAGGACTTAGTAATTACCATCATAAAAGTTAGTGAATTGCTAAGGAAAATGATCTTAGCAAACGATTCGGACACATAAGGTATCATCCCTCCAACAAGTACAATACTGGTCAAGACAGTTGCTCCAAATAAGAGCATGTAAAAGAAATCAGCGGTCCTTCCCCTGAAGGAATTTTCTTCAAGCAGTTTGCAGTATCGAGCCAAAAAGAACATGTGAAACAGAAAGTCCAAGTCTGTACAACAAAGTTGTTATCAAGTCAGTACAAAACGTTGACACTGACAGGGAATGCGTTTATTAGAAATTTCTTAATTCCTAGCAAATGAAAAACAATAATTTTTTTGAGAAACCGGCAACAAGCAATACATGTGGCTTAAAGAATCAGAATCAGGTGCTTTATGTAGTCCAACTCATAAGGAATTTTTACACACGTCATGAATGAATATATGCATTTTCAGAGTAATACATGTGGCTTAAAGAATCAGAATCAGGTGCTTTATGTTATTGGCAGTTACGTAACTTTTGCATTTAACTCAATAAGACAATAACTAACATTCCTATAACAACTCCGTAACTATTTCTCGCATCACCCAAACTGAGTTTTTTGATGATCACAAAATCATATCATATAAAGTTTTTGCCGAAGACTCCAACCAGATTCCTAAGAGTCGCAGACGATTAGCCTAAATTCGCATGTAAATGCAAAAGTTACGTATCCTTGAGATTACGAGTGTTCTATTAACATGTTAGATCACTAACACATTCATTGTATTTCTATGAAAACAGAACCCAATATCCTTTCTAATACAAAAACAGGAACCCAACATGGTTGAATAATATGTGTAAGAATGCTTACCCATTTTTCGGAAATAGAGGAAATTAGTGATCAAACGCCATATTTGATATTGCTTCACGACAAGCACAGGATTCAAGTACAAGTTATACGGCGAAATGATCTGCACAATGTTACACGGAATCAGATTCAACAACTATTATACTGTACTATCTTCAAGCCATAGTTTCCATATTTATCTAGTACACCGTACATAAAATAAACACGCTAAATAAGAAGAAAAAAGAACACTTGAATCAGAAATCAGTTTCATATTTTGCTACCATTATCAATTCCTTCCACACAATGACGCAACCAAAGGGGAGTTAGCAACTTAGCATTTACAGTCACTCCTAAAACTATTTCGTAAATCGTTCCTTGTATAATAATCAACATACGTACATCGTTTCATGGGTCACGTTTGTTTCAACGCAAGAAAATGAGACCCACAATCACACACACACACACACAATTATATAAGTCCCATAGTCAAATATCATGCAATCGTCAAGCAACACATAACATAACAACCAATAAAACACATATAAGGGTCAGAAACAGTCATGCGGATACCTAGGTTAGCGTGTACAACTGAGTCTTTCCCTCCCCTGACTAACCTAAACAGCGGAAACGTCATCCGTTTAACCTAAAAGTAAACCTTAACTACTTAACCAAATGCGCAAAAAACCTTAATCAATTAATCAACCTTTATAAATCATCAAACAATCAAATCAGGCCTAAAGTTACCACCTTTATCACAAAATCAACCAAACGAACAACACCCATTTCTCAAAACACAATCTTAAACAAAACCCATAAACTAATTTTATCAAATTACCAAAAAAAATCAGAAAAACTAGGGTTCACAGTACCTCAAATTAGTCCTAAAGTTACCACCTTTATCACAAAACCATCACAAACTCAACAAAATAAACAAAACCCATTACTCAAAACACAATCTTAAACATAACCCATAAATAAATTATATCAAATTACCAAAAAAAAATCAAGAAAATTAGGGTTCATAGTACCTCAAATTAGTCCTAAAGTTACCACCTTTATCACAAACCCATCACAAAATAAACAAAACAAACAAAACCCATTACTCAAAACACAATTCTAAACAAACCCCATAAATTAATTATATCAAATTACCAACAAAAAAATCAACAAAATTAGGGTTCATAGTAGCTCAAATTAGCCCTAAAGTTACCACCTTTATCACAAACCCATCACAAAATCAACAAAATAAACAAAACCCATTACTCAAAACACAATCTTAAACATAACCCATAAATTAATTATATCAAATTACCAACAAAAAAATAAAGAAAATTAGGGTTCATAGTAGCTCAAATTAGCCTAAAGTTACCACCTTTATCACAAACCCATCACAAAATCAACAAAATAAACAAAACCCATTACTCAAAACACAATCTTAAACATAACCCATAAATTAATTATATCAAATTACCAAGAAAAAAATAAAGAAAATTAGGGTTCATAGTAGCTCAAATTAGCCTAAAGTTACCACCTTTATCACAAACTCAACAAAATAAACAAAACCCATTACTCAAAACACAATTCTAAACAAAACCCAGAAAGCAATTTGAACAAATCAATCAAAAAAAAAAATCAAGAAAAAATTAGGGTTACCTCAAGAGAACAGCCAATAGTAGTGACAATTGCAGCAGTTAAATAAGAGCGAGTGATAATTGGCATCTGTTTATACCAATCTTCCACTGCTTGTGCCATTTTTGTAAAACGCCCTGAAATTTTGATTCTGATATGATCTTGATGGGTTTGGATGGATCTATACTGGGTGTTTTTATGAGAATAAAAATGTACAAGTGGTTAATGCACAATGTACTTATTTTTATTGCTTTATCTTTAGTGTTGTTCTTTTATTTGGTGTATTGGTACTTGAGTTTTGAGAGAGTGAGGTGCACGAGCCAATGAGAGATGAGTGTGACATGTTTGAACCAATCATGTGATTTTGAGATGGATAGTGATGTCATGCTGGCTACTTTTATAATTTTATACTCATAAATCATATCTCTTTTTATCAAAAAAGAATTTGTTAAATAATATCCGATGCATAATTTAAGTTAAATAATTTTTTTTTTTTTTAATTTTTCTTATTTGGAGTAGTTACACGCATTGAGCCGTGCTTGTCATCATCCCGATGGACTTGTTCGGTTTTCTGAGGGGATGGGGGACAGTGGTGGCAATATCGTTGGAATTTTAATACCCCCTACCAATGAGCCGCCCGTTAAAGTAAATGGAGGTTTATTATTTGATGTTGAGCTGCTAGATCGGGTTTTTAAAGCACCTATCACTACTGTCAAAAGCATACCTCATAATTGTCGTTATGCTTTTAATCAGGCATTGAAAACTACTCTCTATAGGGTGGTGGCCAAGCCGGGGTCTATTGATGAATGGGTCAGGTTGCTACTCTTCCCTCGTTGTACCTTACAAGTGTTTAAGCCCAGGAATAGGCAAGAAAGCAGGTCAGGGAATAGAAAGAATTTGCAAAGTCGTTCTATTCTGAATGCATTGGCTACTTGGGGGGATGAGGGTGGTATCACCTCTTTGGTCGAATCGGTGTTAAACTTTTCTGGTGTGGGTTCCTTGGGCCATGAGGGGAGTGATAAGCAAGAGGAAATATCTCAAAGTAGTACTACAATCAAGCAGTGTCTGCGTAAGGTGGCAGATGGGCATTTTACATCTGCTATGAAGGTATTGTGCTCCTCTGGTGTTGCTCCGTACAATGCGGACACTATAGATGCTTTAAAGGCTAAACACCCCTACAAGGCGCCTCCGTCTTTGCCAGATGATCTGTTTTCTGAGCCTCCCCTGGTAGCTGAGGTTGATTGTGTCCTTACATGTGTTAAATCATTCCCCAAAGGAACTTCTTGCGGGAGAGATGGCTTGAGAGCGCAACACATCCTGGATGCTCTATGTGGTGAGGGTTCAGCTGTAGCTACCGATCTCTTAAGGGCTATCACTGCAGTGGTTAATCTTTGGTTAGGAGGAAGATGTCCTAAGAGTTTGGCAGAGTTTGTCGCATCCGCTCCTCTTACACCGCTTCTTAAGCCAGACAACGGCATACGACCTATTGCAGTGGGTACTATTTGGAGACGTCTTGTTTCTAAGGTGGCTATGAAAGGGGTCGGTAAGGAGATGGCAAAGTACCTTAATGATTATCAATTTGGGGTGGGCGTGTCTGGTGGTGCTGAAGCTATTTTACATAGTGTTAACAGGGTGCTAAGTGAGCGCCACTCGGATGGGTCTCTAGCTATGCTCACAGTTGACTTCTCTAATGCTTTTAATATGGTGGATAGATCAGCCTTACTTCATGAGGTAAGGTTGAGGTGCCCCTCTATCTCTTTGTGGGTAGAGTTCTTATACGGGCAGGCAGCGAGGTTATATCTTGGAGACGCACATATTTGGTCCACTACTGGGGTTCAACAAGGCGATCCTTTGGGACCACTTTTATTCGCCCTGGTTTTGCACCCGCTCGTGCATAAAATTAGAGACCGTTGTAAGCTTCTCCTCCAAGCATGGTATCTTGATGATGGGACTGTCATTGGAGATTCAGACGAGGTTGCCAAAGTATTGGACATCATTCAGGTGGACGGTCCAGGTAAGGGTCTTGAGCTGAATATTAAGAAAACTGAGTTATTTTGGCCTTCATGTGATGGTAGGAAGCTTCGTCAAGATTTATTCCCGGCTGACATTGGGAGGCCAAAAGTGGGGGTGAAGCTTCTTGGAGGGGCTGTAAGCAGAGATAGGGATTTTATTAGCGGGTTGGCCATGAGGAGAGCTGCTAATGCTGTTGAGTTGATGCGCCTTCTTCCACAGTTAGGGAACCCGCAGAGCGAGCTCCTTTTGCTTCGGTCATGTATGGGCATCGCCAAACTTTTTTTTGGCTTGAGGACGTGTCAACCTGTGTACACAGAGGAGGCGGCTTTGCTTTTTGACAAAGGGTTACGTGAGGCAATTGAAGAATTAGTGGTTTGTGGAGGTCCTTATTTTGGAGATTTCCAGTGGAGGCTCGCTTCCTTACCTATTCGGTTTGGTGGTCTGGGCTTGTATTCAGCGGTTGAGGCTTCCTCATATGCTTTTGTGGCCTCTAGGGCCCAATCTTGGGCACTCCAAGATCACATTTTACGTGCCAGTGGCTTGTGTGACATGGACCCTGACTATCCTTGTGCTTTGGCATGTCTCCGTAATACGCTTCCGAACTTTGACTGCAGCGGTTTCACTGATAAGGACACCACCCCCATCAAAGCCCAACATACTTTGGCGAGTGTTTTGTTCAGTAAAATTGTGCAAGGTATGGAAGTTCAATTTGACATGACCGATAGACAGAAAGCTGTTTTTGAATGCCTACGATCGCCACATGCTCAAGACTTTCTTACGGCTGTTCCTATTGATGGTCTAGGCCAACACATGTCACCTGTGGAGTATCGTACGGTCCTTAAGTACCGCCTAATGATTCCTCTTTTTTCGGGTAATGAATCATGTCCGGTTTGTCGCAAAGCATGTTTGGACTCATTTGGTGAGCATGCCGTGCATTGTAGAGAGCTCCCCGGCTTTAAGTACAGACATGATATGGTTCGTGATGTCCTTTTCGATGTACTTAAGCGTGCTGGGGTCTCTGCAAAGAAAGAAGCAGCCGTGAACTTCCTGACTGACCCCCGGGAGGGTAGATCAACACTTAGACGAGCGGATGTTTTGGTTTTTGGTTGGGCAGGTGGTAAGCATGCTTGTGTGGACCTAACAGGTGTTTCCCCTCTCGTGGGATTGAGGAGTGGAGGTTTTACTGCAGGGGAGGCTGCTCTTAAAGCTGCCTTATGCAAAGTGACCAAGCATGAGAAAGCGTGCATTGACAATCAGCACGAGTTTATACCTTTCGCGTTTGACACTTTTGGTTTTCTAGCACCTGATGCTGTAGTCTTCCTAAACAGAGTTCAGCGGGTCATGCACTCTAATGTGATGACTCCTAGATCCATGAACGTAGTTTTTCAGCGGATTAGCTTTGCAATCCAAAAAGGGCTGGCGGCGCAGCTTGTTGCCCGTTTGCCTTCAATTGCTTTATATTAAACTACTTAAATACAAAAAAAAAAAAAAAAAAAAAAAAAAAAAAAAAAAAAAAAAATCTAAATTTACTTTTATATTCCCATATTTCTATTTTAAGATGTCTCAAAATAATTGTCCACTTTCTTTTTTAGTAAAAACTAAAGAATATAATATGAGAATATTCTTTTTCGGTGGTTGAAATTTAAAGTTGCCCCACTTTTATTAAACTTTGTAATTCTTGTCTGCTGACAATTATTTGAGATGGAAGGAGTATTAATTATAATTGTTGCCTTGCCGCAGAGCATTTAAAAGTTATGAGAAGTAAGGTTGGGTAAACAACAATTAGCTTTATTTATTTTTTTCAAATATCCATTTTTCACATTTCATTAAGTAGCATTTAGGAGCGTTGAACATTAGGAGTTGTTTTACACATTATGATTACACTTACACTTACATTACCAAACGTTTTTATGAATGAAAATAAAAATAAAGATCTGCTACCGCTCATAGCTACTACTTACAACTATTCATTGTTATTGCTCACTAATACTACTACTACTTTTACCAAACACACCCTTCAAATCTTAAGAAAAAAATAAGTGCGTGTACAACAACAATATCTTATCTTGTTAGAGGAAAGGATGAGTGAGCTAAGACTACCTTTATCAGTCACTAGAAAACGCACTCACTCACCATTTACTTACCCTCAATCCCTCTCACTTTTCATCCACATTGGTCACACCACCTTCACCTTTCAGTGAAATACCCACAATATACAAATATACCTCACTAAATACCTACACACTCACAAATCAAATAAATAATATAAACATTGCACGGTTACCAAGTGGTGAGAAGCTCACCATTGTGAGTTGATTTTGGCCTATGTCACGCATCACACACAACCCCATATTGGGGCTCACTCAAAAGTGAGGGTCTCACCGTGCCTTATGCGTGATCAATGAACCCAGTCTAAGATGCATATAGTCGCACATCTATCCAAAAATAAAGGGGCTGCTTTCAAAAAGACTTTCGACAAGTATATACGCATATATATCAAATTTATGTGCGGTCAAGTGTGTGTGAAAGAATAAGCATAAATACAAATAATAGGAAAAAAAAATAGTATTTGTTTTACTCACAACATCTCTTTGTGGTTCTAAAAGTCATTTGTTTTCTACAAGGGACAAAGAAAGTGTTAAAACTATATTCAAAATTAAATATTTTGATTTATCTTTTCATGAAACAAAGTTAATTGCATAAATCGTTCTTAAAATTTGGTCAAATTGCATGTTTCAATCCCAAATGTTACAAAAATGCAACGATCGTCCATGTGGGGAAAGCTTTGGTGCAAGTATCGTCCCTACACGGACGATACTTGCACCGAAGTTTTCCTACTTGCACCAAAGTTTTCCTCAAGAAGGACGATAAAGGTTTCCTCGCAGGGAGGATCTTTGCATTTTCGTAACTTTTGGGACGAAACATACAATTTGACCAAACTTCAGTGACTATTTATGCAATTTACTCTAAAAATAAAAGGGTACATTTTAAAGGGCCCAAATTACTTGGGATGACCAAATAATATTATCTTGTATTTCTGACACACATTTCGACAACGTGCTCTTAACCTCGTAATCTTTCCCAGCTTCATCGTCAAAAAATTTGTCAATCAGAGGCGAAATGTCTTTGGCATATTGTTTTCTCAAATCTTCTTTTGTCGCCCTTGTTTGCTCAAACAACTTGACAATGCCGACAATAGCTTCCTAACGAGCCGCATCGCCTTCGTCACATTGTTTCTGAATATACGCTTTGAATTTTTCGACGGTATGGGGAGAGAACCATAAATTAAAAGAGTATAAAATATTGATTATTAGAAGAGTGGACGAATATGTGGGCATTTATAAGGGGTGTTATTTGAATTTTAGTGGTATCTAGCCATTTGAAAACGTTTGAATTCAAAAAAAATATAAAATTAAGGTTGTCATTACCGTCACCATTAGCAATTTAGAGTCTCTGTGTATTTAGGAGAGAGAAAACTGATGTGATTGTGTGACTGCAATATTTTGTTGTCTCCATTAGCATTGGTCACTCTGAATTCCATATGTAACTAATAACCCTAGTATAAACGTCCAAAGCATCAAACTAGCCAAAACCTTCCAATCCATCAAGAGCATTGGTTATAGGCAGCTCTCACTTCAAAAATGGTGTAGGACAAGATGTCACAAACTCAGCTACTTTAATTCCTAATGGCATCATACTACCTTACAGAAAATATCCCCTATAGTTATAGAAGCACAAGCACAACTCAGTACACATACGAGACACCACAATCATTTAAAAGCATAGTAACAACTCATTAGTAGCCAAAAACCTACTGCTTATATACAAACTCACAATTCATCTAAAAACTGATACAAGACATAACATCTCAAAAACCTACTGCTTTTTGATGAATAATAATTAGTATGTACTACGGTAATAAATAAAAGGGACATAAAGTTACGGCAGACAAGATAAGTTATAAATTAGTCTTCGTGATAGAATGCTGCTGCATCATGTTGTGCAGTGTTCTTCTAGTGTTCCTCTGTCATCCAAGCTTAGGAATGTCATCGCGGCAATTGGCAAAATAGTCCAATCTTGGCTGCCATGCATTAAACCGTTGGTTATATGCTTTAGCCATCTGACGCAATGCTTTAGCTCTCCCTATGCATGCTTTAGCCCGCCGTAGATATTCATCAGCCAACGTGCCCAATGCATCAGCCTGAGACAATGAACCACCCTGTTGTTCCAATGCCTTCATCTTGTCCAATAACTCAGTCCGACATTTCATTGCCTCATTCTTTCGCCCTAAAACCCCAGCGAACCGCTTCTTAGCACATACCACTTTTTCAATGCAAAATTCCGCTGTGCAGTTTCAAGCTTACGGAATGTGATCATTCCAAGGTTGTTCAAGAGAAAGCGTATGGTGGGTGTCTGGATGAAATTTTAATAGTTTGTTATAAAACCAAAAGTGAGGTTACTTGATTGATACACAAACTTACAAAATAAAAAGAGCTGCTTTGACACCGCACATTATAAATAAAAAATAAGTGAATCTTAAATTTAACAAAGAGATTGATTACCTTTTGATCCTCAGCACCTTTATCAGCAGCAGGAATGCGAATAGATGTTGCTTTAAGAGGTCTAACATCATCCAATTTGCAAAAGATTTTACATTGAGGACACTGACAGCAATTAATTAAGACAAGAATAGAATTTAGAATAATAAACATGGTTAAATTCAATTAATTATGGTTAACACACTGGAAGACAAACCCACCCTCTTACTCCTAAATATGTCGGTTTGAAGCCATTTCTTTATACATGATGCTCCAAAAATATGGCCACAAGGAAGACAGCTGTAGCAATTTATCACACAAAGACCAAAGTTAATTAGGTAAAACATTCATTGAATAGGCTATTAGATAACGAAAATAAGCATGTTAGGTTTGAGGATTGGGTTGTAAATAGGTCGACATTAGTACCCTGTATAATAAATAGGTTAGGTTTGAATTGAATTTTGAGCCTGGTTCCAACCCACTTAAAAAAACAATTAAAGAAATAAAGAGTGAGGGGATACCAAGCTTGATGCTCTTGGTCAACAGTCCAATGCTTGAAACAGATGGGACAAATATCAGGAGCTTTTGCTTGAATTTGGGGTGGTCTAAAATCAAGGGCTTCAGCAAAATCTTTTTTACTATCCGTTGGTTCATAATCATCACGATACATGGAATCATCAATAAATTCATCATCTTTCATAACCGGTACCTCGATCTCGTGCACAGTTTTACCATTGTCAATCCTGCTTATGACTAAAGGTAAGGTCATCTCCTCCACTTGTTCAAAATCATCATCATTATCATCAAGATCCAATTCCAACTCTACTTCTTGTTGTTCTTCTTCATCTCTTTTACGTTTATTTGATGGCACCTCTACCCCATCAACAGTTTCTTCTTCTTGTTCATCTCTTTTACGTTTATTTGATGGCACTTCTACCCCATCAACAGTTTCTTCTTCTTCATCCCTTTTACGTTTATTTGATGGCACCTCTATCCCATCAACAGTTGTACCCGAATATACATCAATCCAACTAGTTGCCTTAGGTAACAGGCTTGTCTCCTTATCATCATATTCATCGTCATCGTCATCGTCGTCATCGTCATCGTCACCGTCAAGATCCAAATCCATAGCTACTTGTTCTTGTTGTTCTTGTTCTTGTTCTTGTTGTTATTCTTGTTGTTGTTGTTGTTGTTGTTGTTGTTGTTGTTGTTCTTGTTCTTCTTCTTGTTGTTCTTGTTCTTGTTTATATTCTTTGTTTGCTTCCATCGGTTTGTGATCCTCCTCCTTATCCATTTGTGATCTTATGCCATGCAAAACCAAGAACTCCTTGTAGCTTTGTTTATAAAACTTTATACTTGCCATGTATGCACCAACTTGTTAACGCGATGCTTTAGATTGTTGACACAATGCTTTTGCCTGCTGCCCAAATGCATCAGCCTTCCGTAGACATTCATCAGCCCGCTGGCCTAATGCCTTAGCCCGACATCGTGATGCCTCAGCCCGTTTTTCTGCACCAGCCAGACATGCCAATGCCCCGGCCCGTTTTTGTGTATTAGCCATCCGGTTCAATAATTCAGTACGCTGTTTCATAGCATCCTTCTGGAGTGCCAAAACATCAGTCCGCTCTTTCAAAGCATGAGACTTATTGTTAAATGCATTTGTCAGCAGTTCCCGTTGATATTGCTTAAATGCGGTAAATCCTTTCTTGTTGTATGGAAAGCTTCTAATGGATCCCTGCATGAGATATTTATAAACAGTTTTTTACAACCGCAAGGTGAGTTAAAAAAACAAGACTTACAATAATAGAATATATACACACACACGCGCTTTGACACTGCACCGTATATATAAAGAAATTGAAGGTTTGCTTGTAACAAAGAGATTGATTACCTTTTGATCAGCTGGAATGCAAAGGCGAGTTGCATAAAGAAGCCTAACACTCTTTAACGAGAATAATTCATAGCATTGAGGGCACTAACAACAATTATCCAAGACAAGAGTAAGAGGAGAATTAAAGTTTTGGAAGATTGAGTTGACTTTGGGTAGAGGTTCGGGTTGGGACCCGGGTCCAGTCTAAACGGGTTCGGGTCTAGATGGTTTTCTAGAAATATGGGTCTAAATGGGTAGGGTATAAATGGGTTTTGTTCATTTTTATATTAAAAATAGAGTTTTAAGTAAAATATAAAAAATGTGAAAAGAAAATACAAAGTAACTTTTTTTACCCCCTAGACCTGTTGGGTAATTGCTATATAATTGCACTTTATTTCAAATAATCAACTAGACCCATAAGTAATATTTTGGGGAGATCCAACTAGACCCATGTTTAACCAATGGGCCCTAAATTACCACCTTTAATTTTGGGTGTCATACATACCTTGTAAGAGAAACGGCCTTCCTTCAATTCCCGTATACATGCAAACCCAAATACGTGCCCACAAGGAAGACAACTGCAGTAGTCATCACACAAAAGGAAAAAAAAGGTCAATAGTGTAAATTTTAACAGGAACCAAAACGAATCATCCCTCACCTCTAGACCTAGTTTTTAGGCTTTCTAATCCTAGCGACACTATTCCTGAGTTGAACGATCAATCCCCCGGTACTTGTCACTATACTATACTACAACGATCAGGTACACTGCCTGGTGGGGTTGTAAGCTTCTCGAGATCCCTTGAGAGGTAAAACCTGTTGCGATTCCCACGCATCACTTGGCTAGAGGCGATAGCTAGAAAACATGAGTTGACGTTTTCCCGTAAATGGGTGCTTTAAAAGTTGGATCTCTCTAATCCCAAAACTCGTTTCGAGTGTTCTCAATTAAGCACATAACACATTCATACCTGTATTGAAAGATCCACATTTGTCGGGTAAGGGGAATGTCGACTTTCAAAATTCATCCCGATTATCACAGACGCCTGGCGCGTTACCCACGCGTTGACACGTGGGTGGCACACCAGAAGCAGATATGTGATTCGGGGAATTTTGGCTAACGTTTGTTATTTTATGTGTTTCGATGGTTTATTTGTCATCATTAAAATATAAAGAGATCTTGATCATGTTGCTTCAACACGACGTTTCATTGCCTCATTCTTTCGCCCTAAAACCCCAGCGTATCGTTTCTTAGCATCATACCACTTTTTCAATGCAAAATTCCGCCATGCAGTTTCAAGCTTACGGAATGTGATCATTCCAAGGTTGTTCAAGAGAAAGCGTCTGGATGAAATTTTAATAGTTTATTATAAAACCAAAAGTGGAGTTACTTGATTAATACACAAACTTACAAAATAAAGAGAGCTGCTTTGACACCGCACATTATAAATAAAAAATAAGTGAAGCTTAAATTTAACAAAGAGATTGATTACCTTTTGATCCTCAACACCTTTATCAGCAGCGGGAATGCGAAAAGATGTTGCATAAAGAGGTCTAACATCAACCAATGTGCAAAAGATTTTGCATTGAGGACACTGACATCAATGAATTAAGACAAGAATAGAATTTAGAATAATAAACATGGTTAAATTGAATTAATTATGGTTAACACACTGGAAGACAAACCCACCCTCTTACTCCTAAATATGTCGGTTTGAAGCCATTTCTTTATACATGATGTTCCAAAAATATGGCCACAAGGAAGACAACTGTAGCAATTTATCACACAAAGACCAAAGTTAATTAGGTAAAACATTCATTGAATAGGCTATTAGATAACGAAAATAAGCATGTTAGGTTTGAGGATTGGGTTGTAAATAGGTCGACATTAGTACCCTGTATAATAAATAGGTTAGGTTTGAATTGAATTTTGAGCCTGGTTCCAACCCGCTTAAAAAAATACAATTAAAGAAATAAAGAGTGAGGGGATACCAAGCTTGATGCTCTTGGTCAACAGTCCAATGCTTGAAACAGATGGGACAAACATCAGGAGCTTTTACTTGAATCTGGGGTGGTCTAAAATCAAGGGCTTCAGCAAAATCTTTTTTACTATCCGTTGGTTCATAATCATCATGATACATGGAATCATCAATAAATTCATCATCTTTCATAACCGGTACCTCGATCTCGTGCACAGTTTTACCATTGTCAATCCTGCTTATGACTAAAGGTAAGGTCATCTCCTCCACTTGTTCAAAATCATCATCATTATCATCAAGATCCAATTCCAACTCTACTTGTTGTTCTTCTTCATCTCTTTTACGTTTATTTGATGGCACCTCTACCCCCATCAACAGTTTCTTCTTCTTGTTCATCTCTTTTACGTTTATTTGATGGCACTTCTACCCCCATCAACAATTTCTTCTTCTTGTTCATCTCTTTTACGTTTATTTGATGGCACCTATATCCCATCAACAGTTGTACCCGAATAGACATCAATCCAACTAGTTGCCTTAGGTAACAGGCTTGTCTCCTTATCATCATCTTCATTGTCATCGTCGTCGTCGTCGTCATCGTCATCGTCACCGTCAAGATCCAAATCCATAGCTACTTGTTCTTGTTCTTGTTCTTGTTGTAGTTGTTGTTGTTGTTGTTGTTGTTGTTGTTGTTGTTGTTGTTGTTGTTGTTGTTGTTGTTGTTGTTCTTGTTGTTCTTGTTCTTGTTCTTCTTGTTGTTGTTCTTGTTCTTGTTCTTGTTTATATTCTTTGTTTGCTTCCATCGGTTTGTGCTCCTCCTCCTTATCTATTTGTGATCTTATGCCATGCAAAACCAAGAACTCCTTGTAGCTTTGTTTATAAAACTTTATACTTGCCATGTATGCACCAACTTGTTGACGCGATGCTTTAGATTGTTGACACAATGCTTTTGCCTGCTGCCCAAATGCATCAGCCTTCCGTAGACATTCATCAGCCCACTGGCCCAATGCCTTAGCCCGACATCGCGATGCCTCAGCCCGTTTTTCAGCACCAGCCAGACATGTCAATGCCTCAGCCCGTTTTTGTGTATTAGTCGTCCGGTTCAATAATTCAGTACGCTGTTTCATAGCATCCTTCTGGAGTGCCAAAACATCAGTCCGCTCTTTCAAAGCATGAGACCTATTGTTAAATGAATTTGTCAGCAGTTCCCGTTGATATTGCTTAAATGCAGTAAATCCTTTCTTGTTGTATGGAAAGCTTCTAATGGATCCCTGCATGAGATATTTATAAACAGTTTTTTTACAACCGCAAGGTGAGTTAAAAAAACAAGACTTACAATAAAAGAATATATACACACACACGTGCGATTTGACACTGCACCGTATATATAAAGAAATTGAAGGTTTGCTTGTAACAAAGAGATTGATTACCTCTTGATCATCTGGAATGCAAAGGCGAGTTGCATAAAGAATCCTAACACTCTTTAACGAGAATAATTTATAGCATTGAGGGCACTAACAACAATTATCCAAGACAAGAGTAAGAGGAGAATTAAAGTTTTGGAAGATTGAGTTGACTTTGGGTAGAGGTGGCAAAATAAATGGGCCGGTTCGGGTTGGGACCCGGGTCCAGTCTAAACGGGTTCGGGTCTAGATGGTTTTCTAGAAATATGGGTCTAAATGGGTAGGGTATAAATGGGTTTTGTTCATTTTTATATTAAAAATAAAGTTTTAAGTAAAATATAAAAAATGTGAAAAGAAAATACAAATTAACTTTTTTTACCCCCTAGACCCGTTGGGTAATTGCTATATAATTGCACTTTATTTCAAATAATCAACTAGACCCATAAGTAATATTTTGGGGAGATCCAACTAGACCCATGTTTAACCAATGGGCCCTAAATTACCACCTTTAATTTTGGGTGTCATACATACCTTGTAAGAGAAACGACCTTCATTAAATTCCCGTATACATGCAAACCCAAATACGTGCCCACAAGGAAGACAACTGCAGTAGTCATCACACAAAAGGAAAAAAAAGGTCAATAGTGTAAATTTTAACAGGAACCCAAACGAATCACGATCACTGACTAGGCTATTAGATATCAAGAAGATGCGTGCTCAAATATCAATCTAACAAGAAGCAACGTTTATAAGCATACGTGAAGTTTCCCGTTAAGATATAAGAAATGATTAACATGCATGACTAATTGTATGTCTACAGTGGGTCATTGTGCTGCAACCAAGATAAAAATCAGGCATAAGCAGTGGTGTAAAAAGAGGACTAGCTAGACGGCCACCATACGCCTCAATTTTAAGAAAATGGCCAAACGAAAAGGGTGCGCTTGGTTGGGGTATATCGGGGGAATTTCATGGCATTTGCATTTTAAATTTTTTGAAATAGTGTGTTTGGTATGCTAAATGAAGAATATTAGAATTTCATAAATTGGCGAAATGAGACAAATTAGAATGCCTCCAAAAAGTAAATAATTTCAATTTACTTTGGAAACTTTTTTTTTGTAAATGACCAAAATACTATTTTATCTGTTTTTCATTTCGCGTTTATGTTGTTTTGGTGTCGGTTTTATATTATTTATTTATTTATTTTTTAGAATCAAAGTAAATTCATGGCTTACTAAACTAATTGCAATAACAAACATCATGACATATTTTAAAATACAATAAATTTTCGTTAACCAAACACGTGAAGGTATTTTAAATTCCGAAATTTTAAAATCCTCCGCATAATTTGAAAATTCGGAACTTCAAATTCACAAACCAAACGCCACCTTAACGTTTTTATATAGAGAAACAACCTTAGTTTATGATACAATTTATTTGGTCTTTATCAAAGCCTAAAATAAATGGATTAAAAGGCCCCATTATGACCCCTCATATGTTGGAAGTTATTTCAATTGAGGGATTAAAACCCGACCCGATTGACCCGACTCGAGTTGACTCGAACCCGAATAGACCCGACTCGAGTTGATCCAAGTTTTAAACAGGGTCAGGTTCGGATATGTTTTTTGGAGACTTGACCCGAGTTGACCCGACCCAAATTGACCCAAACTCGACCGGGTCAACAGCTGCAATGACGTAGCTGATCACCCTAACTCTAATGAATAGATACCTCATTTGATGTACTTTATCCACAGTCCAAGCTTGAAGACAGATGGGGCAAAGATCAAGATCATCTCTAGCCACCAACATCAAATTTATCTTAAGCAACAAATCAATCGATTCGCGATTAGTTCAGCTTAGGTAATTTTGTTTCTTATATTGTTATTGTGCTTCTACATATAAATTTGCCATTCATTTTTCTCAATTACTTTCTTTAACATGATTTTATGATGTTATAGTATTATGTGTAGCTAAAGTGTTTGATAAAATGCCTCAATGAAATTTATCTGTTGCAACTTACAATATTTTCATCAATTGTATGATTTTCACCCCAACAACTATTTTATCTTTTGTAGGGGTAAGTAGATTGTGTGTTTTGGTGAGATGAAGCGGCTGGGATTAGAAGAAGAAGATCGGATAAGTTCATTACCAGACTCCCTACTTATTGAAATCCTGTCTCGTTTAGATGACACAAAATACGCCATTAGAACAGCTACCCTTTCCAAAAGATGGCACCATCTCTGGCCTCAGCTTTCTAATCTTTTCTTTACCCGTTTTACTGAGCGTAACATCCCCCAATTCTATTCATCCCTCGAAAGAATCATATTAAGTCACACTCAAGTCAACAAGCTCAAACTGCATGCCAAGTGCGACGACCACACTCATGTCAGCAATTGTATTCGTAGTGCTATTAGTCGTAATGTTCAAGAGGTTGATTTTGATATAAGTCACGTGTATACCGATCCATTTGTTTTACCTGAATTTTTTTTCACCTGTTCAAGTTTGATCAGTGTCCGTGTGTGTGGGTGCGTATTTGATCCGTTTGATTTTCACATTCGTTGGGAAAACCTTAGGACTTTGCATATTAACGCCGTTTTAGAAGACGACGTGATTGAGAATATTTTATCCGGATGTCCTCTTTTGGAAACTTTGGAGTTGGCGTGTGGAGAGGGTTTTAATCGGATTGATATTACTACTAACAAGAGTGTTAAGAACTTGGGGTTCTTTGGATACCTAGGGGACGATTGTATGGATATCATCCAAATCAATGCTCCTTATATTTTGACACTAGCAATCAAAGGATGTTTGATGTTGAAGGATCTTATGTTGCTAAATGTGTCTCCGCTAATTAAGGCTGAACTAAATTATTCCAAGAAGAGACTCTTTCGGCGCGTGGACATTCATGAAGAGCAGGAAGCGAATGAAGAGATGCTTAAAGGACATCTACTTAGCCTTGCCCATGCCAAGGAGGTTAAAATTGGGGAATTATGTTTAGAGGTACATTCAACTTTCTTTTTCTACTCTGGGAATTTGTGGTTTTTTGGATAAATAGAAACAATTTTTTATTGTGGAATTCCATTTTCATTTTGACTTGATAACAATCAATTCTCATTTTACGTTATCTTTTTGTTGGCAGACTCTCGCTCGTTTAAAAGCTAAAGGTTTTGTAATTCCATCGAATTTGAAGGTTATTGGTGAGATTGCTTCAGGTTGAAGTGTAGACCGGAAAGAGCTAATACTTGATCATGGTCGTAAAGGTGATGAAGTTAGTTGATTGATGGCACTTTAGTTCTTCTTTAGGCTAGACAACATTCCGAATGCGTTTTAATTAGTTACTCCATAGTGACTTTGATTCTGTAGACTCTAAACAATGCTTGTGTTAACTGTAAAAACCTAGTTATTGGCACGCTATTATGAATCTTAGTCACAAGCTTATTAACCTTTGGTGCTAAAGGTGTTTAGTGCTATATCTTATTTTCCATCTCAAGTCTTTGCTAATCAAGTCTGCTCCTGCTAGGCAATCATGTTGACAGATTTGATTGTGCTTATGTTTATCCTTTCTATGATGCTGTTTTATCATATGTCATATGCTCGTGTGAGCTTTGTTAAGCTTGATTGCGGTCATGTACTTGAAGGATTGATTTTTGTAGTGTACTTGAAGATGAAAGTACTCTCTTGAACATAATATAGGGTCAGATTAAGTCGCACCTTGTACCTTTTTTATCATACAAGTATAGGTTAGTGTGTGATGTTCGGTTGTGAACCTTCTTATTTCTTCACTCACAGGTCTTGGGTTTTAGTGGTGGTTGGGTCACTTAAGATGTAACTGTTGACTTTTTACTTTCATTGTCAAACTTAATGGCATTGAAATCCCACATTTCTATAATTTGTAGCTCTACATTCTCAACGTCTTTTTGCATAAAAGTTATAGTGCTTATATGTTTTAAAGTGGTTACATTTTTGTATAAATAGCGACTAAGTTTTGACTAATATGTAATGCAAAAAAATAGTTAGTTTGACTCTTAAAAGTCATTGATAAGGAAGAGGAGTAAATCAGAAGTTATCACTACACCCTCTTGACTTGCCATTATGGTAGTTGTGTCCTTTCTATGTTCAAGGTCCATCTGATAATGCTTACTAGTTGCTCCTCAAATACATGTATAATATTTCCGAAACTTTGTCTAGGGCGTTCTAGTAATCAATTATGCTCAATGTCAGCCTTCTGGTTTAACATACTCAATCTTGTACTTTTTAGATAGTTGGCTCTAGTTGCTTTGTACAGGTATTGCCGCTCTAGTTGCTTTGTACAGGTATTGCCTTTTGATGCCATTAGTAATTCACTACTATTGTGGTATTACGAATTTCATTTCTGCTAGCAAATTGGTATGCATGCTTCTCGATTTCATGGTATGCTAGAAATGAAGACGCTGGTTGTAGGAACTAGTTTTAATCTCCCCTGTTACTTAGATCTGCCAATGCTGGAAAAGTGAAAAAAATGATTGTAGCTGCTTAGCAATTGGTAACCATTAGCCAGTTAGGAGTACCTGAAGTATTATATTTATACATTGAATCCAATGCTATTTGTTGTTAGTTAGGGTCGGTTTAGAATTTCATTACCTTTGGAGTCATGAATACTCCCTGGGAGGAGGGTTTTTTTGTGCAGAAGTGGTTGATAGAGTGTGATTCATGAAATCCACTTGCTTATTCCTAGTGACTAAGAGTATAGATGTAGTGATGTTGCAACTCAGTCAACCCCTTGAAGGTGGCTTTCGTTGTGCAAAAGGGGTTGATAGATTGTGGTTTATTCTCCCTGGTGAGTGGAACTAACCCTTGCTTCTTATCAACGTACCTTTAGTTGGCTTTAGCGACATGTTAAAAACTTCTGTTGGTCTTTTCATTATACGTCTTAAGATTTATGGAATATAAATGTGATACTGCAGCTAATATAAGCAGCATCTTGGTGGGGTGGGTCAACATCAATAGTAAAATGTATTAGTATCAACCTGATGCTGGCAGGAACAGGATGCACTTCTTAAAATTAACATGTGCTGTAGCTTCGACTTCTATTGTGCCAGCTTATTTATAAGGTGCATCTAATGTGCTTGCTGTTGACCAAACCATTGATTCTGTGCGACATAGATAATTATAAGGTGTATTCATCGTTTTCTGTTTGTGTTTTGAGTTTTGGAAGTTATATGTGATGTTGCAACTTGCAAACTGAATCAATTGGCAGATTAATGTTAGTACATTTCATCTCTATCTAGAAGATACTCGATGGTTTTCGTTAACAGATGGCATAATTGGAGCAGAAGTTGTAAATATATATTTTTTCTAGTATTTAGATCTCATTGTACCCTAGTATGCTAGTATCATATACGAGAACCTTTTGTTATTCCTAGGTGCATGGGCCTGAGGTGCATCATACTAGCATCGGGTCTACATATATGGTCAACATGTGTCAACCAGGTTAGTAATGTGGCCAAATGGTCTGGTTGGACGAGTTAGGTAACTGGTTAATATGAGTCCGGGTTGAAAAAGCATAAGTCTTGTTAAAGTTTGGTGGCTCAGGTTGGGCCACAAACACACTCAAGTTAAAAGATTATAGATCAATGTTTTTCGCTTGACATGGAGAATAGGGCCAAGTGCCATTTTAGGGCTTAAGGATATTCATGTCCATTATAGTTTCTGGGTGATATTTAAATTAATTACTTTTCAGTTTTCCTGAGAGGCTTTGGTTGGTTGTTTCGTATCAATCTTTAACAAGTACGGTCATGGCTTAAGTAGCGTCATTTGTTGATCAAACACTAGGGACCAGGTTAGACAGATCAGAGTACACAGAGCATTCTTGCTTTGCATTATTGTTACATGAGACTAGTTGGCATATTTTATTTCAATAGTTGAATATGAACTTTCTTGTCATAGGACATTATAGTTACCTGATGTTACAGGACCTCTGTACTTTGGTGATGATTCACTGGAGAGGTAAGTGATTGGTTTGATAGCAATTCAAGGGAAGGGCTGAGATCGGGAGGTGATATCACTCGATCAAGACCTTTACTGATGTTGTTTGACTTGTGAATCCTGATGAAAGTTTACTTGCTTACCTTACCTTTGTATGCCCAATGAAAGTGTCATGGGTCACTTGAGATGCAGTTGACTTTTACTTTTAGATGTCATGCTATAACAAATGACATGCTATATCCAAGCATTATTCTTACATTCGATCACCTTGACCATTCTTCATGATCACAAGTACTAGGAGTAACACTGATGTTTAGCAACCGTAATCCATTTCAGCAGATAACATTTCAGCATGCTTACTTGTGCAGAGTTTGAATATTCATCTTTACGTTCCAGTCTTGCTACATCGTATGTAGTAGATGATATGGATGCTTGCGGGCCGGGCTGGGTCAGCTCGGCTAGCGAGAAATAAAAGGCTGTCACTATGGATTAAGGAAGACAAATCACTCCTCCAAATCGTAATACGTTCCGTGAAAAGTGAGATAACAATATAAGTACATATATAGGTCTTATTAGCATAAGCATTTTCATTTATCAAACAATAGCATTTGTCTTCAATAAGATAATCCGCTTAAATCAACCACCCCAATCTAACGCAAAGTGCGGGCTAAGTTACACCTTGTTAAATATAAAATTCAACATTTATTTTTAGTTAAATCAAAATAAATTGACAAAAGTATACGATGGTGGGCGGCGACGGCGATAATGAAAGGTGGAGGTGTTACTAATGGTGATTAGGGTTAGAATAAGATATTTGAATAGTAGATTAGTAAATCTAGGGTCGTTTTTTTTTTTTTTTTTTTTTTTTTTTTTAAGAAAAAAAGTGAAGAATAATAAATTGGAATTTTATTTTTTAGTTAAAATTTAAAATGTGTTTTTTTTTTTTTTTTTTTTTTTTTTTTTTTTTTTTTTTAATTTTAATTATTCGTTAAAATTGTGACTAAATGAGTTTTCATTATTTTAATTTATCTGAAAAACTTTTTAAAAAAACAAGATGATTTTCACTAGCGCACACCCTAAAATTTTGTGAGGACACCAATTGACCCTATGATTGATGAGTGATGACAACAATTGACTACATGAGGGTTTTTTTTTTTTTTTTTTAATGAAATGTTTCTTTTAGTTGGTTATTTCTAGCACTATTGTTTCACATAAATTGGGATATTCTAACAACATGACCAGTATCAACTATTGATGGGGCTGTAATCGAGTAGATAGATTGACAGGGCTTAGCCCGACTCAAAAATTACAAGGTAGGCGTGATTTTGGCTTGATAGATTGACGAGCTTTAATCATCCAGGCTCAGGCTCGAGCTCGGCTTGAGTAAGGCTCGAGCTAGGCTAGAAAAGCTTGAATTTATGTACAAACATTAAATTCGATAGCCAAACTCATAAATGAATTAAAGAAAATCCATTGTTAACTCAAGAGGAAAGAACTTATACAAGACATTCGGAAGAATTAAAGTTTAAATAGTAATTCTACAAATATTTAATTAGTATACAAATATTCACATTAGTTTTTAGGTTGTTTGTATAAATATGTATAATAAAAATATATATGTTCTTGAAGCCTCGAAAAGCTTGTTAAAAGCTTGAGCTCGAGCTATTAAAAGTTCAAGCTCGGCTAGTTATGTATTTCGAGATGGTTTATTAGGCTTGAGCTCGATAAAAGATCAACTCGATCGAGTCAAATTCATGTTCAAGCTCGAGTTATGACGGTGTATCGGGTCTCGAGAGACCCGATTCCCATGACGAACCAAAATATGATCCACTGACAAGTGTGATCCACTGACGAACCAAAGTATGATCCACTGACGATATAAAAGGACGATACCAAGTGTTGAACTAAAAGGATGAACCAAATGATTCGTCACTAAGCTGACAAGCTCCATGTCATTATGAAAAGAACGTTCTAGCTATTGGGCTGTACGGACAAGCCCATCAAGCCCATGCTTAATTCTCGGAATAAGTAAGTAGTATAAATAGCCCCAACTATTCACAGTTGGAGGCAAGATTTCCTGGAGAGCAATTACTCCGAACCGAACTAGCACTTATACTTTATACTTCATACTTTACTCATATCACAAATACTCATTCTCACACCAGAGCTGGGTCTCGGACTAAACACCCGGGGCGAGGCTAACATGTGCTACTTGTTTTATCACAACTCAAGACTTAGTAGGAGATACGAAGTTCCTCGAGGTTCGGAGCACGTCAGTAGATACGAACATCCTTGAAGACCCGGACTGCTTCCCCATATCCTAGGTGCGGATTATTGCATCTACAAGTTACTTCATAAAAGTTTGGCTTATTTATAGCCCTACCTATTGCATGTTTCACATAACATATAACTTAGTTTTTCTACTTTGTTATCTTTTACTATAATATAAGTCAACATGTTATGTCATGTTAGCCTATTAGAAACATGATATACGATATCAGAGTCCACTTTTAAGTTTAAATCAACGACGTATTGTTTTATAGGCTCTCATAATATGTTCAAATTAACCATTTTAAAATCTCAATCCTACAAATTTGTAATAATAAAGTTGCGTTAACCAATTTCATGTAAGCGAATATATCAAACTAATTAGCTATTATAATCATCATACTTCTAATTTAGCTGCAAATCATCAAATATTTTATAAAAGGTTTCATTCTAAAGTAGTTTATTGTTGCCTTTTCTTTTCTAAAAGTGAAATTATCACTCATTAAAGAAGCTACAAGTCACCCAACAAATGTACCAAACATAAACATAACACTTAAGAACCGATCCCACTAATCATACAATGTTTCCAAATGGCAAAGCACAAAAAACCCAAAAAGAAATTTATCAAAACAACCAAGTGGCAATGACATTTCCTAGTGTTATTATCCAATAAAATGGCAGGTATGAAGTCTGCTCAAAGTCAATAGCATCAAACACTGAATTAACTGTTACACCATCGAGTTTTACTATCGTAGGAGTTGCATTTTCAATATTTGAAAAAAATTAAAATAAATAAATAAATAAATCAAAAAGGAAGAAATGAATCAGATTTAGGGTGTGTTCGGTTGGTGGTCATAGGCTTAGGATTTTGGAGTCAAGCCTAAATAATTAGTTTGTTTCAAGTTTTAGAATTTGAGTGGAGTGTACCATCCCAAAAATTTACTTTTTTCAAATCGGGACATACCTAGTGGGTTTTTGCAATGGTGTGGCCCAGTTTCATGTATGTGTCTGTATCTCTCCTCATTTTTTTTTTTTTTTTTTTTTTTTTTTTTTTTTAATTTTTTTTATAATAAAATATTTTATACAAATGTTTTTATTACAATATTATTATACAAATAATTATAATAAATATATTTTCTCTCTCCTATTACCAAATTTAAATCAAAATCCTAAACCAAATCCAAATCTAATCCTAACCCCACCTATAAACCAAACGAGTCCTTAGATTTGCATTATAATCTTATCCCAGGTAACATTGTTTTTAGTTTTTACATGTGTCGAAATATCAAAACAGTATTAATCCACCATTGGCCACGGAGGTTCACATGTGCCGACTCCGGGCTATCCAAAAGGGTAGTCACCCTAGGATTAGTCAGCTAGGAATATCGAGTCGGAAACCCAGTTATACAAAAAAAAAAAAAAAAAAAAAAAAAAAATCGAAAAACGTGAAATGAGGGTGTTAACAATTAGGATATTATGCATACGAATTGAAACGAGACACCGAACCGAATAAAATATTAGGTTCTCGGTTTGTTATGGTTTTAGCAAAACGTAAACCAAACTGAATTCGTACACATACATATACTTTTTGATGTTTGGGCCAATAGCAAAATGTGGCCGGAAACAAAAGCCTATTGAAAAGTTATGTCACGTGATATGAATTCACTCTCACTCACTCACCACCAGAGGTGGCAAAACGAGCTGGCTGGCCGGGCTCGGGCCATGAGTACAAACGGACTCGGGTCCGAACGGATACGGGTCAACGGGCTCATGTTATAAGAACCATTTAAAAAAGACTCAAAACGAAAAAAAAAATTCCTCAAACGTAATATCTCATTTATATTTAAATAACTAAATATATTATATCTATAAGTTTTTCTTTAAAACACTTGCAATATTCTCCGATTGAGAGGAAATATGTGTTTGTTAATGCTATTCAACTTTTAAATGAGCAATACATGCCATTTAATGCCAATTCAACGTTTCTAGGAATTTAATGAATTCACCTAACACTACATTAAACAAAGTTCCAACCACCAACTTAATTGCATGCATCAAAAGTTCACTTGCACCTGGAAAAAGAACCCTCATTACACATTGCATATTACACAATATATAGTTAAGCAGCATATATTGTATTTTTTGAAAAGTTCTCAACACAATGCATGAGTCAATGAACTTGTCAAACCTTCCTTAATTGTATCATTAATTCAAATTTTTTTTTAGTAATAATCCATCTCATATTAATTTGACTTGCTACATTTTTCACAAATGCTGGAATGGTGGTTGGGGTGTTTCAATCTTTGTGAATAGATCCCAAGTTCCATCCTTGCCAGGTTCATTTTTACATATTGTGCAAATTTTAGCATGTTTGAAGTATGCCATGTCATCAAGTATTGATGACGTGACATTATTGACGTGCAAATGATGATTTGTCATGTTCTCCTCCCATATATAGTTTGGAGATTGTAGTCCTCCCATTTCAATAAAACTTAATACATTTAACTTGAGCGAGCTGCACAGACGGAAACGTAACCATAATCGGGCGTTGGATGATAGGCAAATCTTGTTTAATAGCCGTAGAGGTAAAATGACCTATTTCCCTTGCGCGTGGCTTACATCGTAAGCACTGACACAAATCATCAACTTCTGGACAAAATAATTACAAATATTTTAATGATATATACCTTAATAGATTAAGAATATGAATTGCATTATACAACGATTTAGTTACTGATAACACATGAAATCAAATTATATAAACATATACCATATTTTTCGTGCAAAAAAAGGTAAAGTAATTAAAAGATTTTACTCATCAAATAATACGCATGCTGAAACGCGTGAGCATTTTAATTTCTTGTTCATACGAATAAAGAATAAAAGTTTGTGCACAAACTCCTTTTAAGCAAATAAAATAAGTCTGTGTGTTCCTCAAATTACTCAAATTAATTAACAAGTTAAAGAAATAGAAAAGTTTGTTTATTCGTTGTTAGATGAATAAGCAAGTTTAAAAAATTAAGGAAATGGACACCACGAATTATGTGGCAATGCATGTAAATGTATAATTTGAAATTGATAGCTCAAAATAGAATTTACATAGTGGTTGAAGGCAAACGAGCAACAAGCTGCGCTACTAGCCCCGCTAGCCTTTTTTGGATTGCAAAGCTAACTCTTTTGAAAATTACATTTGTGGATCTATGTGTCACAACATTACTGTTCATAACTCGTTGGACTCTGTTGAGTAGTTCCACCGCCTCAGGTGCAAGGAAAAACACGTGTTGATTTTCAATGTATGCTTTCTCGTGTTTTGTCACTTTGCACGAGGCGGCTTTCAAAGCGGCATGTCCGGCTATAAAACCCCGACTACTCAACCCCATGAGAGGAGAAACCCCGGTTAGATCCATTACGCATATAAATTGATCATGAACATATATACTAACATTCACTTTCACCTTGCTCCTATTTGGGACAAGAAAAGCACAACTTTGAACATACATACGAGTGTTTCTAACAAATTTGAACACATAGCTCATAAATCAATTAATCATTACAACACATTGCATTTGAAGATGAAAGCACAAAGTTTCACATCACAAGAATCACAACGTTCATGTCCATATATGAGGTTCCATTCATCATTTCATCGCATTAAGAAAATATGATTCTCTTGAGGTTCGGGTGTATCACATCGTTCTTCACAGTAAACGTCCTTAAGGTATAAACCGGAAAGTTAAGGCCACGAGCTCAACACTGACAAAAGGGGACGAGAAACCATAACTGAGCCGACACCAAACTCTATGATTCGGCTTAGTCCACTCCGCCCCGGGGTAGGGTACATACACCGAAAGATCGAGCAAATTTCTAAACAACGAATTTCAAGATCTAAATAGCAGAAATAGAAATTGAGACTTGACACAATTTTAGTGTTATAATCACAAGTCTGTTGACAATAGATCATCTTGAGTGGTTCAATATTTATTTTATTGTTTATACTAGTATTCTATCTGAGGCTCCACGTAAACCAGCGAAATCAAATACTTTCCATTTGTGTTTTAGTCATGCATATTCTTTCATGTTATGTTAACAACTTAACACACACTTTATATGTACAAGCTTACATATACAACTGCATCACCAAAAAAATTTAACAAGTTAAAATAATAATAATATTAATAATAAATAAATAAATCCTGTGTCATCGCATACGGGTCCATGTTGGGACAGCCATTTCTAATTTTTCATCATGTTACAAAAGTAAAAGAATCACAAATTTGTTATCATTATATAGTTTTTATTGATCACTATATTAGTATATTACTATAGCCTATCTATAATTTATATAGAATTAGTTGCCAAAAAAGTTTTGTACATGCATTATACAGTTAGACAAGTATAAAAAACTTGTTACAAAAAATAAGTAACATAATATTGTTTTAACTCATTATTATAGGAATTTTGGTCATTAGGATTAGGGTCGGGTTTCTTTTGTTGCGTTTTTTGGTATCGATACATAAGCAGATATTGATAGAAATACTTTTTTTTTTTTTTTTTTTTGTAGCTCAAAATAATTAGTTTGAAGTCTATTGGATCTGATTTTCAACACGATGCAAATTTTGCAACATTGGCATCAACCGTGCTACTATCGCAAACTTCATTGATCGTATCAGGATTTGGCCCTTTTACGTTGCCAATTCAACTCAACCTAATGAAGCATTTCAAGGCACAAGTCGTCAAACTTTACTCCAACAGTAACATACTAGAAAATATATATATATATATATATATATATATATATATATATATATATATATATATATATATATATACTCCAACAGTAACATACTAGAAAATATATATATATATATATATATATATATATATATATATATATATATATATATATATATATATATAAGATTTGGAAAAATGTTTAGTAAAAATATATCAAACACTTAAACAAATAATTCACATTTCGTACTTTCGTTTCGTTTCTTGGGTCACCCAATCTTCCTCCACCTGATGTATTTGGGAAATCACTCTAGACGTTTTACATTGGTCACATATGATTTAGCTCAAAGTGGGGTCGAAGGTGTCAAAAAGAGACTTCCTCAAGTGATTTCACTAATTACCAGCACACTTAAGATTCGTACATCTCTAAGACCACAGTTTTCAACGGGTTCAAAAAGAGAAATTATGCTACAAATAACATCTTTTTGATTAAAGGACCCAAAACTCTGCACCCATAGGATGGTAGCCAGCATTTTCTGTAGAACAACAACACGGTGATAAGGATATTGATGAATAGGGGTGTATGATCCCGGCCATACAATAATGTTGTAGTCGAATATAATAACATGCTCCATGACACTCTTAGCCAAACTAGGCAATAACTCTCCGATGCCAATATCGTTTATGTTGCTATACTCTTAGCCAAACAAGGCAATAACTCTCCGACGCCAATATCGTTTATTTTGCTATACTCACAAAGCCTTACTAGCTAGAGCTTTTCCAAAATCCCACCTCTCATGGTACGGCTTTCACTCTACTATAATTTTAATGTTTGATGTTAATACCACTAAAGATGAAAAGTTTGCACACAAACTCGTTCTTTTAAGCTAATTGAAAAGTCTGTGTGTTCCTCAAATCAGTTAACAAAGTTAAAGAAATAGAAAAGTTTATTTGTTGTTAGATGAATCAGAAAATAAAAAAAAATAATAATAATAACAATAATAATAAAGGAAACGGACACCATGAATTATTAGGCAATGCATGTAAATGTATTCAGATAATCGATTTCTCTTGATTACAAATATAAAATGATTTGAAGTTAAACAAAATATAAAAGTTTGTTTGTTGTTAAATGAATAATAAGAAAGCTAAAAATAATCAAGTCAACGGACACCATGAATTATGGGGCGATGCATGTAAATGTATCAACGCCCAAGAAATGTCAAATGCGTTGAAGTTATACACTAACATTCAGTTTCACCTTGCTCCGGACATGAAAAGCACAATTATATATACCTCTTTAGTTGCCGCCCCCTACTTGCTCATTCGCAATGACTACCACAAGAAAGTAGCCCCTATCTCTAAAGGGGCTTATGCACTCCACGACTTTCTTATGTTATGGCGAAGACTGAATTTCGCTTCCAACCCTAGTCAGCAAGCTTCAAAAGTCCTTTCTCCTTTCTTTTCCGAAACTCAAATAGAAAACTCTCCCCATGGGACCGGGGTTTGAGGTTGTCATACCATTTTCATCCGATATCTAGTTTAAATTCTAAGACCCTCTTTATGAATTATAAGGCCCTCTTTATGCTCTCAAAGACCGGCTTTTACAGAACTGAGATTCCATAGGCCGAAACGAAGCCCTTTAAAGGTAGAATTAGGAGTCGAAGCCATGCATTTAGCCCGATTGCTATTCGCCCTTTTTAGCACTAGACTGACATTCTCATTTCACTTGTTCAGTTCAACGAAAGCCGGTACTAATCAAGCACAGTTTAGCCAAGTGTTTCTAACAAATTTGAACACATAGCATATAAATCAATTAATCATTATAGCACATTTCGTTCGAAGATGAAAGCACATTGTTTAACATTATTTTCACATCACAAGAATCACAATGCTCATGTTCATATATGATGTTCCATTCATCAGATTAAGAAAATATGATTTTCTTGAGGTTTGGGTGTATCACGTCGGGTTTGGGAGCAGAGCGATTCTTTCTTCACAGTAAACGCCCTTAAGGTATAAATCGAAAAGTTAAGACCTCGAACTCAACACTTACTAAAGGGACGAGAAACCATAACCAAACCGACACCATAACTGGAGTAAACTCTATGTTTCGGCTAAGTCCAATCCGCCCCGTGGTACTTGAGGTTGGGTGACTGGTCATGTCAATCGAAAACCAAACTAATTAATGAGTCTCTCTAGCTGTTTTACTTAATTAAAAGATCGAATTTCAGTAGCTAAGTTTTGGACACACCGAAAGATCGAAGAAATTACTAACACTACTACAAAAATGGACATAGAGTCCCCTTAATAGAGCCCGGTTTTAGTGAAAAACGGGCTCTAAAAAAGGGTATAGAGCCATGTTTTCTTTTACAAAACCGGGCTCTATTTCAAAAAACTTTCAAGCCGTGTTTTCTTCCTCAAAACCGGGCTCTATTCCTCGTAAACAGCCATGTTTACTTTTTCAAAACCGGGCTTTATCTCAAAACCATTAAAGCTCTGTTTTCTTTTACAAAACTAGGTTTTATCAAATGTTGTTTTGTAAGATTATAAGGCGGTTCTTCAAAATGAAATGAAAATATTAAAAGACTTTTGGGCGGGTTATTTCCCTCCCCAAATTTCATACCTTCACAAAACCCTTACCTTTTCCCCACCCTCTTCACTTTCACTAAACCCTTCCCTTTTGTGCCGCAAGAGCTTCAATTTCCTTGTAATTTTATTTTATTATTTTATTAATTATATATACAGGAAAAAGTTACAAATACATAATGTACTTTTCAAAAAAACTCATTATGCTCTATCTACTTCACGTATTGTCATAATACATAACCGTTTTCATTTTATTTGGTTACTTAACGACTGTTTGCAACAAACATTTGCACTGTTAGTCCTTTATATTAACGACCGTTTATACTTAACCCAAAAATTGGTTTTCATACGTTTTTGTCTGTTTTTCTTAAGTTTTTTTGTCCGTTTTTCTTATGGGTTTTTCGTTTTCATACATTTTTGTCTGTTTTTATATGTTTTCATCCGTTTTTATAAATTGTTTCCCGTTTTCTTATGTTTTCATCCGTTTTTCTTACGTTTTCGTCTGTTTTTCTTTTGGTTTTTAAGTTTTCATACGTTTTTGTCTGTTTTTATACATTTTCTCCCGTTTTCTTACGTTTTCATCCATTTTCTTACGTTTTTGTCCGTATCTCTTACGTTTTTGTCCAGATTTCTTATGTTTTTTCCGTTTTCATACGTTTTCGTCCATTTTTATACGTTTTCCCCCGTTTTCTTATGTTGTCATCCGTTTTCTTACGTTTTTGTCCGTATTTCTTACGGGTTTTCCGTTTTCATACGTTTTTGTCCGTTTTTATACGTTTTAGCCCGTTTTTATACGTTTTCGTCCGTTTTCTTATGTTTTCATCCGTTTTGCTTACATTTTTGTCCGTTTTTATTATGGATTTTCAGTTTTCATACGTTTTTGTCTGTTTTTATACGTTTTCGCCCGTTTTCTTACCTTTTCATCAGTTTTCTTACGTTTTTATCCGTATTTCTTATGTTTTTGTCCAGATTTCTTACGTTATTTCCGTTTTCATATGTTTTTGTCCGTTTTTATACGTTTTCGTCCGTTTTTATACGTTTTCGCCCGTTTTCTTATGTTTTCATCCATTTTCTTATGTTTTTGTCCATATTTCTTACGGGTTTTCCGTTTTCATACGTTTTTGTCCGTTTTTATACGTTTTCGCCCATTTTTATACGTTTTCGTCCGTTTTCTTATGTTTTCATCCGTTTTTCTTACGTTTTTGTCCGTTTTTTTTACGGTTTTTCAGTTTTCATACGTTTTTGTCTGTTTTATACGTTTTGCCCATTTTCATCAGTTTTCTTACATTTTTGTTCGTATTTCTTACGTTTTTGTCTGGAAACTGAAAAACCGTAAGAAAAACGGACAAAAACGTAAGAAAAACGGATGAAAACATAAGAAAACGGGCAAAAACGTTTAAAAATGGACGAAAACGTATAAAAACGGACAAAACGTATGAAAACGGAAAACCCCTAAGAAAAACGGACAAAAAAACTTAAGAAAAACAGACAAAAATGTATGAAAAGCAATTTTGAGTTAAGTATAAACGGTCGTTAGTATAAAGGACTAACGGTGCAAATGTTTGTTGCAAACGGTCATTAAATAACCAAATAAAATGAAAATGGTTATGTATTATGACAATAAGTGAAGTAGATAGAGCATAATGAGTTTTTTTGAAAAGTACATTATGTATTTATAACTTTTTCCTTTATATATACAGATCTGTTGTGGTTTTGTTCTAATTGAGTATTATTTTATGAATAGTTGAATTGAAGAAGAAGATCTCTTGTTCTATGGTTTTGACCGACAAAACTAACAATCATGTTGCCTTCAAGGTAATTCCTATTTTTACTTTTCTTTTCATTACTTTTATGGAACTCGATGAAGTAGTCGATTTATGGAATTTTTAGGTGTACAAATTATTTGAAATTAAGGATTTACAGGTAATTATTGAAAAAGTTACTTTTTTGTGTTTAAAAGGGTGTTTGGTCTTAGAAAAGGTTATCTAATTATTGCCCAGATACTCAGAAAATAGTGTTTGGCAAAATTTGAATATACCATACATTTTGAGTACTTGTTACCACGATAGGTTCATTTATTCTAGTTATTTCGAAATTGAATTCTTAATAGTTTTAGTTTTACATGGCTTTATGCTGAAATATATTAAAACAAAGGCGATGCAAGGAAGGATGATCAGATCGAATCAGCCCTTGGTGGACAAACTGCTATGTTTTATCACGTATTAAAAGAGGTTAGTATTTGTTGTTTTTTATGAGATAATTGAAAGAGGTTAGTATTTGTTGATTTCTATTAAGCCTTAGATTATACACAAACTAATTTATGGGACACATAATTGTATCTTTTATGCAGATTGAGGAGTATTGTAGGTGTCATCCAACAGGTTCATTTATTGACAACAATACTAATGAATACGAGCAAGAACTCCAAAGGGAATTACCGCAAATAGAGTTCAGTGGAGAGGTTAGTCGCTGACATAAGAGGAAATGGAAGTTGATACGTGGGAATCGCACCAGGCTTTACCTCTCAAGGGATCTTGAGAAGCTTACAAGCCCCACCAGGCAGTGTACCTGATCGTTGTAGTATAGTATAGTGACAAGTACTGGGGGATTGATCGTTCAGCTAGGAATAGTGTCGCTAGGATTAGAAAACCTAAATACTAGTTCTAAAGATGAGGGATGATTATTTTTGTATTTTTATATTTTTTTTAGAAAGCAAGTAAATATCTCGGGTTTGAAGGATTTGGGCGGAATTAGTTGCTAGTCAACTAAACCAATACTAAAAATACAAAATTAACTAAGGTTGTGAGCAATAAGTGGAGAAATTGTGTTTACTTAGATTTCACTACTCCCTAGATATCTTTTACACGTTAATTACTTGTTATAGTTGCGTGGATGACGGATTGTATTCCTTAATGCCATTCATTGGGTGGTGCACTTAATTCCCCAATCCTATGAGTGCCTACTTTACTCCTATGTCGAGCCGGCTAAGAAGCTCCTAACATAGGATCATTAGAATTTACTCATGCATTAAATACAACCAATAAAACCTAGTGCACGTCAATTCATGTTTCCTAAGACGTTCAAGCATGTTACCATTTGGAGATCTGCCAGTTTTCTTAAGCCTAACATCGAAATCATTCATCCAATACAACCATAAACAAGTAATCAACACATAATTAACATCTAGGTTTCATTAGATCTAAGCAAACACAAGATAGATCTAGCCTAGCATGATGGAATTAAGACAAGAACAAGATATAGACAACCAACACATAGACATATTGATTGAATTAAAAGAATACTTATCTCAATTACACATGAAAGGGTTCAAGGGCTGAGAACCCTTGAAAAACCTGTAAAATTCGTACTAAGTTCGGCCTTAGGGTTTCTCCAAAACTTCTCCTTTTTTTATGAATGAAAATTAGAAAACTATATATAGGAAATTGAGGCTGACGGCGTCAAGACCAAATTGGTGACGCCGTCATCTCGCCGCCAAAAGGATTCTCAGACTGCCTTGATCTACTTTTGACGCCGTCATGTTATAACATTTTCCAGGCCGTCACGTATTTTACTCTTGACGCTCTACCTCGTGACGCCTTCAATTCTGTACTGGGCCGTCATGAAAATTACCATTGACGCCGTCAGAATTTCCTTCTTGACGCCGTCACCTACTATTCCCAGCAAGGAAAATTAAGTCTTTGGCGTTTTCTTCACTTTTATGCTCCAAAAACGTCCGAATTGCTTCCTTTTCCAGATTTCTCTCCCAAAGTACCTAAAATCACAAAAGGAACGATTTAGGGCAATATTTGATCAAATAAATTCAATTCCGGGCTTAAATGACCCCCTAAAAGTGGTTCATTTTTCGCCTCATCATATACCCTTACACTTGAGATTTGCTTGTCCTCAAGCAAATGCGCTTTTATTCTAGTCAAAATACAAGTTAGGGGTCATTTAACACTAATATAAAAGTAATTACAACAAATAATCGTTCCACTAAAGACCAATAGACAAGCACGGAGGTCATATACTAGCACCTCACAAATAGTGTTTAGATACTCACATCTCTCGGGTGTAATAAAGTATAAATTACAATATGGAAACGGAAGATATCTCTCACTACCTGTCATAACAAAATAGATTACCATAGGCTTGGGAAAGGATCAAACCTCCACCACATGACGTAAGCACCTAGGATAAACTATCAAATAGGTCTTTTTAAAGGGTTGTAACGTTAGGTGTAGGGATATGAAATACACGGTTTTGTTGGACAAATGAAGTTTTTTACTGGTGGCGAGTTAACATTCTTGGTTAATTACATGTACAATATGGTGTTGCTAAGCCAAGACTAGACTCGACTTAAGCTAATAAATGAAAAATAACAAAAACATAAAATAAACATAGAATGAAACGGGATGGTAGTCCGTATGTCTTTTTTTTTTTTTTTTTTTTTTGCATACACTCTTACCCTACCATCCAAAATAATACATCATAGGGAATGAACATTTCCCTTACACTTGAATTTTTTATATACTTTACAATAAACTAAACTAATGACTCGAATTAAGAAAATCAAAACACTTGGAGCACTTTTAAGATTAACGTACATATGGGGGTAATAAAATGATGTTCTTCCCCATTACTCCATAAATAAGTACTTTACCCATGAGTCCCAATCGTCCCAAAACAATATGTACAAGGATATGACTCGACTTAGCAACCATGTAATCAATTAGATAGTTAACTTAGGGTTTAACAAATAACAATAATGCACTAAAAATGAGTGCATACACGGAAGGCTAAGGCGATTTGGGTGTACATTTAAGTGGGGTGTAACAAATTCTTCCTTTAAGTAAAATGCTTAAAGTTAGAAACGAAAAGATAGGCTCGGAGGGGTGTACTAGGGGTTTCGTGTACTAAAAATGAGTACAACGCTAAGGGTGTGGGAAAAATTAGTTGACTTAACTAGCCAAATAATATGACTTAAATGGTCAAGTAATTATGATACGGGTTTAACACAAGGGTGATCCTAATGCCTCTTATCATGTAGTAAATCCTACCACACGAATGTAGTCTCACTAGCGGTCTCGGGATGCATCACTAACGCAAGTTCTAGAATCTAAATGCTACCGGTACACTCATAAGCACTAATAGTAAATGCTTTTCCTATCAAATCTAAAGGCGAACCTCACATATTTGGGTGGAAAATTTTTCTGAATATACGGTTATGTGCTAGTCATACAATCTCCTATCCATGAGACGCTTGCTATGGCTAAAGTTTCACTCCTAAATGTTGTAAAAAATTTTAAATTTGGCGCTAAAATTGCACTAACAAGTATTTCTCATAGTTTTATTACACATCTACCATTAAACAAAACAAACTCAAGCGAAAGTGTACATGTAAGGTATCATCATTTTACCCTCCCCTTACACTTAAGATGAACATTGTCCCCAATGTTCAAGTAAAGAATGTAAAAGTGAAAAAGTAAAAAGAATGAAATCAAATACTCCCCTGATTCGCTCGGTATGGATAATAAGGTGGCCAGGTTAAATCTTCCTCCAAGAAAATGAACAATCAAAGCTTCCGTTCCAGAATATAAATCATCTTCTTGTCATACATAACCTGTGAATCCTGAGAAAATAGACAAGACAACCTCGCATAAAATCGGCGGCAACCTATATAAGTTACTAAATCCTAGAAAACAAAATAAGATATAATGCTTGTGGAATGAAGTTTGCAGATTTCCTGGAGATTATAAAACTTAATAATTCACAAAAACCATAAGACTCCGTTAGAAAAACAAAACCGGTAAAATTTCCAGATTTTTACACGTGACGCCGTCAAGAGTTAACTCGTGACGCCGTCAGAAGTGACCTGTAGAAATTCTTATGTTAAGTTTCCGGAAAATTTCTGGAAAAACTTGGTCTCACTTCTTGGAAAATCCTGCAAAACTTCATTATGACTCAATACAAGCATTTGACTCTAACAAATACGAATATACATGTTCATTTAATATTGTGGAGAATCATGATCGGTTTGTTTCTTAAAAACATATTTGGGGTTTCCCCTTACACTTATCTTTTGCAAAAATACTTTCAGGTGGAGTTAAGACTAGGCCAAAACAACAAAGTAAAGTATTTCCACTATTTAATTGAGAAACATGATCTACCAACAAAAAAAATAAAGCATGCATACGGAAGCAAATAACAATCAAACAAAATAAAATCACACAAAACATGGGTTGCCTCCCAAGAAGCGCTTTTCTTTATTTACGAGTCTTGTAGCTAGACTCAAGGTCATGGGTTACCGTGTGTCGCTTATGCTCACATAACCAAGCATGAGCCATCTAATGGTCGCCACATCTTTCTTATACTCATCTCCTAACTCTAGACATCCGCGATAGTATCTTTTATTCTTTTCATGAGTATACTTAAGTCCTTTTCTCTCATCATTCTCACTTAGCATTTCTATGGGCGGATACCTACTACACTTCTCCATGGAAAAATCCTTGAACCTAGGGTGTGTGCTGGGCATTTGGTAGACAAAATCTTCTTCCCCATCCGAGAATGTAATTAACCCTTCTATAAGTTTTTCATCAAGGTTGGTCAACCTTTTGAAGGGTTTTCCAAACACAACCTGGGTTAACTTATCATCAATAAACTCCCCTAGACTTTCCATAACCATGAACTCAACAAGATAGACCAAGCTTCCTACAAACACATGCAATGTTATTGCCCTAGCAATAATGTTTTCTCCTTTGTATTCTAACTCATCTACCATGATTTTATTATATTCATTACGCGAGATTATGTTCATGGGGAGAGATGAGTTAAGATAGGCGTTAAAGCTCCTAAATCCGATTTTACAAGGAAATTGCATGTTGAATGAACTATCACACTCAATCCTATTTCTAGGGTCAACATACCTAAGAGGGTTTATTTCCTCTTCCATTCTATCCTCATTAATCACATCACCATCATCAAGATCCTCATCGGAGTCTGAATAGTAAAAAGGACTAGCCCTACGGTCATCATCATGATCAGACTCCTCTAACTCAGAATTATTGTCAAAGTGGTGGTTGGGTGAGAGGTTAGGCGGGTTCTCATTCTCTACTAAAGGGAGTGGGGCGGGCATTTGGAAAATCCTACGACGAAAAACACGAATAACAGGAATCAAACGATCAATGTTATTGTTATCCATCGAAATAGTTTACGAACAAAGGACACAAAGAAATAAGATAGACTAAAGAAAACCTAAAAATAAAAATAAAATCTTACTAGAAAGGAATCTAGCAAGTAGACCTAATAAAAAGAGATTCTAACCTAGACAATAACTATTCCCCAGGCTGCGGCGCCAAAAACTTGATACGTGGGAATCGCACCAGGCTTTACCTCTCAAGGGATCTTGAGAAGCTTACAACCCCCACCAGGCAGTGTACCTGATCGTTGTAGTATAGTATAGTGACAAGTACCGGGGGATTGATCGTTCAGCTAGGAATAGTGTCGCTAGGATTAGAAAACCTAAATACTAGTTCTAAAGATGAGGGATGATTATTTTTGTATTTTTATATTTTTTTAGAAAGCAAGTAAATATCTCGGGTTTGAAGGATTTGGGCGGAATTAGTTGCTAGTCAACTAACCCAATACTAAAAATACAATCAAAATAAAATACTAGAAATGAAAATAAACTAAATTAGCTAAGGTTGTGAGCAATAAGTGGAGAAATTGTGTTTACTTAGATTTCACTACTCCCTAGATATATTTTACACGTTAATTACTTGTTATAGTTGCGTGGATAACGGATTGTATTCCTTAATACCATTCATGGGGTGGCGCACTTAATTCCCCAATCCTATGAGTGCCTACTTTACTCCTATGTCGAGCCGGCTAAGAAGCTCCTAACATGGGATCATTAGAATATACTCATGCATTAAATACAATCAATAAAACCTAGTGCACGTCAGTTCATGTTTCCTAAGACGTTCAAGCATGTTACCATTTGGAGATCTGCCAGTTTTCTTAAGCCTAACATCGAAATTATTCATCCAATACAACCATAAATAAGTAATCAACACATAATTAACATCTAGGTTTCATTAGATCTAAGCAAACACAAGATAGATCTAGCCTAGCATGATGGAATTAAGACAAGAACAAGATATAGACAACCAACACATAGACATATTGATTGAATTAAAAGAATACTTATCTCAATTACACATGAAAGAGTTCAAGGGCTGAGAACCCTTGAAAAACCTGTAAAATTCGTACTAAGTTCGGCCTTAGGGTTTCTCCAAAACTTCTCATTTTTTTATGAATGAAAATTAGAAAACTATATATAGGAAATTGAGGCTGACGGCTTCAAGACCAAATTGGTGACGCCGTCATCTCGCCGCCAAAAGAATTCTCGGACTGCCTTGATCTACTTTTGACGCCGTCATGTTATAACATTTTCCAGGCCGTCACGTATTTTACTCTTGACGCTCTACCTCGTGACGCCTTCAATTCTGTACCGGGCCGTCATGAAAATTAGCCTTGACGCCGTCAGAATTTCTTTCTTGACGCCGTCACCTACTATTCCCAGCAAGGAAAATTAAGTCTTTGGCGTTTTCTTCACTTTTATGCTCCAAAAACGTCCGAATTGCTTCCTTTTCCAGATTTCTCTCCCAAAGTACCTAAAATCACAAAAGGAACGATTTAGGGCAATATTTGATCAAATAAATTCAATTTCGGGCTTAAATGACTCCCTAAAAGTGGTTCATTTTTCGCCTCATCAGAAGTGGATAGGGATGAATCGGAATTAGTACTTCAAGCTGAAAGCGATGATGAGGAGCAAGTGAACCACAAACATATAATCCTTTAAAGATTCCAATGGGTTGAGACAGAAGACCTATACCTCACTAGCTGTATAAGCTTCACGGCCTTGGCCAGGTGATGCTTCTTTTTGTCACCTTTTAAAAATCATTCATCGACATTATATAACTTCTTTTTACCGATCTATTATGACTTTTATCTGTCTATGTTTCAGGAATTTAAGTGCGAGATATGTGAAAACTGTAGCTATCGCGGAAGAAGAGCTTATGAGCGTCATTTCAAGGAATCTCAACATCAAAATGGTATACGTAGACTTGGTATTCCAAAAACACTTTTGTTTTGATAAATTCACTTAGTGATGGTTAATATGAAAATATACTTACCAACTACCTCCGACAATGCCTAATCATACTTGTGGTGGAGCAAACATATGGGCATATATTAGAACTAGTGGTGAGCTGTTTTGTTCACTACTAGGGTCGAATTGTCCAACAAGTACACAAGAACTCAGCTGCAGCAAAGGGTATTTCTTACTTTCTCAGATGTAATCTCAATGGTTTTTAATACTGAAATAAGAAAACGACCCAAAATTGAGATTTCCTTAGAGATTTAACTCTTACTTTAAAGGGAAAAGGTAAACATTTATTGAGAGATGTTAAGGCAAAAATCATGGTGGGACGGATAACAGCTGCAATGGGTCCATCTTGGGCACGTAAGACGACATTTCATCTCTTAACTTGTCGCAAACCTTGTACATTAAGTTTGAGTTTGTATGTTTTTTTTTCATACTCTGACTTTGCATATACAGTATGAGTTTTTTTGTCTATTATAGTGACACAGGTGCAGTTGATATTCCCAAACTTGTAGTTCAGTATTGCTCTAAATTTTCTTTTGTTTTATCTTACATAGAGCTTGTGAATGTTTTGTTATAGATGACTTGGAATGACAAGAAGCCCTTTACTACCAAGGAGTTGGACGACATCGCGAGTTCGTGTGTTTCAGTGATCATCAATCATGTTAGTGTTTAGAAAGGTTGGCATGTGGTCATGTGTTTTTGTATATCTCCTTTCCCTTAGCCCAACAAAACGATTGTGAAACTGTTGTTGTGATGTTTAATTAGTAGTATTTGGTATGTCTGGTGGTCCATAGGACCCATATTAAACTGTTGTAAAACTTGTAAAACTCATCTTGGATCTTCAATCCATTGGTTTTGGTATAGATATTCATGGTCATGGTTTTGTTACATTTTTGTTCTACTCCATACTTGTTTGTGCTGTGGTTTTTGTACCTGGAAATATAATGTAAATAGGTGGTATTTAAAAAAAAAAAAAAAAAAAAAAAAAACAGCAACTAATAAAGCCATGTTTTGTAAGTAAAAAACAGGGCTCTTTGCTAATTAAAAATGCTTTTTTTAATCACATAGAGCAAGGTTTTCAACCAACAAACCGGGCTCTATTACAAATCATAAAGCCCGTTCTTAAAACCGGGCTCTATGCTAATTCTTCATAGAGTTCCTCCCCCTTTGTGCTCTCATGCAAAACCGGGCTTTATAAGCATTTTCAACCGGGCTCTATGTCCATTTTTGTAGTAGTGTAAACAACGAATTTCAAGACCTAAATAGTAGAAATAGAAATTGAGACTTGACACAATTTTAGAGTTATAATCACAAGTATCTTGACAATAGATCAGCTCGAGTGGTTCAATATTAACTTTATTGTTTATACTAGTATCGTATCCGAGGCTCAACGTAAACCAGCCAAATCAAATACTTTCCATTTGTGTTTTAGTCATGCATGTTCTTTCATGTCGTGTTAACACACACTTTATATGTACAAGCTTACTGCAGATACATCTACATCACCAAAGTTTAAAAAAATAAACTGTCTCGTCGCATATATGATCCACGTTTGGGAATTGGGACATCCCTTTTTCATCTTTCATCATGTTACAAAAGTAAAAGATCTATTGTCACAAATTTGTTACAGTATCATTATATGGTTTTTAATGACCAGTTTAGAGTTATAAACATTGATCCGTCACTAATATTAGTATATTACTATAGCCTATCTATAACTCATATTGAATTAATTGCCAAAAAAAGTTTTATACATGCATTATCTGATATGCTACCCTACGTTAAATATATTATCATTACATATTCTTTTTAAAAATTGATTACTTGTTATGTTCAATGAAGAGTAAAATGACTGCAAGCAGGATTTAGAACATTGTAGTCCCGATTGATTAACAATTTAACATCATGAGTTACAGAGTACCGTTTAAGGTCAACTGTTAATGAAGCTATTTAAAGAATATTTTCTTGACCCATTGTAAATCAAATTGCTTTTGTTAGTATATAGCTCATCTGCTCATGCATCAATTTTTATCCGGTTGTGCTGGTCATGTGTTCACTAATTATTTTAAAGTTGATATTTTAAAGTTGTAGATTTTAAAATGATTGTGGTTTTGTAGAAGATATACTGGATTTAATTATAGGTTATGAAGATGATGTTGTGAAAGAGGTTAGGAATCGGATTTGATGATTTTCTAATCTTATCAGAAACGTTATGTGCTTATCAAAATACCATGTTTATTAGAAAGTCAATATATGTATTAGAAACACATGTTCATCAGAAAGCTTGCGTTTAATCTATCAAAAACTCAGAACATATTTATCAGAAAGTTTATATTTATTGTATCAGAAATATATTAATTTGTATAGCAATGTCAGAACCGAAAATTTTAATATAAAAAAGTCATTGGTAATGTAGCTAACAGTTTGGGACACGTGTTAGAAACATAATATTTTTATTATAATCGTAAGTTTTATTGCACCACAAACGTAACGATTTGTATAGTAATAGAAACATAGCATGTTTATCAAAAAGTTTGAATTTAATGTATCAGAAACGTATTATAGCTAATAATTATGATCGTGGCTATCCATATACCTCAACTCTCAAGCCTTTCATTTTTTGCATTCCTCCAATTATAATTGCACTAAATACTTTGCTTATGAGAGTCCATTCTTGCTCAACTAAGTTACTTTACTTATTGATTATTCAAAGCAACCCAAAAACGTGACATTCATACACGGAGTAAAATATATCAATGAAGATAAATATGTTTTTTAAAAGATTTGTATAACATGCATAATGTTATCGGAAAGTTTGTTTACGTCTAAATATCAAGAAAATTCTCAAATAATCAAGCTACATGACATTGTTTTGGTAATTTTAATAAAAATATCCATTTAATCGCTCAATATCATCATTATATTTATCAAAAATATTGCAGGAATCTAATAATGACACTGTTTGTTTTAGTCTACACGTTTTGTTGGCGGCTACTATTTTGATTTGATATGGTTATCAGCCGTAATGACCTAACAGTCATTACTACTTGGGTGACTAACCATGATAAAGCATTTACAAGGCACTGGTACAAAAACTGCTATTGGTCACGCCAAAAATGTGTGACGATATGCATATAGTCACACACGTTTTTTCGTTGTGTGTCACCATAGGTCCCGCCACCGTAGGTGGCATATGGTAACATTGTTGAGTTCGTGGCCTTTTCCATCAAAAAAGAGTGACCAAAACCCCGAATATGTGTGACAAATTAGGCACAAGTTTTGTTGGATTAGTCATTATCAGTGACCGTAAACACCTTATAGTCACACGAATGTTTTTTTAGAGTAACTATTGTTCGTCCTTTGGCCACATAAATATATAATATATGTGACATTTGAGATGATATATTCAAGTAAATGTGTATTTTGTGTGACTATTTCCCGTCCTGTGGCCACATGAATATACAATAAATGTGACGTTTGTGCTGATTTAGTCACACAATGGGTGTTATTTTTTTGGAGTTAGTCACATACAATTTAACACAATGTGGCCAAAAGTGTTAATAAGTGTGACCATATGCTGTTTAAAGTGAAGAAATGTGTATTTTGTGTGACTATTGATCTTCCAATGGCCACATGAAGTTTATGTTTGCGTGGCCTTTTGTAATATTTAGTCACACAAAGCATGTTTGTTTTGGGTATTTAGTCACATACAATTAAGCAAACAGTGGCCAAAAGCGTTAATAAGTGCGACCATATGCCGTTTAAAATGAAGAAATGTGTATTTTGTGTGACTATTGATCATCCAGTGGCTATATGAATTTTATGTTTGCGTGGCCTTTTGTAATATTTAGTTACACAAAGCATGTTTCTTTTGGGTATTTAGTCACATACAATTAAGCAAACAGTGGCCAAAAGCGTTAATAAGTGTGACCATATGCTGTTTAAAATGAAGAAATGTGTATTTTGTGTGACTATTGATAATCCAATGGCCATATGAAGTTTATGTTTGCGTGGCCTTTTGTAATATTTAGTCACACAAAGCATGTTTCTTTTGGGTATTTACTCACATACAATTAAGCATCAAGTGGCCAAAAGTGATAATAAATGTGACCATATGCTGTTTAAAATGAAAAAATGTGTATTTTGTGTGACTATTAATCATCCAATAACCACGTGAATTTTATGTTTGTGTGGCCTTTTGAAATATTTAGTCACACAATGAACTAAGCAAACAGTGACCAAAGTGTTAATAAGTGTGACTATATGCATCTTTTTAGTCACATTTAAAAAATCAATATATATATATATATATATATATATATATATATATATATATATATATATATATATATATATATCAAAACAATTCAAATATATATCAAAACAAATTCAAATACAATAAAATTGGAATGTATATAACTGAACCAAATATAAAATTGGACATCCTTTTATACACCAAGGAGTCCTAGTCGGCTTACAATAGTTTCCTAAGTATCTATAATCTTCTCCATAAGCAATTAGCAACTTCGAGCGGTCTTAATCTCTGAGCAGTACCAACTTTCACTAGCAGTAGTAACTTTTGTACTAGCAGTAGTAATTACTTTTGCACATCTTCTTTGAAGTTCATGAGCAGAACTAAATCCATCTAAGCAATATTAACACAAACATGATCAGCAGTAATTCAAACAACATCATGAAGACTTTTAATCCAAAACAATGAACATAATAATAAAATTTGCAGTTAAACTTACAAGTTTTTCTCCCATTGATCTAATCTCATCATCTGGATATAAAAGCCTTGAAAACATAGGCTGCTGAATATCAACACATCAGGATGAGAGCAGAAATAGAACATGTCAAAGCTCACAACATAACAGAACTAGATGAGCCACTGGTTCAACTATCTGCACAAACATGATAGGAGAGTTACTACTAGTATTGCTGGAGCAGAGTTACTACTGCTAGTATATATATATATATAAAACATAATGTATATAAATGAAGCAAATATATATACAATTGTATTTCAAAATCAATAAAAATCGAATGTATATAAATGAAGCAAATATATATACAATTGTAATGTCGTATATAATCAAATTCTCAACTATCATAAGTTAAAACCTGTTGACTCTTCGCCACCTTAGCTTGCTTTTGCAAGGTTTCACTAGAGACCAAATGTTTTCGCTTCGTTGGTACTAATTTTAGTCCAGTATTTTGTTCACTTATATTTGGTATCGTAGTTGGTGGTGTAACATGTAGATTAGTCATGTATGTGGCTTAAGCGTTTTCGTATGTCTGATAGTTTTAACAGGTTCCTATATGTATATATAAAACACGGTACATTAGTCATGTATGTAAAACTAAAAAAATCAAAGGTGGATGTTTTATTACTTACCACTGTTTCCATTACTGGTACGTTTTCCAAAGTTTTAATGGCCATTGGAGTGGTCACCTGCAAGATAAATTAAGAAATACAATGGTGTTAGCATTAGAAAATGAAATTGTTAACAACATAAAAAATGGCTTACATCTGAGTCTAATGGCAGTTTCTTTCTGCAAAAAAAAGATGGGAAATGTAAGAAACCAAGGCACTAATAACGCTGCATAATATAAGATCTGCCAACCATGAAACAATAAAAATATACATGGGTTGGCTTTGGTGACTGAGATGGAGCATATCCACGCCTTGAAAATGAAGTGTGCCAGAAAATCCAGCTGAGGGAATTTTTAGCCAGGCATCCCATGTATCATCTTCACCCGTGAAAATAGCATGTAGCCCCTGCAAGAAACAAGTAACGCGATTAATGCTAACATAAAAGACGACAACGTTAGATGTCCCAAATAAAAATTTAGCATAAAAAAACTAACATACGGGTTGCATATCAACTCGGGCAACAAATAATATACAATTGGTTGAAATGTTCTGCAGTGCTAAACCTGGAATGAATAACTGTCAAACACATTACCAAGCAAGCAAATCACTAACATTTGGTACAAATGAAACAGATTCACAAAAAGGAGTTAATTTCCTATATAACAGATGTTATGTTATATCTTTAATTTTAATAGATCACTTATGCGATTGCGATAAGTAAACTCCAACTGTTCAGCAACATCATCCCGGATTGGAAACAAAGTAAGACTCCCTTTACGAGCAAAACAGTGGCCTCTTAGAACACGTCGATTGTCTCCATTCCAATAAACAGGAAAACTATATCGTCTTAATAAGTCTACCTGCAACGATTATCACCACACGCATTTATAATCAAAAACATGTTTTAGGCTAATTTTAATCCACGAAAATCAATATAAATCGTTTTATATTCGATTACACATTCAAGAAAATATAAATTAAATATATGTTTGAGCATACCCTTGAACAGAGTATGATAGGTGAGATGAGGGTGATGGTGGCTTGACTGTATGGTGGTGGATGTGATGGTTATCTCGAACCAAACAACCGAAGCAAACAAAGTCTCCCATACAGTTCCCTTATGAGTGTAATGAAGACATACTTAAAGAATCAAAGTCTCCGCTCATGAGTGTAATGAAGACATACTTAAAGAATCAAGGTTTTTATAAACTTCATCAACTCAGGGGAAAGACATATGACGAAATTGCACATCTATACTACCACTGCAAGAAATATATTGAAGAAAAGTTTATCCCCATGGGTACAGAAGAAACACCATCAAAGAAACAAAAGATCATGGAAGACAAGCATGCTGAGAAGAAGAATGATTCACAAAGAAATGAAGACAGCTCTTCTCTTGATTAGATGATGGTGATTGTTCCTGAAACATTATATGCTGATCTTATTCAATCTAGACATCCAATCATAGACTGGGAGATTTACAAAGATAAATTTGGAAAGGCTTGGAAGATAATCAGGCTTGGTGGAGGATCAGCAGTGTGCAAAAGTTTTCAGGAATTGATAAGAATAAGTGACAGAGAAGACTTAGACAAATTATGGGAGTTGGTTAAAAAAAACTCAAAACAATCAAGAAGCCAGATGTGAACAAGAAAGAGCTGTGGGTTGAGTTACACAGGTTATATGAACCTGATTCAGCTGATATCTATTGGAACTTCCCAATTCATGATCTGTCAACTTCATGGAAGTTTTATGATAGCTGCAATGTACATCAGTTATCAACACAAGGTGGAGTTGATGTTTTTATGCTTGCAGAAAAAGAGTATCCATTGAGTGCTAATATACTTGATGTGATGATATCTATAAAGATCATATGTGAAGGAAGTACAGAGGTAATTAAAGATCTCATTGAAAGAATTCATGCTCAGTATGAGAGACAAATGCAAGAACGGAATAAAAGAAGATAAGGTGTTTGGAGGTAGCAGGGGTGTAGCTTCTCTGTTTTCATTAAACAGAGAATTGTATGTTCTTCTTTGTATCTGATCTTCGGAATGACCATATGTATCAATTTGTGGCTACACTTAAATAATGTGTGATAAAATATGACTGTGATTTAGACACCTAAATAAGTACTTCATGTGACCATATATATAGCATCTTTAATTTAGTCACACAAAAACTCAATGTGACTAATATCAAGGTTAATGATAACTCATGACTTCACACTTTGCTTTAAATAATAGTCACATGAATATTACACAATGTGAGTATTTTTAATGTATTGGTCACATATAATACCCTTATAATGTGGCCATAAACATCATTTGGATACACATTTGTGATATGGTGTGACTATTGTAAAGCCTATAGTCACATGATCGTGCTTCAATTAAGTGTGACTATACACATTAGGATTTGGCAAACAAACACACACTAAACTTTAGACACACATATTAACTTACGTGACCATATGTATCGAATTTTCGTTACACTTAATCATGTTTCTATGGTTTAGTGTGACCATATATGACATTTGGTCACACTCGTCAAGTGTGTGACATATATTTGTCACTCTTAAATGCATTTCGTGACTAACGCTTCAAACTGAATTTTTAGTTGTCACACATTTCAAATTCATATGTGGCTAACTATTCAGCAAAGAATAGCAGTCACGTTTATATAATGTGTGACAAACTTGACTATATAATTTAGCCACATACTCAAGTACTTCATGTGATCATATATCTTTTTGGTCACACTCTTCAATTGTGTGATATATATTTGTCACATATGTATATCTGTAGTGTGACTAATGCTTAAAGCTGATTTGTATCGGTCACACGTCCCAAATTAAAAGTGACTAAATGATCAAAAAATATTTACCAGTTACCCTCTAGTCACATAAATACACAAATGTGTGACATATATGTTCCGAAATGGTCACACAAGTTGGATAGAGTGTGGCTGTTTATTTTATTTTCATACATTTAGTCACGTAAATATGTTACAGTGTGATCGTTTGAAATCGACCATGTGTGACGAAAGGCCATTTTTGTACTAGTGAGGGTAGATAAAATATTACAGGTTATATTAATGTACTCTCTATCTACTAACCACGAGTTACCTATTTTAAGTTATGTCATTATTTATTTAATAAATATTCATTCAAAGCAAAAAATAAGACACATTTTTTAATGTATAGAAAAAATGTTTTTTTTTTCTTTAAAAATTGTTGGTAAAAGTTCGTCCTCAAATTTTTTTTTTAATTTTTTATAATTCAATTTCATTAATATTTCAATGATTAAATTATAAAACTGTACATATACTTTGACCACGCTAGTCTCAAATAACAAAATTAATGTAGTATTTTTTATTATATTGAATCGACACGTATTTCTAGGTAAAATTATTAAATTCTTTCTTTGCCTATATTAGATCAGTTCTTAATTTGGCTTCAACTACACACATTTTTCTCCTATATAAACACTATTTTGTATCCAATCTAAAACCAAACTATTTTCTTAAATACAAATAGAAACACGGAGAGAAGGAAAATATATCTCAAAACATATAATCAAAAAAATGGTTGCAAATGGTGTTAAGTCTGCTTTTGTATATATGTTTTGACCAAAATATACTTTTCCATTAATTCAGGTATATTTTTTTTGTATCCTGATAATAATGGAAATATAGAGTATTTTTTGTTTTGTTTCTAATGAAGTCATAATCGGAGTCAAATTCGATCCATCCGACGTCGAGTGGTGGCAAAAGTCTTCCTTTACAGTTCAGATTTGATGAATCTTTAAATTCAGATTTGATGATACTGGAGATGATACGGTTCATGAGTATTTTTGCCACATTTTGGAAATCGATTGATGAAAAACATGTTTTGGGCTTTGTAATGAGATCATACATTGAAGAAAATAAGAGGTGAGAAGCCCCACTCTATATCTTGGAAAATTCAAAGAATTATATAAAAATATTTGGAAAAAGCTTCTTGGAAAAGAATCTTAAAAAACACTAAGAGGGCAGTCGCCGATAAACAACCACAATCTGTTGGCAAATAATGCGACCACCACCATAGTGTCTGGCCTAACATTCTTCTTTTAAACCAAATTATAACAAAATCTCTTCCTCTTTCAACCAAATATGTCTCTAAATCACGTATAAAATTAAAACTAAAAACACGAACATGGAAATCGAACTGTTTTGCATTGTATTTCAATTTATTATATGTCTTGAATCACTCTTTATTTTAACAAGTAAATATACTAATGTTATCTTCACTTCACAAAAATTGCTAAAATTGCCAAACGAATTTACATACAGTCATCACTTATACAACCAAGGCAAGGAAACATACAATTGCGACCCTGTGATTGTTTAGGAATTGAGAGACTACTATATTGAGAATCCACTGAGAAAACTGCTTGAACGAGGATGCCAGAAAGAAATAAATTCCTCAACTCCCAATGCCTAATCATGTCTTATTTACCGGTAAACTAAACCACTCATTATTTGTCAAACATTTTCATCAAGTCATCATAAACATCTTTCTATAATCCCCTAACGCCTCATCCAATAAACTAAACTTTCTCATATTACAAAATCGCCAATGAACGACTAAATCTTATACCAACTTGGAGCTTGCAAATAACATAGTTTACATCTAACAATCACATGGCACGCACATAACTAGGTCATTACCGCCAAAAACTAATTGTCAACAATCAAAAACTGTATATATAGAAATTATCAACTAATGTTAACAATAAAAAAGTTATATATATAAAAAAATATCATCAACTAACTATTAACATTAAATAAAGACAAAAATACACCGTTGGTTCCTAAACTTTCCACAAAACATCACCATGCACCTTAAGTTTTGAAAATCTTCGTGGGGCGTCCAAACCTCAAGGTTTTGAGGCCGATTGCGTCCCTTGACCAGAAATGGTGAGGTCAACGCTCATTTTTTGTTATATTTGGCATAATAGTCCAACAACATTTATAACTATCATATGGTTAAATCTAACATGGCACTCCATTCTTATCATCAAACGGGTCTGTTTTGTTAGGGAGACAAGTACATTGTTGTGTGGTGAAATATGGGTTTGAGTGGCATGTACATGTGAGGAAAACATTGGTTCATATGTATGGAATGATGAAAGAGGTTCGGGTAGCACGTAAGTTGTTTGATGAAATGCTTGAACCGAACTTGGTTGCGTGAAATACGGTTATTGACTGTTATGATTGTTGTTGGGAGTATAGGGAAGGTTTGGAGTTGTTGTCGCGTATGCATGATGCTGGGTTAAGACCACGTCGAATAACCCGGAGTTGTTTTCACGTATGCATGTTTGATGTGTGGAGTATAAATATGAAAGAATCACAAGTTGTAACCATGAAAATGGATGAAACAATGGATGGTAACAAGCTAACAATGCCAAGTATATATATCTATAACTAGTTACCAAATGGATACTTGTGTTGCAGTTGCTTGTTGGAGACTTTCAGTAGTCTTGCAAAATTGTAAGTTACATTTTCGTAGTGAATCACTATATTAAGTAAAAGTGATTTACAATTTTGATCAACTTATTTTACATGAGTTGATGGATGAAGTGAGTACCACAAAATTAACTTCTTGGTTTTAGTCTTGGTCAATGACAATTGTATAGTCACTAATCTTCTTTACCTACACCAAAATGAATGCAACAATTCATGGTAACAAGCTAACAATGTCAAGTATATATATCTATAACTAGTTACCAAATGGATACTTGTGTTGCAGTTGTTTGTTGGTCAATGACAATTGTATAGTCACTAATCTTCTTTACCTACACCAAAACAACTGTTTCTAGTAGTTAAGTAAAGATTTTTCATTGACCAAGGTGATTTCTTAATTTTTTTTTTCATTTTTCCTTAAATTTTTTTTATTGCATTTTACTGTATCATTACTGTTCATCTGCTTATTTGTGCTCATTTTATGCTTATTATACTTATTGCGGTTAGTCTTCAGTGTTAGATAGCTTATTTTAAAGTTTGATAATCATTTGTGCTAAGTTAAGTTATTCACTGTTTTAAGTTTAGCTAAAATTGATTGTTAGTATAGCTTATTCATACTGCTTATTTGGTCTTTGTTATTGCTTCTCAATAGGCTTTTAAACATAGCTAACAACTTTTGTTAAAAAAAACTCTTGTTCAAACTCACATTTCATTTGAAAAAGCCTAGTTAGACACCCTAAGGGGGTGTTTAAGACAACCCCCTTTTTGACCCAAAAAGCATTTGTGATTTACCAATTGAGTTGTACTAGCTGTATTTAACTCTATTTAGATGATTTGAACCAAAAAATTACACTTTACAGAGTTTCTAGTAGTTAAGTAAAGTTTTTCATTTTCTTTTTTAAGTTAACTGTTATAAAAAAGAGTTTAGGATAAATTGATTTTTAAGTTACTATGGTTATTGTTCTTGCTTAATTTTGGTTTAACTTAGCATATTGCATCAACATTGCTTCTGCTCTTTGACTTTCCAAGTCAAAACAACAACAAAAAAAAAAAGCCAATTTGCAAGCTGACCCAACATTGAAACCTTCACATCAGCAATTTTGTTTTTTAATTTTCATTTCCTCAATTTTCAACTAAATCCCATGTAATTTTGGGATAATGTATTTTGATAGCTTGTTTAATTAGGGGTATTTTTATTTTAATTTTTAGATTTTTTATAGGTCTTAAGCCCCCTTTTAAGGCTGCAAAAGTCAAAATTCCAAAAAAATGTCAAAAAACCATTTTGTTTCTGAATTTTAAATACTGGAGTACTTGTCCAAATGATTTGAAACTTGTGGATTAGGGAGTTTGGTTTCTTATCTAATTGCCCATATTTTTGCTTATTTTTTGTAATATTCTTTCATAGCTTTTTGACAGCTTAAACATACCCCTTTAGTGCTGATTTTGTCACAATGTGCAGACCAGAAGTGGTTTTTGATTTTTCATTTCTTCCTTTTAAGCCCTTTTTCCCTGAAATTTGGTATGCAAGTTAATGGGTTGGTAATCTAGTTGCTTATATTTTTTTTGAATTTTTTTGATTTTTTTAACAGCTTTTCTGTCCATTTTCCTCATGTTGCAGCCTTAATATAGGATTTGTAGTTCATGCTTCGTTGTGCTTTTTAGGCTTAGTTTATTGCTTATTCTTTGTCCCCTTAGCTATATTAGCTTCCCCTAGTTGCCTTTAGCTTAATCTCCCCTATTAGGATAGCTTAGGTAGCTTATTGTTAGTAGCGTTTAGATTAAAAAAAATAATAATAAAAAATCCTTTTATTGCCTCTTAGTAAACTGTTATGAATTTGCTTTTCATTGGACATGTGTATGTAATAGATATATTTATGGTGTATGTAGTTCTGAGATAGTCAACAATCCAATCACTGTACAACAAGAAGTTAATTTTGTGGTACTCACTTCATCCATCAACTCATGTAAAATAAGTTGATCGAAATTGTAAATCACTTTTACTTAATATAGTGATTCACTACGAAAATGTAACTTGCAATTTTGCAAGACTACTGCAAGTCTCCAACAAACAACTGCAACACAAGTATCCATTTGGTAACTAGTTATAGATATATATACTTGGCATTGTTAGCTTGTTACCATGCATTGTTGCATGCATTTTTATGGTTACAACTTGTGATTCTTTCATATTTATACTCCACACAACAAACATGCATACGTGAAAACAACTCCGGGTTATTCGACGTGGTCTTACACCAGCATCATGCATACGCGAAAAGAACTCCAAACCTTCCCTATACTCCCCACAACAATCATAACAATCAATAACCGTATTCCACACAACCAAGTCCGGTTCAACCATTCCATACATATGAACCAATGTTTTCCTCACATGTACATGCCACTCAAACCCATATTTCACCACACAACAATGTACTTGTCTCCCTAACAAAACATACCAATTTGATGATAAGAATGGAGTGCCGTGTTAGATTTAACCATATGATAGTTATAAATGTTGTTGGACTATTATGCCCTTGAAAATATAACAAAAAATGAGCGTTGACCTCACCATTTCTGGTCAAGGGACGCAATCGGCCTCAAAACCTTGAGGTTTGGACGCCCCACGACGATTTACAAAACTTAAGGTGCATGGTGATGTTTTGTGGAAAGTTTAGGGACCAACGATGTATTTTTGTCTTAAATAAATATATATATCAAGAAGTAACAGATCGTCATTTCTTATCAATGAAACCTTATTTTACTTCAAAAGCTATAATGACACAAATCACATGAACCTAACTTTTCTTTTAAAGCCCTTATTGCACAAGATTAAATCATATAGCTCAAAACGAAGATCAAAATGCAAAATAACTAACTAAAATCAGGATCTAGATATCTTCAACTTTAACTGCGGTGGCGGTGTGCGAAATTAAGTGACAAAAGAAATTTTATAATCAAATGTAAAAAAAAAAAAAAAAAAAAAAAAAAAAGAAAAAAAAAACTATCAGTGTGTTTTTAAACACGACCACAAACTCTTTCTCACCATTAAAAAACTTTCAAAATCCTTCATTACTCTATCATCTTGATTTTTAATTTCAATTCTAAACCGACTAATCGTTTATGAATAACGATAGGATTCGGTGAATTTTCATTTTTGGACATGTTTTACTCGATTTAGCTCAATACCTAATTCTGATATAGCTAGTATGTTTTTGTTAATTAATTGATAGTCATGTGAATCACGTTTGTTAAAAAATACAAAAGAAAAATTAGAATTCCAAATAGATATGAGGATTCTATTGACAAGTTGTTAATAGTTGAGGGTGATGGGTGGGTTGCGAATACGCACTAGGTTTTACTTCTCAAGGGATCTTGAGAAGCTTGCAATCCCCACCAGGCAGTGTACCTGACCGATGTAGTATAGTGTAGTGGCAAGTACGGGGGATTGATCGTTCTCCACAGGGAATAGTGTTCGTTAGGATTGAAAACTACTCTAATTAGGTCTAAGGGTGAGGGATGATTCTTTTTGTATTTTTATATTTTTTAGGGAAGCAAGTAAAATATCTCGGTTTTGGAAGAGAGAGCGGAATTAGTTGCTAGTCAACTAACCGAAATAAACTACAAATGCAATAAAATAAAATAACAAGAAAATAAAATAGGTTGTGAAACTTATATGGAAAAAGTGTGTTTACTTAGGTTTCATTACTCCCTAGCTATCTTTTACAGTTTAATCAGTATGTTACAATTGTGTGGATGACGGGTTATATTCCTTAATACCAGTCGTGGGGCTGTGTACATCCTTCCCCAACTCTATAAGATCCTACTTCATTCAATCGCGACACGTTTAGTATCCAAACCATGAGATCACTAGAATTCACTTATGCATTAAACACAACCAATTAATCGTAGTACACATTGAAATCACCCACCCAACATAATTAATAACACATAATCAATAGCTAGGTTTCACTACATCTAAGCAAACACAAGGGAAAATCAAGCCTAGCATGTTAAACAAAAGACAAACATAAGATATAATCAAACAGCACATAGACATATTGATTGATTTGAAGGAAGACTTATTATTTATTAAACATGAAGGATTCAAGGGTATAATACCCTTAAAAAGAGCAGGAAGTTCGTACTAGGGTTACACCAAGACTCCCTCTAAAAAGTTCCACACCAAGTTCCATATAATGAATGAAAATTACAAGAGTATATATAGATTTTACAATATGACGTTGTCACCTTTTGGGGCGTGACACCATTACCTCACCGCGATTAGGGTTCCATGATGGCCTAGATCCACTTCTGACGTCGTAACTTTGTAGGGTGTTCTGGGGCGTTACTCTTTAGCTTATAACGTGACTACCTAGGCGTCACAAAGGGTGACGCCGTCACTCTTTAATTCCCAAAATTCTGTTCTGGCCCGTCATGTGTAATCTTCATATCCACCTCTTTGTCCAAGTTTGACGCCGTCACTTAGCAAAGGGTGACGCCGTCAGGTACTGTTTCCAGCATATTTTGGGACTTTGTCGTTTTCTTAACTTTTATGCTCCAAAAACGTCCAAAATACATCCATTTGCAGAATTCTTTTCCAAAGTACCTAAAATGACAAAAGGAACGATTTGAGGTAATATTTGACCAAATAATCACGATTTAGGGCTTAAATGACCCCCTAAAAGCATAACATTTTTTGCCTCATCAAATACCCTTACACTTGAGATTTGCTTGTCCTCAAGCAAATGTGCTTTTATTCTAATCAAAATACAAGTTAGGGGTCATTTAACATTAATATAAAAGTAATTACAACAAATGATCGTTCCACTTTAATCAAAATAAGCACGGAGATTATACACTAGCACCTCACAAATAGTGTTTGGATACTCACATCTCTCAGGTGTTATAAACCTATATAACTAGATGGAAATGTAAAAATATCACTCACTACCTGTCATAGCAAATAGATTATCATAGGCTTGGGAAAGGGTCAAAAACCTCCTCCACTAGGCGTAAGCACCTAAGATAAACTATCAAAGAGGGCTTTCAAAGGGTAGTAACATGAGGTGTTGGGATATGATACACACGGTTTTGTTGGATAAAGGCTATTTTACTGGTGGCGAGTTAATAATCTTAGTTAATTACATGTACAAAGTAGCGTTGCTAAGCCAAGACTCGACTCAACTTAAGCTAATGAAAACATAAAATTAAACAAAGGAAACGGGATGGTAGTCCGTATGTTTTTCTCTTTTTTTTTATTTATTTTTTTATTTTTTTACATACATTCTTGCCCTACCATCCAAAATAATACATCATATGGGCCTTGGTTCTCCCCTTACACTTGAACTTTTACATACTTTACAAATATCTATACTAATGACTCGAATTAAGATAATCGAAACACTTGGAGTACTTTTAAGATATTTTGCACATGTGGGGGTAATAATTGATGTTCTTCCCCATTACTCCATTACACTAGTACTTTACCCATGAGTCCCAAAACAATATGTACAAGATATGACTCGACTTAGCAACCATGTAATCAATTAGAAAATTAACAAAGGGTTTACATAAATGTTGTCACAATAATGCACTAAAGATGAGTGCATACAAGGAAGGCTAAGGCGATTTGGGTATACATTTGGGGGTGGATTGTAAACAAATTCTTCCTTTAATTAAAATGCTTAAAGTTAAAAACGAAAAAGATAGGCTCTGAGGGGTGTACTAGGGGTATCGTGTACCAAAAATGGGTACATCACAAGGGTGTGGGAGAATTACTTGACCAATGTAGCCAATGTAATTATAACAAAAACAAACAGGTGTAAAACAAACAAAGGGGTTATCCTAATGCCTCTTATCATGTAGTAAATCTAACTACACGAATGTAGTCTCACTTGTGGACTTGGGATGGTCCTAACGCAAGTTCTAGAATCTAAGTGCTACTGGTACACACACAAGCACTAAGGCTTTTCCTATCAATTCTAGGGGTGAACCTCACATATTTGGGGTGGAAAATTTTTTTGAGTGGTACGGTTTTGTGCTAGCCATACAATTCCTATCCATGAGACGCTCATTAAAACCAAAGTTTCACTCCTAAATGTTGTAAAAAAAAAATTAAATTTGGCGCTAAAATTGCCCTAACAAGTATTTATCTCAGTTTTATTACACATCTACTATTAAACAAAACAGAAATCAAGTGTAATTGCATTCTCTAAGGTATCATAATTTACCCCCCACCCCCCTTTACACTTAAGTTGAACATTGTCCCCAATGTTCAAATAAAAAGATGCAAAAGTAAAGAAGGTAAAAGAATGAAAACAAATACTCCCCTGATTCGCTCAGTGTGGATAATGGGGTAACATGATTAGATCTTCTTCCAAGAAAATGAACGCTCAAAGCTTCCCTTCCGAAATGTAAATCATTTTCTTGTCCAAAATAACCTGTTAAACTTAAGAAAACAACCAAGAAACCTTGCATAACATCGGCGGTAAAATCTATATAAAATAAAATCCTAGAAAACAAATAAAGATATAATGCTTGTGGAATGAATATTTGCAGATTCCTGGAGTTTATAAGTTAAAGATTTAATAAAGTATTACGATTCCGGCTGAAAAACAAAACTTGCAAAAAATTTTCAGAAAATAAGCCTGACGCCGTCAGGTTATAAGTCCTGACGCCGTCAGAAATGATCTGACAGAATTTTTATGTTGAGTTTCCGGAAAATTTATGGAAAAACCTATATCTTAATTCTTGGAATTCCTGCAAAATATTCATTATGATTCGATACAAGCATTTGACTCAAACAATTACTAATATGTATCCTCATTTAATATTGTTATGATTCATGTTCAATCTTGTTCTTGTAAACATATTTGGATTTCCCTTACACTTATCTTTTGCAAAATACCTTTATATGTAGTTAAGACGAAGTTAACAACAAAGTAAAGCATTTTCACAATTTATTTTGAAACATGAACCATTGACAATAGAAATAAAACATACATACGGAAACAAATAAAACAAACAAACAAACAAACAAACAAAACAAATAAAGCTTGGGTTGCCTCCCAAGAAGTGCTTTTCCTTATTAACGAGTCTTGTAGCTAGACTCAAAGTCATATTCTACCCTATGTAAGTGAGTTCCTCATCGAGGACATCTTTAGGGTTGAGCTTGGTTTGAAGTTTCCTATTGGTCCGCTCAGTACGGTATATCTTTTCAAACTTCTCTCCATCCGGGTCATATAATGTCATCCTTATGTGCCATGACCCATCTCCTTCCTTAGGTGGTTTGTTCCAATCCCATTTATGATCATCATCTTCGCCTTTCCACTTATTCTTTCCTAGGTTAATTGGTAAAATTCCTAGGAAATCAATCATCTTCCTAAAAACTAGAGGATCTTCAAATGGGTCCAATTCGGTGCCCCTAACCAGGAGTTTCTCTACCGTATGTGTGCGGTTCACAAAATCCTCTTCTAGGTAAAATGGGCGTTGGGGTCCTATGAAGTCTCTATTAACCCAGGGTCCGTATCTAGATGTTCTCCTATTCACATCTACCCAATGAGGTGTTGGTTCCTCATTAGTATCATAGGCATGTTTCTTAACATCGTATACCGACCAATATTCACCTTCTCCTACCGCTATCTTGGATTCCTTACAATCAATCATAGCACTAACGGTCGCTAAAAATCCTCTTCCTATTAACAACGGGCATGTAGGGTCACTAACCATATCAAGGACGTGGAAATCGGCTAAAATAGTTAATCTCCCTATACGTACCAATACGTCTTTGACTACTCCAACCGGGTAAGCGACACTTCTGTCTGCTAAGCCTATTATAACCTCAGTTTCTTCAAGCTTTCCTAGTCTAAGAGAAGTGTAGAGAGGTAATGGTAGTAAGTTAAGGCTTGACCCAAGATCGGCTAATGTATCATAAGCTTCCGAATTACCGATCTTGCAAGGTAAAACAAATAAGCCCGGATCATCTAATTTCTTAGGTAACTTGTTTTGAACGAAAGCGGTCCCTTTGTCACCTAACTTGAGTTTCTTCTCATATTTTTCCAAGAGGGCATTATAGTAGGGAGCACGTGTTAGGACATCAATAACCGGACGTTCAAGGTGGAGCTCCTTGAAGTCCGTCAAGGTTTTGAGTGGGCGGTGTTTCAGTTATGTTGTTGACCAATTTAGTGCTGGATACCTTACTCTCGTGGCCATTTTGAGTTACTTGGGTTTGTTTGAAACACGTGTGTATGGCGTTGATCGAATAGTATTGTGGATAAGAACTAGGAGATGAAACCGATGAAATGGCGTTAACGTGTAGTTTCGGGTTCTTGACCGTGTCACTTGGGAGTGCCCCCATGTCACGGTCGTTGAGAACTTTCAACAATGTGTCAATCTTATTGGTCATCGCACTTTGTTTCTGTTTGAAATCGGCTTCAAACTTTGCTAAACGAGCTTCTTGAGATGCCATAAAATTGGACATTAATCCTTCAAAGTTATTGGTACTACCATAGTTGTTGGAAGGATTGTTGTTGAAAGTACGGTTCGAGTTTGAACCGTTTGATTGGAAAAGATTAGGTGGATTGGAAGAATTGTTTTGAGGTGTGCTTTGGTTTTGTTTCCACCTAAAGTTTGGTTGATTTCTCCAGGAAGGGTTGTATGAATCACCATAAGGGTTTGGCTCGGGTTTGAAAGTGTACCACTTGTCTCCCGCTCCGTCGGTACGCGAGAATGCGTAATCCGAAAAAGCTTGTTCGGGGAGTTCCATGCAATCACAAGTGTCATGGGGACCACTACATAATTCACATGAAGAAGTGATTTTTTCACTTGGCTTGAAGGTTTAGGAGCCTCGTAGGATTTCATGAGAAACTTGACTTGGTCTTCAAGTTCCATGATCCTACGGTAGGAAGTGCTTGAATTGTTCGAAGGCAAAGATATTGCCTTGACCGTTTTGTTCAAATCACGAGGATCATTCCAACATTTGTTGTCATAGAGAGCAAGGTCTTCTATGATTTCCCATGATTGTTCTGCACTTAGATCCCGTAGCTTGCCACCAGCCGCTTGGTCAATGGTTTGCCTCGTGGGGATATTGATATAGTCATAGAAGATTTGGACTTGGAGCCAAAGATCTATGCCGTGATGAGGGACTTTTTGAAGTAAGTCCTTGAATCGAGTCCATGCCTCGTAGAGGGTTTCGCCTTGACATTGTTGGAACATCAAGATATCATTCCTAAGCTTAGTGGTTCTTCTCGGTGGGAAAAATTGAGCAAGAAAACGAGTGGTGAGATCATCTCAAGAAGTGATGGATCCTGCGGGTAGATGTTCAAGCCATTGACTAGCTTGGTCTCGCAGAGAGAATTGGAAGAGACGTAGTCGGGTCATCTCTCGAGTTTCAACATCAAGGTCTATGGAATCTACAATCTTAAGGAAATCCTTGAGGTGTTGATTTGGATCTTCGGAACGAAGTCCATGGAATGCACATCCGCTTTGCACTAACCGGATGGTGTCGGATCGCAAGGGAGACACATTGGCTCCTTGAGTGAGCTCAATGGTGTTTCGATAGCTTTGGTGGCTAGGCCGAGAGTACTCTCCTAAAGTACGATCTCTAGGAGGTTGGTTTGGTTGTGGTGGGTTGATGGGTTCAAGGATATTACCACCTTCCATGATGCCGGATGGTAATGGTTACGAACAAAAGCACGAAGAAATAAGATAGACTAAAAAAAACCTAGAAAATAAAAATAAAAATCTCACTAGATAGGAATCTAATGAGTAGACCTAATAAAATAAAATTTCAACCTAAACAATAATTATTCCCCGGCAGCGGCGCCAAAAACTTGATGGGTGGGTTGCGGATACGCACTAGGTTTTACTTCTCAAGGGATCTTGAGAAGCTTGCAATCCCCACTAGGCAGTGTACCTGACCGATGTAGTATAGTGTAGTGGCAAGTACGGGGGATTGATCGTTCTCCACAGGGAATAGTGTTCGTTAGGATTGAAAACTACTCTAATTAGGTCTAAGGGTGAGGGATAATTCTTTTTGTATTTTTATATTTTTTAGGGAAGCAAGTAAAATATCTCGGTTTTGGAAGAGAGAGCGGAATTAGTTGCTAGTCAACTAACCCAAATAAACTACAAATGCAATAAAATAAAATAACAAGAAAATAAAATAGGTTGTGAAACTTATATGAAAAAAGTGTGTTTACTTAGGTTTCATTACTCCCTAGCTATCTTTTACAGTTTAATTAGTATGTTACAATTGTGTGGATAATGGGTTGTATTCCTTAATACCAGTCGTGGGGCTGTGTACATCCTTCCTCAACTCTATAAGATCCTACTTCATTCAATGGCGACACGTTTAGTATCCAAACCATGATATCACTAGAATTCACTTATGCATTAAACACAACCAATTAATCGTAGTACACATCCGATTCATGTTTCTTAAGACGTTCAAGCAAGTTACCATATAGGAGATTAGCCAGTTTTCTTAAGCCTAACATTGAAATCACCCACCCAACACAATTAATAACACATAATCAATAGCTAGGTTTCACTACATCTAAGCAAACACAAGGGAAAATCTAGCCTAGCATGTTAAACAAAAGACAAGCATAAGATATAATCAAAAAACACATAGACATATTGATTGATTTGAAGGAAGACTTATCTTTTATTAAACATGAAGGATTTAACGGTATAATACCCTTAAAAAAAGTAGGAGGTTCGTACTAGGGTTACACCAAGACTCCCTCTAAAAAGTTCCACACCAAGTTCCATATAATGAATGAAAATTACAAGAGTATATATAGATTTTACAATCTGATGGCGTCACCTTTTGGGGCGTGACGCCGTCACCTCGCCGCGATTAGGGTTCCATGATGGCCTAGATCCACTTCTGACGCCGTCACCTTGTAGGGTGTTCTAGGGTGTCACTCTTTAGCTTATGACGTAACCACCTAGGCATCACAAAAGGTGATGCCGTCACTCTTTAATTCCCAAAATTCTGTTCTAGCCCATCATGTGTAATCTTCATATCCACCTCTTTGTCCAAGCTTGACGCCGTCACTTAGCAATGGGTGACGCCATCAGGTATTGTTTCCAGCATATTTTGAGACTTTGTTATGCTCCAAAAACGTCCAAAATGCATCCATTTGCAGATTTCTTCTCCAAAGGACCTAAAATGACAAAAGGGACGATTTGAGGTAATATTTGACCAAATAATCACGATTTAGGGCTTAAATGACCCCCTAAAAGCGTAACACTTTTCGCCTCATCATAGGGACTACTCTTCGAAAAACATAGATGACCACAAACTCTTTCTCTCCCTTCTAACAACTTTCCCCGCCTTTTTTTTTAACCATTAAAAACCTTCAAAATCCTTCATCACTCTATCATTTTGATTTGTAATTTCAATTCTAAACCGACTAATCGTTTCCGAATAACGGTAGGATTTGGTCTAAATTTTCGTTTTTGGACCTGTTTACTCGATTTAGCTCAATACCTAATTCTGATATAGCTAGTATGTTTTTGTTAATGAATGGATAGTTATGTGAATCATGTATGTTAAAAAAATCCAAAAGAAAAATTAAAATTCAAAATAGATATGAGGACTCTATTGACAAGTTGTTAATAGTTGAGGGACTACTCTTCGAAAAACATAGATGACCACAAACTCATTCTCTCCCTTCTAACTACTTTCCTCGCCTTTTTTTAACCATTAAAAAACGGGAAAATTATCAAAGTAGATCAGTCTCCAAGTGCACGTTCCTTGAATAGATGTTTTTAATTCACTTTCCTCGAATGGATCAGGGCAACTTGGCGACTGAGCGACTCAACAAGGATCTGACACGTGTCCTATTATTTTATATTATAGTACATGTATGTGTAAGGTATAATGTATAGGGCAACTTGTACTCTTTGGGCAACTAGTATAGGGCAACTTTTTTACTTTAATTTAATTTAATACAATCTTATCACCTAATCCTCATTAATCACATACCCACCTCATTTATTTACACACACTCTCATACTTATTTACACATAAACAAACCGTACCTTTCCACAACCCTCATTTATTTACACCACCAATCCTCACATACTCTGTTCTTCTAAAAACTTCCAACCACCACCAATCCTCACAAACACCGTACCTGAGGAAAATGGTTAAAGAAGACAACAACAAAAGGATTAACATGTTACTACTAATCAAGTGTTGATGTTATTTTCATAGATTTGTACATCTTAATTGTAGATCTGAGCTGTATTTTATTTTACTTTCTGAAAATAGTGTTTTTTGTTACAGCCGCCTCTCCGCAGCTGGCTTGTCGCCGAAAAGTTGCCGCTACTGGTACTGTATCGGTGAATGTTGATAAAGTTATGTTTATTCTTTTGTTTTCAGATAGACGTGTTATTTTTTAGATCCACATGAACTTACGATTTATTTATTTTTTTTATTTTTTTTTTATTGTTATTAAAGATAAGAGACGGCCACCATGAAGGATAATCGGACTTGGCTACAGCTGTGGCGGCAGAAGCCGAGTAAAGTTTTTTCAGATAGGATTACATTTTCATGACTAAATTAACACCTTTCATTGAGTAATATGGTTTGACATATGTGTTAATTAAGTACCAAAAGAAACGTAATACTTATATGGACATATGTTTTAATTATTGACCAAAAAATTACATATGACTTACATATAATTTGACATATGTGGTAACACATATGGTTTTAACACAATCAACCAATACTTTGAGTTTATATTTTTTAAGGGTATATTTAAGAAAGTAAAGTTGCAGTTTGATGTACTTGTGGATTCTATAAAAGTGTTTGAATTAGAAGTTGAATGTATCAAGGTATGTAATAGGTCCCGAAATTACTTGATGGCTGAACGCTTTAATGTGAAATTTTAATATCATCTAAAATCATCCATCCACCAAGTAATGCGGCCATACACTGCTTGTTACATTGAACTTCATTTGTAAAACCTCAATTATAAAGATACGTCTTTCCAGCGTTTTTGATGGTGTTCGAGAGTTAATTTGAACACCGTCCCTAGTATCATTTGTGTGGTTGATCTTGATCACAAGTTAGTGCCCTTTTTGTAGCAAAACTTGTGATCAAGATCAAGTACGCAAATGCTACTATGGACGGTGTTCAAAAAAACTCTCGAACATCAACAACAACGCTGTAAAGACGTATATTTATCATTGAGGGGTGTTGATTGCGATAATGATATACTGTGTATTGTTCATGACAGGCCACACTCCTGCATTATCCCATTCAACACGAGTCCTAATACTCACTTTTATTTAGAATCTACAATTGTATCATACTTTATGTAATCTTAGTTAGCTTAATAGCGCAACGTTGTGTTATGCGTGTTGCTTTATTAACTAAAATATTTTTACTTTAAACTCCATCACGTTATTCATTTTTTAATATTGACAAACGATGTTACAACATAATTAGCCATTCTTAGTGTCCACAACAGTTCCTTTTGTTATTTCATCAATCTAGCAATTTGTTTGGTGCAAGCTTTTGCTCAAAGAGTGATGAAAAAGCAAAAGGTAGTGGTGGGGGCACTCAGAAGGGTTAAGTATGTTGATTTTAGCCTATTACAGTTGCACAAACGAAGCTGTAATAGACATGTAACATCGTGTGTCAATATTGAGAAATGAAGAATGTGATGCAGTTTAATAAAGTACATAATTACTTATGTTGTGTTTGTTTCTATTGCATTCATGACATAAAGTTTGTTTGCTTGTTTCCTTCTTTCCCTAGGCTTTACCAAACCGCCAGACAGTACCCCAAGAGCATTGCGAAGCCATTCATTGATAATCAATCCGGAAACCATATCCCCTCCTACACCTCCTGAATTTGACGATCCTTTGGAACTACCACAATGGGTGCCATTTGTGGAGGTATGCAAAAGTTTAACTATGTTTTCTCCCTTAATTTTGATTTCTAATTTTTATTATCTACTACATGTCATATTTCAAAAATATACTATTTGTTTACATAAGTTAGTTGCGTTAGTCGACTAGAAATCTTGAAACATACGTAAGTTAGGTTATACAGCGTATGAGGTAGAACATAAATTGATTATATAACATCATTTCATTAAAATAGGTTGGGCGATTAAATAACTATTATATTCAATAGGTTCAAACAACCTTAGGGATTAAATTTTTCGAAATCTTAATGACTACAGCAATCTTAGTTTTCAGGAGATGAGTCTAATCCTAAATGGGCCGACTTGTAGTCAAATTCTTCAATATCTTCCTGTTCAATCTCCTCATCAGCATCCTCTGGTTGGGCATCTTCAAAAAAATTCATCCGTGGCATATTGGCCAGTTGGTTCGCATGATCTTCTGCGATTCGTTTTTTTCTTTCTTTCTCTGCTGCTGCTTCCTTTTCTTCTCACCGCATCTTTAACTCAAACTCGTTTTCCCACTGGATGTATGTTTCGTCAGATTCCCATGCATAGTCATCTGACTTAGGGCTGTTTTTTTTCTTCAACAATACCTGTTACATATAAATAAACCAAATTAATTTGTAGCAAGCATAAATAAGTTTTTATTAGATTATTACAAAAAATTAAATGTGTAACATACATTTATTTTTCTCATCCTTTGATACAATTTTTTCGTCAACAAATTGCTTTCTGCAAAAGATTAACAAAATTGCCATACATAATATACAAGTAATGAATTTTGTAAAAGAAAAAGAAAAATAAAACTGCATACTTTGGGGGTTTCTCTGTCTGAACTCAATATTTGTATCAGTTGCTGCTTTTTTCTTGGATGATGAAACTGTGTTAGATGAAGACATTCTTGGTTATGGTTTAGATTAGGATTAACAAACAGTATTTGCTTTTAATAGTGTTTAAGATTGGATGATGTAAATAGGCTCAATAGAACCCTGCCTACATAGATGAAAAAGAGGGAAAACCAAGAGGCACCATTTGAATTAAGTATACTTTATTTATTGGAAGTTCAATGTAATAAATAGTTGAATTTACTTTAATGTTAAAAGGTGCAATTAACTGTCAAAAATAACTGCACTAATATAACTATAATACAGAGTGTAATCATTATGTTACCAAAACAAATATAATATGTTTAACTTTTATTTGTAGTAGCAATTTACTTGGTGCAACCTTTTGGTCAAAGAGTGATGAAAAAACAAAAGGAATTGTTGGGGGGACTCAGAAGGGTTAAGTATGTTGATTTCAGCCTATTATAGTTGTACAAAGTAAGCTGCAATAGACATGTAACATTGTGTGTCAGGATCGAAGCAATGAGAGCATCATTCATTAACCATACTCAATTAATATAGAATGATAAGAAGGAAAGAGAGGATGTCGTAGAAGTGTCTTTGGTGCAAATACAATTTTTTGCCATATCCTTTTTTTCCTTCTTATCATCCCATATTGATTGACTCTACCCAAGAATTCTGAGTTCCCAAAATATATTATAAGGTACGACACTCATTGGTATATTAGATACTTATTTAGGCTCTTTTATTTGATACGTTGAACTTGTGTATGTCATGGGCTTTATTTTAACTAAAATGTTATGTGCAATGGTTTATTTTGTTATATTTAAAAAATTTTATTTTGAATGGTGAATTGATAGTTTTGCATGGGGAAGACGAACTTCCTGCGTCGGTTACTGCAGTAGTTATGTCATCCCCTATTTATATTCCTGCTTCAGTTACTAAATAATAATTCTAACCTAACTTATCATATCAGCCACCCTACTCCGTCATCCATTATCCATGGCTTCTACTTCTTCCAACAACATCAATGAAATCAAAGCATCATCTGGGTCTTATAATTTGGCAACAGAATTCAAGTTCTATTTCAACAATGAAATTACTGGAGAGAAGGGTTGTTTGAACAGATACTTGGATGAGCATAATAAACTCGAAAAGAAAGTTGAGGACCGTCAGGTTACACTCAATGAGACTCATCATCTGCGTCCATTCAACCAAAAAGCAGTTCAAATTCTTCGTTGTCTAGTTGAAACACAGGAAAGGGAGCGTAAAATGATTCTTTTGTCGACTGATCTAATCAATGATATCAGTGATGGGATTTATGAGAAGGAGCGCCAAGCTAAGCTTATGGAGGTTCATGAACAAGTCTCCTCTGATGAAGATTAGAGTATCATGATAATTGTTGTCTTTTGGGGCTATATTTTCGTAGTTGTTTTTGTATGTTTATGTTGAATGGTTGATTATCAAATCGCTGTAAGCCTCAAATTGTAATGACTTTGAATTATAATGAAAATTAAGTTTTTGATTTTTCCTTTTTCCATTGTTGATGCAAATGCGAGTCTCATCCAACAGTTGTGGTTGTTTAGTATGGACATGATTTGTGATGGCACATTAAATCTCTATTTGTTCCATATCATATACTTTTTTCTACTGGATCCCCACTGCACATAAATTCATTCAATATTGAATACATCAATCATATTCATATTTAAACAACAGGTTATAGTACAAAAATGAGTCCAATAGGTAAATTGATAACAACTTATTTCCATTTTTTATTTAGGATCTTCTCAATATGGGGATGGACTTTGCTAAATGGTTGAGTATTGGAATGGATGTCTAGAAAAGTAAATGGATGTCTAAATGGGTGCTTGACAGTTGGCACACAGGCCATGGTGTTTTGGTGTTTTCAAATTTTGGTTTTGGCGGTCCCTTGTCCCCCTTTTTCCCGCCTATCCTCTTGGGAACCATTGAACCACTTCCCCAGGCCATTAAAACCCTCGATTGTTTGTGTGAGAACATATAAAAACACTCATATTCCCTTTCCAAGATACACAATTAACAATGGCAGCAACTACACCATTTCAAAATGATGCTGAAGAATACGCCTTCGTCTTAAACAACACCTTGTTGTTTGATGCAGTCTTTATTGAATTCGGGTATGAACCTGTATCAGAATATGGGTCTTATAGGCAGGTTAACCCCTGGATGAGGACACAAATACTTAACTGGGTTCACAGACAGGATTTTTATTGGGATGAGGATTTTGGAGTGGATGAGGAAGAAAATTCAGATGAGCAGCAGGAGGACAATGTGGTGGCGCAGCCAAATGTGGTGGAGCCATCGCAAAACGTAGTGGAGCATAACCAAAATGTGGTGGAGGAGCCGCGAAATGTAGTTTTAGATCAACACAATGAGGTGGAGGAAGTTGGTAATGGTATCGGGTTGAGGGATCCTTTAAATTTGGAAAAACAAATTAGTGATCTTGAAATTATCTATCAACAACTCAAAGAAAGAAAGGAAAGGAGGGAAAGGAGGCAAAGGGATGAAAGCATGGAAGAGAGCTCTGGTTCGAACGTTTTAGGTGTTTGAATGTTTGTATTTTTCCAGTATTTCATGCTTATGGTGTTTCAATGCTTTTAGTATGGAAATAAATAGGTTATGTATGGAATGTTTGTTACTTTTGATGAATATGAATTAAAATTTGTATGTTTAATTCATTGTTTACGGTTGATTGTGAATGTTTGATTTAAGGAAGTCATGAATTACATAAAATGATTCAAATTTGGATGAGAGTTTGAATCTATGCAAATTTGGTATGGACATCAACATTGAGTTGTATCAGACAAGTTGTGTAGTGTTTTTCACATTTTGGATGTCTTAGTTTCTTATACATTATGTTTCTTTGGGCATGTCCTAAATGCAAAGATATTGTTTTATACACTTTGTACAAATTAGTTGGAGATTAATATAAATTTACCTGTTGCACAAAAAAAATCATGATGAAATAATAACATAACAGGGTAAACCAATCTACAACCATGTTTCAAGTTTAATCTTTCGAACATTATCAAGATGAACAAATGAAACCCACCACAAAACAATCTAATACTTATGTTTCCCATCTATCTTTGGAAGTTGCCTTGTATTGTTGATTATGGCCTTTTGTGGAGCTAGAAATTGCATTCTGTCGTGGTTTCTATTGCTACTAGTACCTTCCACTTGTGACTGTGGTACCTTAATTGTATTGCTACCACTTGGTTTAACACCTTATGGTTGTTCATCACCGTATACTTCCCGTCTTAGGTCTTCTAGATCTTTAGCTGCCAATTGCATATTTGGTTCACCATTTGGTCCATATCGCTCATAAATCTCAGGAAATATGACCTCTCTTAGTACCTTGTTGGACCATTCCCTATCGTTAGGGTTTATCTTCTTAACTCTTTTACGACTAGACATATTCTTAGGGCAGTGATGCAAAAATGCTGAAGAAATTTACTACAATGGGGAGTAAAAATATATGAGGTGAGGAATGAGATGTGAAAATCAGGAATAAGATGTGGAAACAAGAAAAACCCTATGCACTCTTAAATAGTACTATACTGCATATACATGCTAATGTAAATGGTGAAACATAAAGAATCTAAACAGAAGCTTAAAATTTCATTGAGTAGAGGTGTTTGGGTTTATGTTTGTATTGGTCCAAATTGCAAAAAATTGAAAAAGTTGCCCATAATTGATAAAAGTTGCCCAACCAAAACTTTGCCCAATATGTACCTGATACTTGTCAAAAGTATACACAAGTTGGTCAAAAGTACAAGTTGCTCACGGCTACTGTGGGATTTTGTCACTAAGTGGTTAAATGATGTTATTAAATTGTTATGTGGTGGGTTTCATTGGTTGGAAAATTAAAAGTCAAAGTACAAAAGTCAAACTTACTAAACAATAGATAAAATCTACAACTAAACCATCAGAGTTTGTACTATACATAATGACATCATAATAAAAATATCAGAATACATCTTAATTGTAATTTCACATAGGATAACACTTCACATGAGCCTTGTACTGCATCATGAACTTGACTGGCTTCAATGGCTTGTTCTGTTGAGTTACGTTGTGAACCTGATGTTGTGTTTTTGTAGTCTTCATTTTGTTGTTGTCTTGTTTAACCTTACTTCCCGTTTTTCCCAAAATTATGTACCCTAAATACGTGGGGCCAGATAAGAAGTCCCATAAAAGCAAACCAAGAAGACAAATGTAACATACTAGTTTTAATAATTTTTTTAAGCTTGACATTGTTATTTTTGGACGACATTTACCAATATAACACGTATCAGCGTTTTGCAACTTATGAAATACAAAAATACAGTGTTTGGGTTTAGTTTGTTATTAATTATAGTAACTAGTAAATATTAATTTGATTGACATGCATTAGACCAAAAAAGTCTGCCTGGGAAGACAAGCATTCGGTAACAATTTATTGCCGGTTTAATTTCTGCAATGATTACGTTTACCACTTGTTTACTATTAGTAATTTTTGCATTTTATATAATTAGAGTTTCTCATTGTATCCTTTCATGACTTTCTTATAGGTTTTATATACAACACACCACAACTTACTTAACCATTAGCAAAGAATCATCCAATAAATGGCTGAAAAACCAAATCTCAAAGAACTTCAAGAGATGAGTGGTTCTGATGAACTACATAAATGTATTAAGTTCCTGTTCTCTCAAGAAATTCCCATCAATGAAACGATGCTCATGTGGCTAGGTGAGCGACGCGATGAGCTCTGTATTAGTATTGATAAGCGGATGACGAGAATGAATGAGGTTTTTGAACTTAACTTTGATGAAGAAGAAGCTGCTGATGCTACCTATGAATCCCTTCGTAAGGTTCAAGTGATGGAGCTCTGTTTGCTGGAGTCCTTTGCGGCCATTCTGAAAGAAGTTCGTGCTTTTATATCCAAGAAGGAGCATGCCATTGCCACCTTGGATAACTATGATTAGGGCTATAGGTTAATAGTTGTTTAGGTTCTTTTGTGTTTGTCAGTCATGTAGGTACTTTGGTTTGGTTTGGTGGTCTTTTATTTTGTTGTTGTTTGATATTTTAATGGAACTGCTATGTAATTACCTAGTTATATAATGAATGCTATTTATGTTTGAATGTAACAATCTTGTTTAATTTCTTGAGCTATTAATGTGTGACACAAAACCATGTTAACAAATCATAGTGGTTGTCAAACCCATATGAAGTATAAACACAATCAGCACAATCACACACAATGCTAAAAGATTTTATGATCCAGATAGATTGTATATAGTTACTTACAGATGTTTTAAGAGATGTGTATAGCAGCTTAGTTGTGTAACTCCTCGTTAAAACAACAATTGACAATAAAAAGTCAACTCATTCTTGCATAATACATGAACAATTCTGTTTTTGGGTTAAAACAGGCTAATACACATATTAATGGACCTTGTTATTTGGATCATACCTCAACTATTACTACTAAAAATTAAACAACAAAACATTTAAATAAATAACATAATAACTAATTTTTCATTAATACCGTTGTGAAAATACATCCGTTTGAGACCTAATAGAAGGACTAAACACCAACATACACCATCAACAAAACTAGCTAAACACATACCATGAACAACATACATCATAACCCACTACTAAACTTGCTTTCCATTACTTTTATAACCAAAATACCACCACAAAAGACGATTTACCTTCAAAAAGATGGTTATTCACAAATGGCCCAAACACTAAGAAAGTTAATATTTAAACTGGATTAACTTCTTCATAATCCTTGACTTGTCACCGGCATGGCGAACACTTGTCTGTCGCCTTTTAGTCAAGTACTCAATTTCTTCCAAATCCTCCTGCTGCGATACCTTAAGACGAAATAAGGGTTCATTCACCACAGCATAGTTCCCAAAATTTTCAAGCTCTAGTAAGATAGCATGCCTGTGCTTAACACGTGCCTCTATTTCCTCGATCATCCTCCCATAATCTTTCTCATCACCCCTGTTGGCGTCTCTCTCTCTAGCAAAAATAGTATGGAGGACCATATCAATACGCCTAGAACCAGTGTCATATGCGATTTGATCGTAAATTGGTATCGTAGACGCCATGTATTTGGAAATGTAGTAGATTATCCAACAAGAGTGTTGGAGAAGAATATTTGGAAATGAAGTAGATCAAGCACTCTTAAATACACAATAAACTAAAAAGTTGCCCAAAAAATTGTATACTAACCAAATTGGAACAGTGTTTAGTTAAGTCACACTTCACAATGAAAATAAAATATTGAAATTGATCAAAGTTTCCCAAAAAACTATAAAAGTTGCCCAAACATTCCCTTGGCTAATAAGTGCATGACACTTGGCATAACTATACAAAAGTAGCTCACAAGTACAAGTTGGCCATGGTTAGTTTAGGATTTTTTGGTTTTTGTTGACTTTAATAGTCAAACTCGGTATTAGATTCTTATGTCATGGGTTTCATTTGTTGCTGTTGAGAATGTTCAAAAGATGAAACTTTATACATGCTACTGATTTAAGGAAGTCATGATTTACCAAGGTATATGTTACCATCTATATTAGCTTAGTTTTTCTTCAAATGAGTTGGAAATCAAGTGTATTTGAACATGTCCTTTGTTGAGTATCATGGCCACATTTCTGATTTACCCAACAAAGTATGCAAACATAGTACATTAACTAATGATCATATATATCATATAAGCCATTACTAATGATCAATACTAATGATAAATATTGCAAATATAGGACATTATAATTAATGATACACAAAACATTGTTTCAAAACATCCACAACTAGAATTAAAAATACACAACAAATTTTGTCCCCAAACTTTTTTGACCAGCTGGAAGGCCTAGAACACAATTCGTTATTCTTGGTGGTCTTGGAGTTAAAACCTTAGACATGCATCACTTCTTTTGTTGAACATGGCCTTTTGCATCATAACTCTCATCAGAAGAACTTGAATCACCACTTGAGTCAATATTTGATGGAATATTTTTAGAACGGGAACCTTTTTTTTTTAGAAAAACAACTTATTGGAATTTTCTTTGCCCATGTTTTAGGAGGTCTTTTGTTCACCAATGAAGTTGAAGGTTTTTTTTTTTAGTGTATCCTCATAAAACTCAAGGCTGGTGTCAGAATCAAAATCAATAACTATTACCTCATTTTCTTTGGGTGGTTCCTGTGCCTCCTTGGCCCTTCCAAAAACTGCATTAAGTTTTGCTATAGCCTCTGCCTCCATTACCAATTTTTCCTCTTTTACCTCCTTCAGACTACCATTCATTACTTCAATCTTTGACACCCTGTTGCCAAGTGATTCAAGCTTTGATACCCTCTTGCCAAGTGCTTCAACAGGTGCACAAACATGAAGTGTCGACAATTAATAAACACATACAATTAAACTAAAAATAATCATAAAAAGAAATAAAGGTATACACTAACCATTAGCAACATCATGTCGATTGTTCTCCCTTTGGCACAAGTCTTCTAGAATCACCTCAGCCATTTCCTTGTCATCATACCATTTAGTGCCATATTAACTCGAGACATAGTCAACCATAGCATCGTTAACCACCATCTTACTAAAATCATTATTTTTTGAAGAAGAAGCTGCCATTGAATGACTTAACTTGAAAATATAGGTTTATTGTTGTGAGGAATTATGATGAGGGTGTGTGTTTCTTTGTTGAGTAAATAGTTATTAGTTTAATAAGTTATAAGTCATAAGTGATAAATGAAATTTTGGAATACCGTGTAATAAATGTCTGTTTAACCTACGTTCCATTGGCATTATCAAATGTAGTAGTATACAACGTTCAACACAAAAGTATTAAGAGGTGTGTCTTTTCCAAAGAAAAAAAAAACCATTCAGTTGCCTAACGCAATGGTTATAAATTCGAACACTTGTAAACAACAAAATCATTCAAAAAAACTTAAATCTATACAATATCAAAAATGGCATCAAGCTCAAAATTTGATGTGCAAGAGAAAGAAGAAAAGGTTGTTTCTCAAGAGAAACGAGCAATGCAACAATAAAAAATAGAGGAGTTTGAAAAAAAAGCTTTGATACTTGAAAAAGAAGAAGGTGAAGAAGAAGAAAGTGAGGAAGAGGCAACAATTGAAGAAGCGGTGGATTGTTATATGAAAGAAATGTTTAAATTACAGCAAAAAAATTTGATACAATTTGAAAAGGGAGAAAAAGCTGCAAAAAAAAAAAAAATAAATAAAAAAAAAAAAAAAATAATAAGAAAAAAAAAAAAAAGCCAAGCGTAAATACACTTGGAAGAATATGTTGGCAAACAAAAAAAGGAAAAATATGCTGGATCAGGAAGAGGAAGACTCATCAGATGATGGGTATTTGGATTATGACAACCTACATTTGTCATTTGATCCCGAAAAATCTCCAAAGTTTCATTGTTAATTGTTTAATGTAATCTTTATTTTATTTTCAATGAAATGTTTATTTTTGTGTTCTTTTTTATTGAATTGGAATTCAAATGTTTATGTTCTGTTTCATTAAATTTGACCAACTAGAAAGTAAGTAGCAATGAACTTCAAAGTTTAATCAACTTCAACATTTCTAGTTGGGACAAAAGCAATCAAAAAACATTTGTTGACTTTAATGGTAAAATTCTGTTATTCCAATTGCATTTTGACTTTCCAAAGTCAACCTGCTGATTACATGCTTCTGTTTGTTAAAAAAAAAACATCATATTCAAACTACACTGATGAATTTAAACTAGATAATCATTCATTGTTTATAGTTGTAAAATGTTTGGGTCAAAAACATTCAAAAATAACAAATTGTTTATGTATGCTTTTGCATATTACATCCTACAACAGCCTAGTTTCATTAAAGATAAGACTGGAGGAAGCAACAACCTTAGAGCGACAGAGTGGAGGTGGGAGAAACTTTCAGCAGAGACGGCAATGGCGGATGGTGGTGAGGTTAGGTGGTATTCAGATACGGTGGTGGTGGTGGAGAGGTCAGGTGGTATTCAAACATGCTTGCTGACTGTGATGGTGATGGTTGAAGAAGATATGAGATTGATGGGGTATATAGTATATATAGTGTGGTTTGAAGTGTTTAGGAGTATATTAATTTGTTTTATAAACGTTAAGTATCATTAAAGCTAAATTATCAACTTAATCTTTGTACCGTATGATTGTTAAAAGTGGTGAAAGTACAAAAAAAAAGTTGCTTAATACAAGTCGCCCAATATAAAGGTAGTTGCCAATGTAAAAAACCTTAAAATACCTTACACATACCTTACACAATACTTACACATACCTTACAAATACATTCTATTTTTTGTACTTTAATAATTAAATAATGGACATGTGTCAAACTCTTATTGAGTTGCTCAATTTTTAAGTTGACCGATCCGATTTTGGAAAGTGAAATGTGAAAGTCTACCAAGTGATTAGTCAAATAATCAACGATCTAGTCCAATATTTATCCCTTAAAAAACCTTCAAAATCCTTCATTACTCTATCATTTTGATTTGTAATTTCAATTCTAAATTGACTAATCGTTTCTGAATAACGATAGGATTCCTCCTATCGGTTTGAATTTTCGTTTTTGGTTTTTGTTAATGAATTGATAGTTATGTGAATCATGTCCGTTAAAAAAATCAAAAAGAAAAATTAGAATTCCAAAATAGATAGAGGACTCTATTTGTGATTTTAATAATAGAAAGAAGAATAATAAGGATGTAAATACTGTTAAAGAAGATAAAAATAAGGTTGATGATTTAGGTAATATTGAAAGTTCTTGTGGAGTTATGGTAGGGTAGGCAGATGGAAAGGTGAATCAGGGTGGGATTAAGCGTCAAAATTGAGTGGCACAAGTTGAAAAATCATTAAAAATTTCAATTCTAAAAAAATGGCACAAAGTTGAAAGGGTATCTAAAAAAATGACACAAAGCTGAAAAATAAATAAATAAATAAATAAAAGACATAAAAGAAAATTAAAAATAAAAAACATATAGATGATGATCAAGGCTTTGTGGTTGTTACAAACCTGATTCGAATCATGATAAATGGGGTTTTGGATTAGGGGTATATATAACATAACATGACCTTTATTTAGAATAGCATGTGTTTACATTCAAAGAAGACAATGGTCACGACTAAAAAGAAAAGTAAAACATTCATGGATGTGTATATGTTTGCACTTTCATGGCAGAAGACACCCACCCAAAAGCATTTACTTTTAATTTTTGTTTTCTTTTACCTTTGCAAGAAGTAATTTAAATCAGTTATAGGCCCTGTTTGATAGCCTTTGAAATCTGAGCCGGCCCCGGTTTTCATCCGGCCGTTTCTCCAGCGAATTATAATCGTGTGGAGGCGGTACGGTTTCCGGGCGGACGCCGTTAATAATCCTCACAGCGCCAGCGTGGACCCGGTTAAGATAACATAGTCTGGGTATGTGGTGGATGATGGCCTACCATGGGGTAGGTGCGACTCTTCTCCAAAAAATGAAAGTCACCGTTAATAAATAAATAAATAAATAAATAAATAAATAAATAAAAATTGGACCACTAAGAGAATAAAGGGACGAGTTATAGCAACGGGGGCTATCGGTTAGATTAACCCTCTCTATGGATCATGTAGGGTGTACTTGTTTTATATTTTTTTTTTGACTTTTTCCTATTTTGTCGTTTAGTGGCAGCATTTTTTTTTTTTTTTTTTTTTTTTTTTTTTTTTTTTTTAATTTTTTGTATTTGTTTTTGTTTAAATAAAAATGATTATGTATGTAAAAAGGATTATGTATGTATAATAATGTTTTGTATATGTATAATGTTTTGTATAATAGCACGTTAAATATTACCACATTAAATAACTGCAACAACAACTGTTATTATTAAATTAAACGACAACGTTATACATATTATTTAAAAACAACAACATCTACGATATATGAAGATTATTCATCTCATTTAAAAGATCATGGAGCCGGGCACTTGACTGACAAGCGTGATCCTTAGGATTCCTTGCCATTTCTAACTCCATTTCCAGCTCCTTTATTCTTGCCTTCAACAACTTGTTCTCATTTTTTGTAGCAACGCAGTTTGAGCAATGCGTTGAAGAAGAGGGTTGATTAAAGTGCTCTGCTTCAAATTCATCTTTTCATGCGAAGTATCGACACCCATAGTCTTTTGTACCTGGCTATTACATGTTAAGAAAATAATAAGAAATGTATTTTTAACAAACAAATTATTTACATAACTAAGCAAACGTATGATTATTTACCACTGAAAGAGGACATGCATAAAACAGTCGCCCACGACTACCATTTTGCCAGGATGTCCGTTCTATAATAAATCCTCTATCACATCGACACCAGAAAGGATTTTTTTGGCCCACCTGACAAAAGAATTTGCATAATGAATCAATAATGTTATTTACTAATTTAAATAAATATTTAATCATCTACTATATAATACAAACAGTTATTTACAACATAAAATCAATAATTATTTACATTGTTTTACAAGTACAAAAATTACAAAGAATGCATTTTTACAAATATAGTAATCATTTACAATGGTTTTGTCGGTGTCTCTATGATTTACAAATACAAATAACTTTTACATTTGATTCACTATGTTTTGTCGGTATCTCTATTATTTACAACATAAATCAGTAATCATTTACAATGGTTTTGTCGGTGTGTCTATTATTTACAACATAAATCAATGAACCATTAGTCGATGTTGATACAAAGTTGCCCATTCGGCTGCAACTGGCTCTCTGAAATGCCTCCATTGTGGGTGGATATAGGGTAGTCGAAAATATCTGTCGAGCGTCAGTAAAATGTAGTGAGCACCCACACGGGCAATCACAATGGGGTCGGTTCCTTGTGATGAGTTTGGCCTGGTAAAAAGCGAAAAACATGTGTTCCAACCTTGATCGGATATAAATACAACAGGTCGGTGAATGCTTGAAGCGATAACCAGCCCCGTGAGTGGCATCACCATGCAGCGATCGTTAGGTGCAGGTCCATTGAACCAGTCTATTGTATACCAAAGTTGGTCAAAGTCTTGTTGCTCCCACATATCTATGTAAGTTCGCCTATGATAATCTAACTCTTGCAATAACATACCTCTGACTTCGTCCCACCTATTTTCGTTTTGAACAAGACTGTGGGCAACGCACCAAAACCCACAATTTCCATCACCCTCAACATTATGTATGCTTATTACGAGTGGACGGAAAATAGGTGGAATATGCTTAATAAACACATTGCTCACACTATCTCCAGCATAAAATCTGTGGCGTAGAGTATCACCCGTGTAAGAGCTATGTCTTGCAGGTTCTTTCCGCATGTTCGGCACTTTTGTATATCTTGAATTTGTACTTCTTCGGTGATCTACGATTGGTACTTCATCAAAGTCAGGGACTTCATTCAAGTCAGGGATTTCATTCAAGTCCGGGGCTTGTGTAGCCTTGCCCTTTTTGTCCTTTGCGCTCGGACGTCCACGGGTATTTTTTTGAATAGCTGGTTCACGTGTGTCAACAGATTCAGGCTGGAATATTTCTCTCAACTTCGTTAACATATTTTTCTTGACAAACGACGTTGACTTGCTAAAAATATTCTTGAATTGTCGCACGCCATCGTTAAACGAAGTATCATCATCATCACCAGGTTCGCTGGAAGAGCCATCGCTGGAAGAGCCATCTTCAGACGGGGGCCTAATGATAAAAGGCCACGGAACAGATAGGGTTCTCCAAAAAATATCAATTTGATCCAGTGGAATGGGGCATCCTGAATTCAATTAAAGTGACTTGTATAAATTACTGATATTAATGTGGAAAACAACTTGATAGTTGTAAATTTAATATACTTACCATGATCTCTAAAGTATTGCATCTCGTGAAAGCATGGTAGTCCGAAATTTGACCGCAACTTATGGCTGCAGTCTGCTGCGGTGATCTTAAGGTTGAGTTCTTTTTCCATCTTGTCGAAAGCATGTTTGGAAACTTTATACCACAATTCTTGAAATAGTGGTGTATTACACGTATTTAGTTTCTCATTCATGCTTCTATTGAAAGTCTCTTTTATCGCATTTTCTTGCGTAATGAGAATCTTATCGATCGACCTCAACAACCTGTCTAATTTTGACTGTGTGCCGTCCAAATATAATTTCAACAACGCGTGGTGAGCCTCAACTCTGCACGTTGTTGTCTGGCCGTAGGAGCGATATCGGTCGGTAATATATACAAGACAAACATGGGTGAGTAATCTCGCAGCCAATTATCCATATACGCAGCGATATCTGAAAAAGAAATAGAGCATACTAAAAGGTCATTCGGGTACTTATTTAAATAATTATAAACAATGAATTAATAATTTTTTTTATACCCGGATGGTTCACCAATCGCCGTTGTAGGCATTGATAATGGTCCCTGAAGGATTCGAATGTCGGAGCTTTAATCATCCAATCCCATCGGTGTTTAACGGACTCATACTCTTTTCCATCGTCGAATTTATTTCTGCAAAACTTAAGCAGATTTTGCTCTATATGCCATCGACAGAGTAATCTGTGAGCGTTAGGAAATTATTCTCTTATTGTCCTAACCAACGCTAAATCTCTGTCAGTGACGATAACACGTGGGTAATATCTTTCGTCTATCACTTGCTTCACACGTTGCATTACCCATTTAAAATTATGCCCCTTTTCACTGGATATAAAGCTATACACCATTGAAAATGTTTTATTTGTTGAAGTTACTCCAACAATTTCCAACAACGGCAATTTAAACACGGTGGTATTGTACGTGGAGTCCATCAGCATTATTTGAGGGAATGTACACAATATAGCATACGACGTGGGGTGCACAAAAAATAGCTCCTCAAGCACGTTGGTATGCTCATTTACCCTCGGGTACCATGTATACCCTGAATCCCTCAAATGCGAGTACAGGACTTGAATTGGAGTTCTATCTCCTACTATGTCTCTCCGGAACTTATTTTGTGCGTTATATATAGTTCTAACACTAGACACGTTATCCGGATTACGACCCTGTATTGTCGAAAGTATATTAAGTGGTCGTACGTTATAATCTGTCAATTCTTTGACCAAACCCAACTCATCATCATTTAATCGCATTGCATATGGCACACCATGCAACGACTCTAGCATATCATGATTATGCGTATCATCCTTCACCTCAAAACCCAATAATATTTTGTTCGATGATATTTCGCCAGTAATCTGAATGGACAATTGGTTTTATATGTTTTGGTTTTCCGTTTTCCACTACCTCGTACGATATAATTCCCACCCTTTGTACACCTATAACTGATTTCGTTCATCAAACCATCTTCTGATTTGGTTCTATTTTTTACAATTACAAAACCGAGCTCCCGAGCTATATTTTGCACCCACTCAGTTACTTGCTCGTGAGAATCGAAAACCTGAAAATACGTACCATTTTTATAACATTTACATTTTTTATAATAATTACATTTTTTACAACATTTACATTTTTTATAACATTTACAAAACACTTTTTTTTATAATAATTACAATTTTTTACAACATTTACATTTTTTTATAACAATTTTTTATAACAATTTTTATAACAATTTTGTATAACAATTTTTATAATAACTACAATAATTACATATAACAATTTTTATAGTAATTACAATTTTTTACAACATTTACATTTTTTTTACAAAATACTTTTTTTTTACAAAACACAACTTTTACAAATAATAATAATAATAATAATAATAATAATAATAATAATAATAATAATAATAATAATAATAATAATAATAATAATAATAATAATAATAATAATAATATTAAAAAAAATTAATACGCGTACGCGTATATCACCCACCCACACACACATACCACACACACACACGCTAACTCTCTCTCTCTCTATATATCTCACATCTGTCTCTCATTTTCTCTCTCTATTTTAGATCTAGAAACGATTCTAGATCTAAAATTACTCTTGTGTTTAGATTGGTGGTGTGGTATGTGATGGTTCATCAATGGAATGTGATGGTATGTGCATGATTTTTTGATATTTAATTAGGGTTCATCAGTGGAATGGGGGTTATTGGGGCTTAGGGTTTCGTATAAAATTGGTGGGTGATTATGTGATGTTTATGTTATTATTATACTTGTGTGATGTTTAATTCCTCAGATCTGTAATAAAAATTAAAAACTCCTAATTTTTAAAAACTGGGGTTTGGGTATTTTGGTTATTTGGTGGGTGATTCTGTGATGTTTATGTGATTATTATACTTGTGTGATGTTTAATTACTCAGATCTGTAATAAAAATTAAAAACGCCTAATATTTAAAAACTAGGGTTTGGGTGTTTTGGTTATTTGGTGGGTGATTCTGTGATGTTTATGTTATTATTATACTTGTGTGATGTTTAATTACTCAGATCTGTAATAAAAATTAAAAACGCCTAATTTTTAAAAACTAGGGTTTGGGTGTTTTGGTTATTTGGTGGTTGATTCTGTGATGTTTATGTTATTATTATACTTGTGTGATGTTTAATTACTCAGATCTGTAATAAAAATTAAAAATGCCTAATTTTTAAAAACTAGGGTTTGGGTGTTTTGGTTATTTGGTAGGTGATTCTGTGATGTTTATGTGATTATTATACTTGTGTGATGTTTAATTACTCAGATCTGTAATAAAAATTAAAAACGCCTAATTTTTAAAAACTAGGGTTTGGGTGTTTTGGTTATTTGGTGGTTGATTCTGTGATGTTTATGTTATTATTATACTTGTGTGATGTTTAATTACTCATATCTGTAATAAAAATTAAAAACGCCTAATTTTTAAAAACTAGGGTTTGGGTGTTTTGGTTATTTGGTGGGTGATTCTGTGATGGTGGTTCTGTGGTGGGTGATTCTGTGATGGTGGTTCTTTGGTGGGTAATTCTGTGATGGTGGTTCTGTGGTGGGTGATTCTGTGATGGTGGTTCTTTGGTGGGTGATTCTGTGATGGTGGTTCTGTGATGGTGGTTCTTTGGTGGGTGATTAAGTGTTGGTGGTTCTGTGGTAGGCGATTAAGTGTTGGTGGTTCTGTGGTGGGTGATTATGTGATGTTTATGTGATTATGTTGGTGGTTCTGTGGCTGTGGGTAGGTTAACACCTTGATCTGCCACCAATGAGTGGTATGAATACCTGCTCTGGCCTACCCCACAGTCTACAGGTATGTGATATGTGATTATGTTGTGCTCTATGGTGATGAATGTCAGACTTGTGTTTCACTTTTGGTTCAGTTGGTTTGGGTGATCTGTGGTGATGAATACCTGTGGCTGTTGGTAGGTTAACACCTTGATCTGCCACCAATGAGTGGTATGAATACCTGCTCTGGCCTACCCCACAGTCCACAGGTATGTGATATGTGATTATGTTGTGCTTTGACCCTCCTATGGGGTGGGTTATATTGACGGGGGCTATTTGGTTAGATTAAACCTCTCTAATATGCTTGATAAGCAGTTTCTGATGAAACTGCTTATCAAACTGCTTATAAGCAGTTTGATTTGAAACTTTGTTTAATCAGTTTGTTTTTGAAACTTGATAAGCAGTTTGTTTAAAAAAAAACTGAGATATGGCAATGATGATTTAAAAAAAAAGTTTTGATTTTGGCGTGGCATTACCGAATGGACATGCAAAATTTTTTTTTGCAACCTTTGAAGTTGCAGCCAAATATGATAAAACTTGCTTATGATGCACCAATATATAATATGAGCCTAATGTTACCTCTTGTGTGTTAAATGGTGAATTTGACATTTTGGCAGCCTAAGATCTTTGTTGTGTTTCACTTGCGGCTTTCACTTGCTGCTGCTTGTGTTTCACTTGTGTGCAATCTGCTAAGAAATGGTTTGTTAGAATATTTAAATAGCGAGGGTTAATCTAACCAAATACCCCCGTTGCTATAACTCCACCCCTTTCACTTGTTTGTGATATTGATTGTAGTGAGACTTGCTTTCACTTGTTTGTGATATTGATTGTGGTGAGACTTGCTTCTTTGTGAGCCTTGTATATAATTGGAGCCTTTCTTGTGAATTATTGCAGTGCTCTTTACTTTCCCGTGAGTATTTGCAGGAATCTTTACTTTCTACTGTTGTGAGTAACATGGGTGCAGTCTCTGCAGTGAATTGAGAATCTTACTGTTGTGTGGAATGTGAGACTTTGTGTTTCACTTTTGGTTCACTTGGTTTGGGTGCAATCTGTGCACATTTGGGTGCAATCTGCTTGTGTGCAATCTGTGCACTTGGTGGCAAATCTGTGCACTTGGGTGCAATCTGCTTGTGCAAGCTGCTTGTGTGCAAGCTGCAGTTGGACAAAATATTTTTTTCAAAAAAGGCGATGACGAATGGTTTTCTAAAAAACCGAACGGCATGGCAAAGTGATATTTTTATCACTTTGCAGCCTTCATATCCGAGCCTAATATTTGGTTAGATTAACTCTCTCTAAATATGTTAGGGTGTACTTGTTTATATATTTTTTTTCTAAATCGGCGATGATGAATCTGAGCCTGTTAGCAATCTGCTTGTGTGCTAAATGCTTGTGTTCTAAATCGGCGATGATGATTGTTAATCTGAGCCTGCAATCTGCTTGTGTGCAATACTGCATGTGTGCAATACTGCTTGTGTGCAATACTAGCACTTTGGACAAAAAAAAAACATGGACAAAGGACAAAAAAAAAAGTATATCTATGGGACTAATAAAATAAAAAAAAACAAACAAACAGAAAAAAAAAAAAAAAAAAAATGACAAAACCTGCATGAACAGTGCTAGAACAGTGGTCTAGTGTTAGGGAGGGTGGGGGTAGACCCCGTTTCCCTAACACATCCCAGAATAAATATGAGTCGGTCAGAGCCCCTTTTGTTTGATAGAAATATTGATGGCACTGAAATATTTTGGAAGCTACTGAATCATGTAGGGCCAATAGCAAGCAAAATCATTCAATGTACCAACTTTCTCTATTTTATCCATTTTTATTTTTTAATTAGTTACTCCGTACTACATATTGCTTTTTCTTTTATACTAGTAGTAGTACTTTATTCGAATAAGACAAGATCAATCTACCTCGTCGTTGTCGTAATATATTGGTGTTTTACCCTATCTCGTATTGCTTTTTATACTTTATTGGTGTCACCAATTTTATACTTTTATACTTTATTGCCTAATATATTGAAAATTTTATTTTTAAGACCTTTGATTATTTTTAATATGATGGAACACCAATATGTTTATATAATTTCATGATACACTTTTTATTTTTTATAATAATTGGTGTTGTATTAATATAGGTTACTTATCAACAAGTTACTTTCAATTTACATTAAGTGAGTATAAAGGATAAAATGGTAATTTTAATCATTTAGAGCGTTGATTCAGAAGAATTTTCAAACGTTCATTTTGGTTTAGGACATAGCTCATTCAGAATCTTTGAATTATTCAGAACATTTGATTCATTCAGCGCTAAATCATATCAATTTATCAAACAGCCCCTAAGCATTAAGTCATACATCTTTGATGAACTAAATAAAATGTATTTTGGATCAATATGGGCCGTGCTTTTGCACAGCCATTGACCTTCCTAGTGCTATTTATACAACATAATTAATGCCTAATGGATTTGTTGCCACATCTGCAACATAGTCGTTCAAAGTTCAAACCCATTACTTAAAACTAAATTCAAGAATAAAGTTATGACCTTCACTTCACTTTTCTGCCAATTTTCTTTTTCTTTTTCTTTTTCTTTTTCTTTCCTAAAAGTAACTCTCTTGTAGTGCATTAGTAAAGTTGATTATCCGTCTAAGTAATGGACACAAAAAACAAGCTTCCTACTTATTGAACTTGGAACCATTCTTTGGCGCAATGAGTTAGGGCTAGAGCTTAAGCTGAAACAAGGACTGTGGCTGAGGCTTATATTATAAGCCAAAAGTTGAAGCTTATATCTTTATAAAACTGTTTGGAAAATTAGTTGAAGCTGAAGCTTATTAATGTAAAATCACATGAAAATAAATCAAATTAAATTCACATATATTTTTTGCTTTTACATGATAATTCATTATACTTTGAAGAATATTTAAGTAATTTAACTAGTCACAACCCCCTATAAGCCATTTTCTATGGGCTTAGGCTTATAGACACTTATGACTTATTTTTCTATGCGACAAACGAGACTTATTTTATAAATCGGCTTATTTTAAAAGCTCAAGCCCCAATAAGCCCACATAAGCCCTGTGCCAAACATGGGGGTGTTCACGAATCGGGTAATATACACAGTAATCGACAACCGAAACCGAACCGAACCAAACTGAAAAAACTGAACCGAATTGGTCAAAACCGAACCGAACAAACCCTGTGCCAAACATAGGGGTGTTCACGAATCGGGTAATATCCACAGTAATAAAAAATCGAAACTGAAACCGAACCAAACTAAAAAAACTGAACCGAACCGAACTAAATATTCGGTTATCGGTTTGGATATGGTTTTGGCAATGAAAACCGAAAACCTAATTCCTATAAATATATATTTTTTTACTACGTATTTATATGAAGGAAAAAAAATCACTAAAACTCTTTCTTAATATAAATATAATATTATTTAAGATTGAAAAAAATGTGTGCTAAAAATATATATAATTAAATGAAAAAATAATTAAAATTATGTAATTCAGGTTATTTGGTTTAGTTTTTGGTTATACAGGTTCGGTTTTCGGTTTCCAGTTTGGTTGAATCAAATTTGAATTCGGTTCTGTCCGGTTTTTTATTTTACCCAAAAAAATTAACCAAACTAATCAAACCGAATAAGCCGAATAACCCGATAACCGAACCGATGAACACCCTGGGCAAACATAGCCTGTAAGTAGAGATATCTACTAAAACAATACCCGTATTTAATAAAATATCCACAAAAAAATATAATTTACCCTTATTTAATAAAATAATATAATTTACTTTGATTTAAAATGCGATTAGAAAACAATTATTTGAGTTGATACATATAAAATTGAAGTGTAGAACTACATATACGCATAATTTGAAAACAGTAAATGACCTAAACCTAATTTTCTATAGACGTTGACGTTGAGTTAGGAACTTCAGTTTGTATATAAACTAGCGGGGTTGCCCGCGCGTTGCGGCGGGTGCGTTTTGTGTTTTGTATTTTGTCAGTTGTACGGTGTAATTAATAATTTTGTTATTTGAAGTACTAGTTATAATGCCCGCGCACGCGCGAGTTTTTTTTTTAAATTTTTGAACCATATATTTTTATTTATTAAAAAACAAATAATTTAATATTTGTTTTGTTTTATTTATGATGTTTAATTATAATTTTTTATTATTAAAGATAATTCTTTAAAAATTTTAATCCTATTATTAATTGCATCTTATCTATATTTTTTGTATTTATCTTCTACTTGTGTTAGGGATAAATATAAAATGTTACCTAATAAGAAAATATTTTTTTTTTAAATAAAATTATTACTAAATAAAGTATGTATGCATTTTTTTGAAATGAAAAATTCCCAATAGGGGTTTTGTTGTATTATATAAAAGATGCATATGTTTACTTGGAAGCATAATTTGTTTATGTTTACGGATTTTTTTTTTTTTTTTTTTTTTTTTTTTTTTTTGGCGTTGCGGTTGAAATTTTTTTTGGTTGTATGGGTATTTAAAAAGAAACAAATTTGTATAAGAAATTTTTGTAAGTGTATTATTTTTCGTATTTTTTTATTTTTATTTTTTGTTATTAATTTTTTTTTAAAAAACAAATTTGCATACGGAAATTTATGTAAAAAAAAAATAAAATAATAAATAAATAAAAAATTGTACCGAGTACTGTAGCGACGCGTTAAAAAAAAGGTACTGTAGCTTGTACTGTAGCACCACTGTAGCGACACGTGTCGCTTTCTCCTTGAGTGCCTGCCTTTTATATAGTATATATAATGTGATGGAATGCATTTCCAAATAATCACATTTCAGTTTTCACTCACGCATTTTATTATTATCTCTCACTATAAATCTCCAGCTTAAGAAAAGGTATTCATTATCAGTTGTAACCTTTAGTCGAGTCACTGTGCATGTGAAAATTTTTTGGTTTAAATACTTACTAATTATTGATGTTGCAGATGTCACATGAAATCCAGCCGGATCCCTCGAACCATCCTCATGATCATGGTAATTGTTTCTATATATTAATCCTTTATTCAGTTAGTGATATTTATCACAACAATAAATGTCGGAAAGTTTGCAATAAATGTTGCATTATTTAATTTCATTTCTCTTAGACATAGGCACATAGCGTATGAAAATGGCAAAAGATGCCTATTATTTGAATCTTTACTCAGACGGAACTCAAATTTTAGTTTTGATAATTGTAAAAGTAAATGTGATGGTATTCATAGACAAATCCAAATGTAAATGTTGGTTTCGATTTGAAATGGATCATTTGGAATTGATTGGTCATGATCTGGATTTAACAAAATTATATCAAGATATAAAATACAGGACTGAAAACATGTATAAAAAACATCTCTATCCAACTATCACTTGAGGCATGTTTTTCACATTTGATCTTATCATATGTCTATATTTGTATATTAGACATATATTTGTCATATGTCTTCTTTCATTTAAATTTACATTTGAATTTCAATTCTTCTTTTTCTAAAAAATAATAGAATATAAAGAACACTACACATCAAACTTTTGGCAGATTAAGTTTAAGGTGTATTAGTAGTGTTCTTGATGTTCTATCATTTTTTTCTTAAAAAAAAAAAAAAAAAAAAAAAAAAAAAAAAAAAAAAAATTCATGTGTAAATTTAAGAGAAAGAAGACATGGGTAGTTTAGCAGGACCAAAACCAAACCAAACCAAAAGTCCTTCACTGAGACAGTGCTTGCCCTTTTGAAATGATAGAGACCGAACCACATGAACTATTTATGCAATTTACTCCAAAAATAATATTCAAATGTTAGATCATATTCAGTCGTTCAATACTACGTAACTATTTGCATTATAACTATTGCAACATCGATAATATGTGAAACCAGGGCCGTCTCATAAATTTCGGTGGCCCCGTGCCATCACTACAAAGAGGCCCTTAATTACACATACAAAATACACATGTATCACTAATGCACGAACTAATTAAACTCAAGCCTCATGTTGTGTATATACATATAATAAAGTGCATGGAATTTTGTGTCCCTCGTTAAGCGGTGGCCCTGTGCAATCACACCTCTCGCACTCCCTTAAAGCCGGCCCGGTGTGAAAACCCCGAAGACAGAAAAGAATACTGGGAAATTTATCTCCCTCTATACAAAGCATCGATAATATGTGATTGGAAAGCCGCTAAAGCCATTTTGGAGAACCACGAAAATATGAATTTGTTAAGGTGTAGTATCACCGAAAATGGTGAAACCGCACTTCATATCGCGGCATCCGCAAAAGGTCCCAAAAAGATGGACGAGTTTGTCAGAAATCTGGTGGAAAGAATGGCACCAGAGGACTTGGAAGTTAAAAACGATACTCAGAGCACCGCCCTGTATTTAGCAGCTGTAGCGGGAAACATTGAAGCTGTTAAGATTATGATGAAAAAGAACCCGAACTTGGACACGATCCCCGGTGGTGGAGGAGACATGATGCCACTGTATGCGGCTGTGTTATTTGGACATAAGGATGTGGCGAAGTATCTTTATGAAAGTTCAGAAGGCTTGGAGAAAGATGGTTGGAAGTTTATTAATCGTTCGTGGTTAGTTGAGAAATGTATCGAGAGTGACATGTTTGGTAAGCATTTACTTTCATTTTATTAATCGTTGGTGGTTAGATGTTGGGCTTTTGGTACTCTTACCAGAGATTGGTTTTTATTTTGGAGGGTTACGGATTTGTTTAAGGGCAATTTGGACTCATCTTACACGTTACTGCTTGGCATCCTGCATGGTATTGAGACACAAATATCTACTTTTTGTAAAACCCAATGGGATGTTTGGTTTTGAAAAAGGGCCTTGCTAAATCTGCACCATATTTCCACTTAATAAACACAAATTAATTACTAATTATTAAATATATTTTAACTAATCATTAATAACATCTTAATTATTATAATAATCATTAATGTTTTTATCTTTTCATTAAAATTTTTATATAATTATCTCAAATCATTTTTCATATTTGAATTTTCTTTTTCTTAATTACTTATCCAAATATATATAAATGTACATGCCATTTTCTTTTTCTTATTTATTTATCCAAATATATATAACTATACATGCCATCTTATTAAAACATACATAAAATCCTAATTTGGGTATGCATGTATTTAAAGTAAAATGATTCAAACATAATTCGTGTTTTATTTTGAAGCTTGGTAGCATGAGCTTACTTTAACAAGTGGTCTTCTTAATTTGAAGCTTGTACGTTTTCGTCCGTTTTATCTCTTTTCGGCCGAATCCGTCTGTTTTGATTCGTTTTTATATGCTTTTATACGTTTTTGTATGTTTTTATCCGTTATTGGACATTTTCGACCGTTTTAATACATTTTCGTATGTTTTTATTCATTTCCATCCATTTTTGTCTGTTTTTAACCGTTTATATCCGTTTTTAACCATTTTTGTCCGTACAAAAACTTATAAAAATGTACACTTGTCACCAATTAACGTATAAGAACGTATGAAAACTTACACAAACGTAAAAACAACTTAAAAAATAATAAAACGTCCAAAACGTATAAAACATTAAAAAAATGTATTAAAAACGTAGTATTAAAGAATGTATAAAAACGTAGTAATTGGCTATGACCTTACGTTACATATGTCGTCAATT